>CM068382.1:58339938-58843334 GCA_034770075.1 Aralia elata
AGTTACAGTATTATAAACACTTTAGGATTCATTCTCATCCAATTTTCATTTTAATATCTCAATATTCATCGGATAGCCAACGGGTATATGCTTACCACTCATCACTGCATCTTAATATTCATTTCATACATTAGTCTAAACTTTAAGTATGTCTACGATAACATAACATGACCATAAAGAAAGAAGAAAATTTTTACTCTCTTCTTAATATTCATTTCATACATTTGTTTTGTTCCACCGCCGCGGCGGTGGTATCCTTTACAAATCACCGTCGGGGCGGGAATTCTAGTTCAATTTTGTCGCCAGGGCGGGGTCATCGCCGGGGCGACAAAGTTAGTTCATTTGTACCGCTGGGGCGGTAATCATAGAGCAATTCCACCGCTGGGGCGATGGACCCGAATGTCAGTTCCTGCAGTTCGCGAAGAACGGAGAAAAATACCAAATTTGACCAAAGTTTTTCACAATTCACCGATTAAATTACTACCCATAGTTTCTGGACTTTACAGAAACATTTAATAACAATTATAGCATGGTTTTATCAACTTAAAGCACATAATTACACAATTTTAAAACTTTTAACTTCTCTGTTTTTTTGGTATTTCGCAAAGTTACGAAATAATTCATGAATTTCAATGTTAAAGATTGGTTATAACTCTGAATCTGTCCATTTGAACTTTGTTATTATATACTAAATCATGTATAATCACACCCAACTATCAATCTTAAGTTAAATAAATAATTTAAAGCATACAATTTGTATATAAGAGTAATATACAAGTTTTTCATACTCTATAACATATGAAAATTCAATTAAGGCATAATTACATGGTTTTGATTGTTTTAAAACATGCATAGATGATAGAAAACATTTATTAACAAACACAAAATTAAATAGTCAACAATCATGAACAATTTATGTTATAGAGAACTCAAAATTTTGGTTTTCGTGGAGAAATTTTTTAAAAACATAAATTGAAGCTTGGGATTAGGAAATTACCTTTGATGAGATGCTAATTTATGCAACAATGTAAGGATTTCTTCTTTAATCTCAAGACTTCACAAATTTTCTCTCTTTTCCTCTCTGACTTGGTTTAGAAATACTGATAATGGAATGCGTATAATGAAACTACGTGAAATTAAAATGACAGAACATGGTGTCAGTTAATAACTGGCACCAACTCCTACTAAGGCCATGTTTAGCTTATTCCTTTTATCCTCCCTTCTAGTTTATTTTAATATTTTTCTTATAATATAGTTCATGTCACATATTTAATTAATTAAATAATCTCATTTAAATCAATTAAATAAAATAGAATGATACAACATTAAATTACATAGTCACATAAATAAAATTATCATTTATTAATAATGATAATGACAAATTATTAAATTAATTAGAAATAACATTATGCTTATTTAAATAATGCATTTAATCAAATAAACTCAATTACACACATACTTTGAATATAAAAATTCTTCGCATCAATTTAATTAATGTAACACATATAATTAAATTAATCTACCACAAATTCATCAATTAATTATTTAATTCAACAATTAAATCATCGAAAAATATTTATTTAATTCAATAAATATTTAAATTAAATTACAAAATCCTCGTTCGTCACATCTTTCCCCCTTTAAAAGGATTCTGTTCCCAGAATCACGACTCAATTAACTCGTCCCGTTACATTCTTCCCTTTACAAAGATTCTGTCCCCAGAATCGCTACACATAGATTAAGCAAATAGCTGTGGATAATTTCTCATCATTTGATCTTCGAGTTCCCACGTAGCTTCTTCAGCGTTGTGGTTCCTCCAGATCACTTTAACAGAAGGTATAATTTTATTTCTTAGCACTTACTCTTTTCTGTCAACTATCTGAACAGACACTTCTTCATAAGATAAATCTTTCTTAACTTATAGGGGTTTATATTCTATAACATGCTTGTAGTCGGGTTTGTATGGTCGTAACACCGAGACATGAAAAACATTGTGTATGTGTTCTAACGCCGGAGGTAAAGCTACCTCATACGCGACCTCACTAACTTTTCTTAACACTTCAAAGGATCCAATGAACCTCGGGCTCAATTTTCCCTTCTTACTAAAACGAATCTTCCCTTTCCAGGGAGATACTTTCAAGAAAACGTAGCTACCAGACTCAAACTCTCGATTCTATTGATGTTGATCGGCATATTTCTTCTGTCTATCCTGAGCTGCTATCAATCTTGTCCTGATCACTTTGACGATTTATACGGTCTGTTGTACCAGTTCTGGTCCTAGCAATTGACGTTCGCCAACTTCATCCCAGCATAATGGAGTTCTGCACTTTCTACTGTATAACGCTTCGTAAGGCGGCATGCCAATACTTGCGTGGTAACTGTTATTGTAAGCAAATTCCACCAACGGTAGATGATTATCCCAATTTCCCTTGAAATCCATGATACAGGCTCTTAACATATTCTCCAGTGTTTGAATCGTTCTTTCACTCTGTCCGTCGGTCTGTGGATGATATGTCGTACTCATACGTAACTACGTTCCCATGCATTCCTGTAGTCGTTTCCAGAAGTTTGACATGAAGCGCGGATCCCTATCTGAGACAATAGATATTAGAACACCATGCCTCGAAACAATCTCTTTCACGAACAACTTTGCCAGCTGATCTAAGTTGAATCTGATCTTGATTGGTAAGAAATGTGCGGATTTCGTCAATTGGTCCACGATAACCCATACTGCGTCGAAACCTTTCTGAGTCGTCAGAAGACTACTACGAAATCCATGGTGATATGCTCCCATTTTCATTCTGGGATTTCTAACGATTGTAATAGCCCACTTGGTCTCTGATGTTCTACTTTAACTTTCTGACATGTCAAACACTTGGTTATATAATCGGCAACGTCTCTCTTCATATTCGGCCACCAAAAATGCTGTCGGAGATCTTGGTACATCTTTGTACTACCCGGGTGAATCGAATATCTTGAATTATGAGCCTCACTCAAAATTTCCTCCTTAACCTCTGGTACTGGCGGAACCCAAATTCTTCCCTCAAATCTTAATACTCCTTCGTTATCCACTTTGAATTTTACTTCATCACCTCCAGATATTCTTTTCCTGATTTTCTCACATTCTCTGTCCTGAATTTGTGCTTCCTTAACCTTATCCACCAAAGTTGAACCGATTCTCAATTGAAATAAGTTTTCATCACACTCCTCTAGAAATTTCACTTCCAACTCCAGTTTCGCCATTGCTGTAATTAGCTCCTCTTGAGCGGTAATCATAGATAATTTCTCTCGACCCTTTCTGCTTAAGGCGTCGGCCACAACGTTCGCTTTACCCAGATAGTATAAAATTTTGCAGTCGTAATCCTTTATCAATTCCAATTACCTCCTCTGACGCATGTTCAGATCCTTCTGTGTAAAAATATATTTCAGACTTTTTGGGTCTGTATATAATTCACACTTCTCCCCGTAAAGATAGTGCCTCCATATCTTCAAAGCAAACACTACCGTGGTGAATTCCAAATCATGGGTAGGATACCCCTTCTCATAGTCCTTTAATTATTGTGACGCATACGTAATAACCTTACTATTTTGCATAAGCACACAACCTAGTCCTTTATGCGACACATTATTGTACACCACAAAATTTCTTGTGTACTCAACCTCTTCTTTAATTCTTGAAAACTTTCTTTACACTTCTCCGTCCAAACAAACTTCACCGTCTTCGTAGTCAAATTTGTTAACGGAGTCGCGATTTTGGAAAAATCCTGAATAAATCTTCTGTAATAACCCGCCAATCTGAGGAAACTTCTTACTTCCGATGGTGTTTTCGGCTGATCCAAGTTAAGTACTGCTTCAACCTTTGACGGATCCACCGAAATCCCATCCTTGTCAATCACATGTCCAAGAAATTGCACTCGCTCTATCCAGAATTCATATTTTAAAAATTTAACGTACAACTTCTCTCTTCTTAATGCTTCTAATGTCGCTTTTAAATGCTCTGTATGCTCCTCTTTGGTTTTGGAATAAATTAGGATATCATCGATGAATACTACTACAAACTTGTCCAGAAACGGCTTAAACACCCTGTTCATTAAGTCCATGTATGCTGCAGGAGCATTCGTTAGACCAAATGACATCACCAAAAACTCGTAGTGACCATAACGAGTCCTGAACGCTGTCTTCGGTACATCTTCCTTCCTCACCTTCAACTGATGATAACCACTCCTCAAATCTACCTTTGAAAAATATCTAGCTCCTTTCAATTGATCAAACAAGTCGTCGATTCTTGGCAACGAGTATTTATTTTTAATCGTGACCTTGTTCAACTCTCTGTAATCAATGCAATGTCACATCGATCCGTCATTCTTTTTAACAAACAACACCGACGCTCCCCATAGCGATACACTCGGCTGAATATACTTCTTATCTAAAAGTACTTGAAGTTGTACCCTAAATTCTTTTAGCTCTACTGGGGCCATATGGTACGGAGCCTTCGATATCAGGGGTTCCTGGCGCCAAATCGATTACAAATTCAACTTCCCTATCTGGCAGAAGTCCTAGCAAATCGTCTGGGAAGATGTCTACAAAGTCCCTTACGACAACTATCTCTTCTAATTTTGGACTCTCTTTTCGAGTATCAACTATGTGGGCTAAGTATCCTACATAGCCTTGTCTTAACAACTTCCTGGCGTGCACCATCGTCAGACAACTCGCTTGCCTAGGCGACTTACTGCCATAAAAGACTACCTTTGACGGAGTCAAAAGGTTAATACGTTTCTTTTGGCAATCAATTATCGCTCCATAATTGAATAACCAATCCATTCCCAAAATAACGTTAAATTCTCCAAGTTTGATTGGGATAAGATCTACAGTTATCACGTTTCCCTTAATATTCACTATACAGTTCTTGTGTACGTACCTAACAGGAATTACCTCCCTATTCGCAATTTCTATGTTCAAAGGGTAATCTAATTCCTTCCTAAGGAATTCTAAGCTCTTCGCAAAGTCATCGGATATAAATGAACAAGTAGCACCCGAATCAAACAATACACAAACATCTATATTATTGATCGGAATGATACCTGACACCACATCGCGAGACTGCACGACATCTTGCACGGTTATGTTGAAAGTCCTGGCGGTAGGTCGGTTTGTTGGTGCTAATCCGGTTATATTTAACGTGCTACCACCACTGTTTCCCTTATTTCCTCTTGTTCCTGCTCCTCCTGCTGCCTTATTGGGGCAATCCCTAGCCAGATGATCCTTTGATCTGCAAGTGAAACAAGCGCCTTTCTTTGGATTCGGACAATTCGGTGCTATGTGGCCCTCCTGACCGCAATTGTAGCACACCCTCTTCCCCTTCATGTAAATTCCCACATGATTATTCCCGCATGTAACACACACTTCCAGCTTCTTCTTCTTACCTCCCTGTTGATTTCCAACAGATCCATTATCATTCCACTTTCTCTTCTGATTGTGACCACCACTGTTACTACCACTTGCTTTGTTATTCTCATTTTCACCCTTCTTCTTCTCCTGCTCCTGGTTATACTTAGTTAGAGTATTGCTCCCACCTTCTACGATATCGCCTTTTCTAAAACTCTGGCAAAAGTATTCAATTGGAACATTGACACCTTGTTGTACAACCATGGCTTCAATCCCTGATCGAATCTCCTTGCCTTCCTTTCATCGGTGTTCACTTGGTAAGTTGCGAACCTAGCCAATTCGTTAAATTTCATAGCGTATTCCGGTACAGTCATGGTACCCTGCTTCAGCTCCAGGAATTGAATCTCCATCTAATTACGCGAGCTTGTCGAAAAATACATCTCAAAGAACATCTCCTTAAACCTCTCCCATGCGATTACACCATGACCTCCTCGCACCTTATTCGCTTGCCACCAATAGTTGGCTTCTGACTTAAGCATGAACGTTGCAAAGGCAGTCTCTTGGTCATCACTAACCCTAGCAACATCAAATACTTTCTCCATTTCCATCACCCAGGTTTGGGCTTTGATCGGGTTCAAAAAACTCCTAAACTCTGGCGGTCCTACCGCTTTGAAATCTTTAAATGACGTCACTGATGGAGCTTGCGGCTGATTTGCAAGTGCTCCACACAAAAGGTTCACCAACTGCTGAACAGGATTAGCATTGGCATCGTTGTTGTTATTGGTAGAGCTCTCTTGAGCTTGTTGACATGGTTGGTGTCTCGACGGCATTTTTTGTTCAAGAATATGCGCTTATTAGATCATCACTCAATTTCTTAAGGGTTCAACATTTAACTCAAATAATTCTGGTTAAACATTTAACACATAACATCTTCAAATAAAATTGATATTTCATTCATTCAAAAGTCTTAAACATAGAAAGATAGCATCACTGCTATTTATATCAACTATCCTAAGATCAAATAATCTTTAGGATTAAATAGTCATATTCCATTGAGTATAATCACACTGGAATTTATATCATTAACTACCACAAATATTTACATATAATTCAAAACTTCTCCTATCACGACCTACTAAGGCGTCGAACCACCTGTTTACGTTCTTCCTCCATGATACGGAACATCGTCCTGTGATCCAACATGTACCATGGCAAGTCCTCGAACTGAACTGGATAGTGGAGAACTCAATCCTGGGCCCTATCAATCGCTGTCTGAAAAGTATAGTCTGTCTCCTCAATCTTAGCAGCCTTCTTTGCCCGTTTGCCTTCTTCGAAAATTTCTACACGTCAAGTGGTATTCATCCAAGCATCCTGTGCTCTCGCACGTTCCGCTGACTCCTCACTCAGATTATCCTTCAATTTCTGAATCTCAAGTTTCATCTTCTTATTCTCAGCTAACAGGTCTTCCTTTTGACTTTCTGCTTGAACTAACTTCCATTCTACGTCTCCAAGACGTATATCCAAATCCTCAATTTTCTCGTTTTTTTGGTCTATAAGAGTCTGACATCTATTTGCCAGTCCCTCCAAGTCTCTGGCTCTATCCAGCAACTCTATGGTACGATCATACAATGCATCGTACATCTCAACATCAACAGAGGTAAGGGGTACTTCCTTGGGATTCTCATCATCCTCCTCAGTCTCTGTCTCAACATCCTTAGAGTCCTCCTCTGAATCAGTCTCAGGCTCATGCTCCTAACCCACGACAGTGATCAATGGAGATGGCTCTCTCTGTATCAACTACTCCCGGATAACATGGATCTCATGGGGCTCCTCCTCTCCAGCCACTCGGGGCTCAACATCCCTAGGCTGACTAAATCCTCCAACATCCGACATCCTGATAACCAAGTTTAAGTTTTAATTAATACTCGGTACTAGTCGCAACACGTAGGTTGTTAACACATAAGCACATAGCACATAAAGTCTTTTATTATCTTTAATGAATTCCTTAATTCATTCCTTAGAACTCGATAAGAGTTTATCACCACTATATTCTCTATCTCGTAAAAGGCTACTACCCTAAGGTTTCCCCACCTAAGGTTCATAACCTACAGCTTTGATACCAACTTGTGACACCCCCAAATCCGGGTACTTCATTTCCACAGGATTTGGTGTTCACTATCCAAATAAATCACATCACATCTAACTACCCACTCAATCATAATGGAAATTCTTAATAAAAATATAAATCTCCCATTAAGGGGTTACAACATCTTTAACAAATAAATCCCAGGTCATCTAACCTTAATAACACATCAATGCGGAAACATAACATAAGTCTATTACATAAATATCATTTAAACAAATATAACAAGTCTTCATCACATGTTTGCTTTTCCTTTGCCCTTACTAGTAGATGGCTCGTCAATTCTTTCAACTTTAGCGGCAATGTTATTATGCAATGGTGAGCACCAATTGCCTAACAAGTAACACAATAAAAAGAATAATAACAACATGCGAATAAACAATGGATATCGGATAATCAAATTCTCGACTTTTGGATCAAGATTGGAATATAAGAATCAAAAGAATGCCTAAGGGTCACAAGACCACGAACTATGTCCCAGGTTATCAAATATTTATACTTTAAACCTTTAATAGTCATAAGACTATATGGACCTTACTTCTCATAGTTAGGGGGATCATCCCTTTTGTACCATGTATGTGCACAACATCTAAATGCTAACGCGTAAAATAATCCCTTATATAAGGGATGTTCATCTCAGTTTGATATTAGAGTCCGCACCAAAGGAAGTTTGGTTTGGATTTACTTCAATAACGTTTCTAGAATTTAGAACGCTCATCAACTATGGACTAGTCGAATCAATAAGGGTTTGCTAGTCAATCAAGGTTCAATAATCTAATCTGAAAGGTATTCGAGAACAAAACACTGAATTTCAAAGCAATACAATTGAATAAATTCTGTATAACTAAAGCATTATAAAGAGAAAATTAAAACATCTCATTTGAATCCATGAAATTGAATGAAACGGAATTAAGAGTTTGCTCTGTTAAGTAATAGCATTATGAAGCTTGCATGGTAAAAGAAATGTACTTCAGGAACTTGCATAATTGAAATCAAGGTAGTAAGTAAGGATAAGAAACTAGCTTTCAACGAAATAAAAAGATTAAGAGTAGTAAACTTGCCTCGTCCGTAGATTACAAATTAAAATTCACGTTCTTTAATCAACCTATACATCCGGTTTATAAAGTAGTAACAATAATTAGTTACAATATTATAAACACTTTAGGATTCATTCTCATCCAATTTTCATTTTAATATCTCAATAGTCATCGGATAACCAACGGGAATATGCTTACCACTCATCACAATATCTTAATATTCATTTCATACATTAGTCTAAGCTTTAGGTATGTCTACGATAACATAACATGACCACAAAGAAAAAAGAAATTTTTTACTCTCTTCTTAATATTCATTTCATACATTATTTTTTTGTTCCACCGTCGGGGCGGTGGTATCCTTTACAAATCGCTGCCGGGGCGGAAATTCTAGTTCAATTTTGTTGCCGGGGTGGGGTCATCGTCGGGGCGATAAAGTCAGTTCATTTGCACCGCCGGGGCGGTGGACCCGAATGTCAGTTTCTGCAGTTCGCGAAGAACGTAGAAAAATGCCAAATTTGGCCAAAGTTTTTCACAATTCACCGATTAAATTACTACCCATAGTTTCTGGACTTTATAGAAACGTTTAATAACAATTATCGCATGGTTTTATCAACTTAAATCACATAATTACACAATTTTAAAACTTTTAACTTCATTGTTTTGGTATTTCGCAAAGTTGGGAAATAATTCATGAATTTCAGTGTTGAAGATTGGTTATAACTCCGAATATGTCCGTTTGAACTTTGTATTGTATACTAAATCATGTAAAATTATACCCAACTATCAATCTTAAGTTAAATAAACAATTTAAAGCATATAATTTGTACATAAGAGTCATATACAAGTTTTTCATACTCTATAACATATGAAAATTCAATTAAGGCATAATTACATGGTTTTGATTGTTTTAAAACATGCATAGATGATAGAAAACATATATTAACAAACACAAAATCATATAGTCAACAATCATGAACAATTTATGTTATAGAGAACTCAAAATTTTGGTTTTCATGGAGAAAATTTTTAAAAACATAAATTGAAGCTTGAGATTAGGAAATTACCTTTGATGAGATGCTAATTTATGCAACAATGTAAGGATTTCTTCTTCAATCTCAAGACTTCACAAATTTTCTCTCTTTTCCTTTCTGACTTGGTTTAGAAATACTGATAATGGAATGCGTATAATGAAACTACGTGAAATTAAACTGACAGAACATGGTGTCAGTTAATAACTGGCACCAACTCCTACTAAGGCCATGTTTGGCTTACTCCTTTTATCTTCCCTTCTAGTTTATTTTAATATTTTGCTTATAATATAGTTCATGTCACATATTTAATCAATTAAATAATCTCATTTAAATCAATTAAATAAAATAGAATGATACAACATTAAATTACATAGTCGCATAAATAAAATTATCATTTATTAATAATGATAATGACAAATTATTAAATCTCTAATTAATTATTAAATTAATTAGAAATAACATTATACTTATTTAAATAATGCATTTAATCAAATAAACTCAATTACACACATACTTTGAATATAAAAATTCTCCACATCAATTTAATTAATGTAACACATATAATTAAATTAATCTACCACAAATTCATCAATTAATTATTTAATTCAACAATTAAATCATCGAGAAATATTTATTTAATTCAATAAATATTTAAATTAAATTACAAAATTCTCGTTCGTACAATTCTGCAAGGGTATAATTCTTATTCGCCATCTCTTTCGTTTAATTAATAATTGTGCATAAAGAAAGATCATGGTGATCGTTTGTATAAAATTTTAAATTCTGATTTTATCGCGGTTTCGTTTTATTTATGTAATTTGATTGCATATTCGCGTTATATACAAAACTAACACTACACAACTATGCTCATAAATAAGAAAACTATGCTCATAACATTGCTCTATTAAAATATTGCTCAAATTAGTTTATCTAAACCAATTTTATTAACTAGAGTTCAAAATGACTTTACACAAATTCATTTGTTTATCGTTATAAACCCTTACTTGTATTTCTTTTGATGCTACTAATGTCACACTAGCATGTAGGTTAAAAGTAAATACACCATTTGATATAGCATAACCACATCACTCTTAACACACACCCTTTTGATTACTTCCTTTATAACTATATTATGCACATAGTGTCACCAATTAATGTTTTAATGTTGTTATTAAATTAGTTTAGTACACTAATTTATATTACATTACCTCCATGTTGACTAATCAAAGCATCTCTTTGAACAACATTATAAGTATAATACATAAACACTTCACTTTATGGGAACACCCTTCTTATTGTATTTAACATTACTCTATTTATCCTCAAATAACCATTTTGGATATTATATATATTACCTATGGAAAACATTTTAAAAGTAAAATTTTCAAAATGGGTACAGTGGCACGCCCTACGCCACTTCTAAACTATAGACTTGCGCGGCCTCCCCCATGCCCGTAGAGACCAAATCCAGCCTGGCGCGCCCCGCGCCAGGATTTGCTCTTTACTGGCATGCCCCGTGCCGCATGCGGAGAACCTTGGACATAAAAAAGTTTAATAAATCTTTTGTTGTTATGAAACACATTGATAGTAATTTCTTATAACAATTTCAATATATTTTGGTAAACTATTATGGGATAACTAGTTTTAAAACCAACTTACGCTTGGTTTCATTAAATGTATTAAAATACATAGAAGGGTGGTTGATGTGTAACCTTTTAAAACTTCACATAGCCCCACATTTTAATGTTCAAGAATACATAATAGCAGCCCATTCTTTCCTTTTTTATACATAACACATACTTTGTGATTTTTACCACGTAAACATATTACGTATTCTTGCAAATCAACTTATCTAATATAAAAGCATATGATAAGAACTAATATCTTACATATTGATCATACAAACATTTAGTCCAGCATATTGACTCCTACAATAAACACCAACACCTTATGCCACTAAGTTAACCATTAGGAAACCAACATGATTAATAACACTATACGTACATTACTCATTGATATATCAATAGTTTAATCTATTGAAATATCAAAGTTTTGGAAAAAATCTCTTTGGGTAATTTTGTTAAACATGTGGTGTGCATAACTTAGATTTCAGATTTCGTATAGATCGATAGATATAAAAATCACATACTCCTTCCATTATTCATCCTTATTCCTTCTATAGATCCACCATGATCCTCACAAGCAATAAAGAACTCCACAAGCAACACATAATATCGACATTACCTAAAAACAAGTGTTAACTAGGAATTAAATGGAGGAAATATTTTTATTTTTATACTTTAGCTTGAAAAATTCTGAAATGGGTTACTAAGATGAAGAGCTACGGTTGCCACTACTCCTTCTTCTCTCCTGCTCACCAAACACACTCATACTCTCTATAATGGTTCTTGCTTGTACAAAGAATGGGCTAGAACAAGGGGGTTTATATACAAAAAGGAGTTGCGTATATTAACTGGGAACTCTCCTTGACCATTCGTTAAAGACCTCCTACAAGAACTCTACAGCAGCCCCTAAGTGGCCTATGATATCCGATCACCGTTGCCACCATTGAGCTGTCAACAAAACACCATCACAACACCTGATGCTCCCTGCCTTCCCGGATCCTTTGGTCCCAAAATGATGGTCATCATAATAAACCAACGTGTAATACCCAGAGATTTGGACTACTGGAATTGGGTCATTAAGCTACAAGGCTGATTGTTTCCAATCAATATGGCTAATACAATTTTATTAACCACAAGGGATGCCGAAAATGGATGTAGAAAATAACCACCAGGCTAGGTTCTAATTTCCTTGGGCTTATATACATATTAAGGGTATTAAGCTTGGACTCCCTTTGGTTGGCCACACGCCCCCACCCGAAACTACAAGTAACAAAAGAGTTGGGGCTAAAAAATATCATTAAGTTTGCTTACTGATGATGCCACCTTATAATTATTAATAACTTGGGTTATTTCATAAATACCAATATAATATTATTTCTTAACACATAAATTAAGTTACTCACTTAATTAACAAAATGATTTAGTCTATGAAGACAAACATACAAACCAATTAAATGATTTATCATTACTCTGATATAGTTAAATAAATTAATTATATTCCACATCTCTCATTGTCATCCTTTATTTAATTTAAAAATTAAATGCCCATAAATTACAGAGCTTACCTTATGATTCCATAATGAATTTATTTTATTAATAAATTCAAAAAAATTGACTTCTTCTTTAATCACACATATAATTATGTTCATAAAAATTTATTCACAATTCTACTATATAAAATATTATCTAAAATTTCTCAGCCATTACAAAGCAGTTTGTCCTTGAAGGAGCTAGTGAGAGGAAAATAGATCTTGAAGAAGTTCAAGAACTACAAACCACTACAGGTCAAGTGGATTAACCTGCTCAAATAAAAAGATACCTTATGTACCACAACCGAATTGTAAATCTGGAAGAATACCGAAGATACCTGAAAAGTATGGATTCATCATAGATGATGATGATGAGGTACACATCATAGAGGATGATGATCTAGTTATATACGATGAGGCTATGAGTAGTAAACTCAGAGAAATGGCAGATGACCATGAAATCCGAAATGAACTCCATGTATGAGAACCAAGTATGGACTTTGGTTACTCTACCGAAAGGCATAGTGCCTATTGGGTATAAATGGGTCTTTTAAGAGAAAGACTGGAGCAGATGGCAAGGTGGAGACGTATAGGACCAGACTGGTTGTAAAAGGTTTCAAACAAAGACAAGGAGTTAACTATGAAGAAACCTTCTCACCAGTAGCAATGCTCAAGTCCATTCGGATTTTACTTGCGGTTGTAGCTTAGCATAACTACGGGATATGGCAAATGGATGTGAAAATGACATTCTTTAATGGGAAACTTACAGAAGATGTATACATGATACATCCATAGGGTTTTGTTTCAAAAGATGGAATAAATCTAGTATGTAAGCTACAATGATCCATTTATGGATTAAAGCAAGCTTCTTGAAGATGGAACATCCATTTTGATGTGACAATCAAAGAGTTTGATTTTATCAAAAATGAGGATGAACCATGTGTGTACAAGAAGGTAAGTGGGAGCGTTGTAATATTTCTGGTACTATATGTTGATGATATACTACTTATAGGGAATGACATACCAATGCTACAATCAGTAAAGATATAGTTGTCTAAACACTTCTCCATGAAGGACTTGGGAGAAGCATCCTACATTTTTGGGATAAAGATCAATAGAGATAGATCTAAAAGGATGCTCGACTAGACCCAATTAACTTATATTAATTCGATAATAAAGAAGTTTAACACGGAATACTCCAAGAGGGGTCTCATACCGATGAGCGATGGAGTGAATCTCTCCAAGAAAATGTCCCTAAAGATACCTGAAGAGAGAGATGCATGAGTATGATACCTTATGCTTCGGCAATAGGATCTATCATGTATGGGATGATATGTACGAGACCTGATGTTGCTTATGCACTAAGTGGAGCAGATATCAGTCTAATCTTAGAGAAAAACACTAGAAAGCGGTGAAAAACATCTTAAAGTACTTAAGAAGAACTAAGGATGTATTTTTAGTATATGGTGGGTCTGATTTGAAACTAGAGGGTTATACAGACTCGAGTTTTTAGCCTGACCAAGATGACAGTAAATCCGTTTCAGGGTATATGTTTACCTTGAATGGTGGAGAAGTGAGTTGGAAGTGTTCCAACCAGTAAATGGTTGCTGATTTAGTGACGGAGACAGAGCACATAACTACATGTGAAGCTGCAAAGGAAGCTGTTTGGATGAAGAAGTTCATTACAGAACTTGAAGTGGTTCATAACATTCAAGGACCAATACCTATATATTGTGACAACACTGGTTCTGTTGCACGAGCCAAGAAACCCAAGTCTCATCAGAAATCCAAGCATGTATTGCGGCATTTGCATTTAATTAAAGAACTCATTAAAAGGGGAGATGTTACCTTAGAGAGAGTGGACTCTCAGAAAAATATGACAGATCCATTTACTAAAGCATTATCTCAACATCAGTTCGATAGCCACCTAGAGAAGATTGGTATTAAATACTAGGGCAATTGGCTTTAGTGCAAGTAGGAGATTAAAAGTAGTATGCCCCAAGCCAATAATATAGGATGTGTTAAGCATTTACTTTTTAATGTTGTTCATTTATTAATAAAAGAATCTGTTTATTTAAAGGCATTCTTTATTCGTGTTTAATTAGTTGAATTAAATAAATGTAATAAACATATACTTTTGAAGAAATCTTTTAGAATCATGAAGAGTTCATGCTAATGAGATCTAAATTCAAGATAACTCAAAACTAAAATGTTCTTAATCGATGGATCACTAATGTGGGGTTACTAAATCCGGATAAATTAGTACATACTATGCTTGCATTGTTGAAGATGATGATTGATCTTGTAATCATTTGTGTAGAGACACTAAAGCAAGTATGTAGGTGATTATTGGAGAATAAGTTCACTGAACATAACTCACTTAAAGAAACACCTAATGGAGTTTTACTCGCTTGTCAATAGGAGTTCTTGTAGTGATAGTAGTATAAGTGATTCTTGGACTTGAGATCATCAAAGTACCTTATGTATTCTGAGTTATACTTTGTCATATTCTTTAATACTTCAGAGTATAATATATGGTATATTCGGGTATAATAAAGTGTACATGGAAATAGATGAATGATCAACAGATGATCTACCACTTCTAGTAAAGGTAGAGAATATCATATGCGATTCGATAAATGACAACTAAGGAATCCCTAACTACGTTGAATAGAAATTAGAAAGGAGTTTCTAATTTACATTAACTAGAGTTGTGCATTCTTGAATCGAAATACATATGATCAAATAAATAAAACTTGACAGAAATTCCATGTTTTATATTTGATCGAGATATTGTGTGGTAGAAGGATTGAATTGTACAGTACCCTAATTATTGAATAGGTTCTATGTGATTAAACATTGATTTCATATTATACGGATAGTCATGATACACTGATGTAAGGTGTCCCTGATGATATAGAATAAATATTATTTATTTATAAATGAATTAAAGGAGTTTAATTTATTATAAATAATATTAGAATAGTTCTAATTTATTTATTCTACTACAGGCATAAAATTGAACCTAAAAAGTAACACCGCAAAAAAGGATAAATATTATTTTAAAAGCAATTTGCTTAATAATAATGAGTTGAGTGTATTTAATTTATTAGTGGAATAAGTTAATTAGCATAATATTTATAATTAAGTATTTGGAGAAATACTAATTATAAATTAATAAGAAGTATTATTATTATTATAAATTATTTAATTCCTAAAAAGTTTTGGAGTTAAATTATATTAAAAACCTAAGTTCTAAAATATTTATGATAGAAGGTTAGTCTATAAATAAGAGGGGTCTTATTGTGGGAAGGACTAATGCAACTCTTGTAAATATTTTCGACAAGCTAAAGAGTTAGGAGAGTGAGAATTTGGGCTAGCCACCCAAGATTTAGAGTAAACCTAAATTTACTTCTTCCATAATCATCTCTTGGTGGATCACCTTTAGAGCGCTGCACACATTGAGCAGCTTGCGTTTGATCTGTGGATTTGGAGCAGCGTGAAAGATCAAAGGATTAGAATTTGAAGATCACATCAAGGAGTTGATCATCTTCATAGATTATATCTTTTATCCTTTCTCAATTAATAATATTGTATAAGGTGATTCCTGGGATTGCAGAAAATTTTAAATTCGATTTATGTCATGCTTCCGCTGATTATACATGTTATTGTATGTATGTTCATGTTTCTGTAAACTTACACCACATTGGACAACCATTTGGGATATGTAGATACCATGATTATCATGTCCTTAAACTGTTTGACGATCTCTTCTTTGACCTTCAGACTCTATTCTGGTTTTAGCCTCCTTAATTTCTGTTTAACTAGCTTAAATCCTTCTTTGATCGGCAATTGATGAATGACTATGTCAGTTGACAATCCAATCATATCCTCACGTGACCAGGTGAATACGTTTTCGTATCGAGTTAAGAGTTGAACCATTTCTTCTTTTTGGTTTGGTGTAAGGTCTAATCTTATCTGGAGTTCTTTTGGGTTCTCAAAGGTTCCGATATTAATGTTAGTGGTTTGTTCGAGGTTAGGTTTGGGCTTGTCTACCTATCCTTTGATTTCTTT
Source organism: Aralia elata (assembly GCA_034770075.1). Classification (NCBI taxonomy): domain Eukaryota; kingdom Viridiplantae; phylum Streptophyta; class Magnoliopsida; order Apiales; family Araliaceae; genus Aralia; species Aralia elata. The sequence goes on from CM068382.1 coordinate 58,356,766, forward strand.
AGGCACCTTTTCATCATCCACCTCTTCTTGTTCGATTCCCATCAAGTCAAAATCCAGCTCTATATCAAAATTATAATCATCTTTCGGATTTGGCCAATCACCGTTCTATTATTTGTCGGTGCGGTTACTAAATCTGCACAATTCCCTATTCATGTATGGTTACCTGATGCCATGGAGGGGCCTACTCCCAATAGGACTAGAATTATTCAAATCGGAATACATGATAATAAAATGTTAATGGTCATTATATAAAACTATTTTTCAATGCAAAAGTTTTCATTTGATGAGATGATAAACGTAACATAGACATGCAGGGAATAAAGCAAAGTAGAAATGACGACACCCTATACTCTTGGGGATCTACACCCATCTCATGTTTTACCCTTTACGAACTATTTGTGGTTCGACTACCCAATTACCAGTAGTCATGCAATCCCCAACAGCCGAGATAGAGGCAATCCTTTCCATCGGTAACGTCTTCAATGATCGTAGACACTTGGCTGCCACCTGGATTGCTACACTCCCTAGGGATGTCCAACTTAGTCCAGTCAATAAAAGGGAGGATTTCTTGAGCATTAGGCTGGTTGATATCCTCATTGTTCCCTTTCCTGCTTACTTCCTCCTGGTCTTGGGAGATATGGAATTACCTTTCAAATTGTTAATGTATCTCTTGTAGGAACAACTCATTTCTCACATTCCTTTCATTGGTGGAGATCAATACGTCTTCACCGTCACTGGCATTGCCAATCGGGCTGCTAACTTTGGGTACCAACAGGTCTGATATGTGTGGAGGAATCGTCTTCAAAGGGTCCCCAAAACCAAAGCTATTGAATTTTGGCATAAGGATGGTTGCTAATTGGGCTGGAACTTTCTTGTAGGGGTTTCTTCGTTTGGAACCACTAAAATATCCTAATCCCACTCTTTCGAATTTAGTGGGTATTTGGACTGGATCTCTAATTCCTTGGCCATTTCTTCCCAATACCTGGCCTGGTAGAAATTATTTGGTGATCATCTCTTTAGCTACCGACATTACTTCAGGGGATACCCTCGGTTTCAGAGCCGGAGATCCTATGGAACGGTACTGGGCAATACTTATTTTAAAAACCTGAAAACTAGCGGGTTTGATCCCTTCGTCCAAACTAATTAAGGGAATATCTCCTTTGAGATGAGAAGGGTACTCGGGTTTTGCTGAGATGGTCACTAGATTCCCATTGATGATGTATTTCAATTGCAGGTGAAGAGTGGATGGAACTGCCCCGACCATATGGATCCATGGTCGTCCTAGCAACAGATTATATCCTGTAGTGATGTTCAATACTTGGAAATAAACGTTGAATGTATATGGACCTGTTTCTATGGGGAGCTCAATCGCTCCAACGGTATCTCTCCTTTATCCATCGAATGCTCTGATCACCACGTCGCTGCTTCAGATTCGGTTGGGGTTGATCTTCATCCTTTCTAAGGTATCGTAATTACTAATATTCAGGGCTGATCCTCCATCAATCAGTACACCACCCAATACATATCTTGAGGAAATCACCGCGATGTGCAGAGGTTTACGATGTCTAGTTCTTTTGGCCAGTATATCGTCATCGGTGAAAGAAATTACATTACTATCGAGGATATGGCCAATCAAGTGGCTGAATTTCTTTGTATCTATAGTTTTAGGGAGATGCGCTTCCTCCAAAACTTTAATTAATATCTTCCGATGATCCTCAGATGCTAGCACTAAGTCAAGGATGGAAATCTGGTTTGGTGCTTCTTCAAGCTTTTTCACGATTTTCACCTCATTATGTTCCATTTTGGCGAGGAATTCAACCACCTTTTCTTCGGATACTCCCTTAAAAGGTTTCATTACCGATCTTGGCACTCGATTTGGAAGATACAAAGGATTATCTTTACGTAAGATGGCTATGCATTCGGATGTCTCCCCCATTTCTTTCCCATAATTCTAGGGGACTGACTTTAAGCTAGTGATTGGGAAGTGCGGTCTTGAGGTTAATATCAGGGGTTCAACGACTGTTACTTTTGCGGGAATCTTTGCCACTCCCCGAATCTCTACAGGTCTGGCCTATATACCTTCAAGATAAGTGATCATGGCAATAACTTCGTTTGAACCTTTTACTTTTGAGGGGTATAACAAACCTTCATTTCTATAGTGTTTTCCTCAACAGTATTGACCTCGATATTGCTTGTTATTCTTCGCTCTCCAGTTTCAATGAAATTTTGAATCTTGTGCTGGAGGGCCCAATACTCTTTCGTGGCATAGCCAAGTGAATTTGAATGATACAGGCAAATCTTCGTGGGATCATACCTCTTCGATCGAGGATTTATGGGTGGCAGCAGTTCCGTGACCTTTCCTATGTGCATGAACAGATGCAGTATTTCTTTCTTCGGCTGTCCCAAAGGCGTAAATTTTTGATTCATAGCCAATTCGTGATTCCCCTTTTCCTTACTAAATAGTCTCGCCTCTCTGGCTATCTTATCTGCCCATCTCTCTTATTCTTGGAGCCTGACTTGATCCTCTTTGGTGAAGGGGATGACTTTGGGAGGAGCTACAGAAGATTTGGCCTTTGAGATTTGACTGATCATTTGTCTCGTGAGTTGGTGTTGGTATACGATCAATTCAGCCAATTGTCATGTCTGCATTTTAACCATCGTTAATTTTTGCTCCACTGCATGGCTACTTTCTGAATAATCCCCTCCTAGAGTATTTTCCCTGGATTTCTGAGGGTATTCTTTAATTTTCCTCAAATGTTTCTAGTTTCCCATGCTCCCAGCACTAATCATATTAACCCTTTCCGTTTTATGCTGAGGGAGAGGGTTAGTGTGGACGTTGGGCTGCTCTGGTGGTTTCACCACAATCTCTCCGCTCTTTATCAGGTTTTGAATCTTATGTTTTGAAGACCAGCAGTCTTAAGTGTCATGACTAGGGGACTCAGAATGGTACACATATCTCTTGTTGGGATCATACCTCTTACCCTTGAGATCAGCTGGTGGAGTAAGTTCGGTGATCTTCTTCTGAGCTAACAGCAAAGCCAATATATTTTCAAGAGAATCCCCGAGAGGAGTGAATTCACGATTATGTCTATTGTCACCGATTTTATGTTTGGTTTGAACTTGATGGAATGTCGGTTGCTGAGGTAGCGGATGATTGCCTTGCATTCGCATTGGTGGAGTGTTATTATTCCTCTGAGATTGCTCCTACAATACAAGGGAGATGTCTTCTTCTTTCTTCTTATGACCTCTCTTGGGCATACTCCCATAATTGCCGGATTAGATGTGCTCTGCAACGGCTTCCAATGCAGTAAGATCCTTGATCTTTCTGATTTTCAATCCCATCCCTGTCATTTCTACGCGCTTTATCATTTTATAAAATGGCTTGCCAATGCCAGCCAACACTCTCTCATAGTATGGAGCTTCTTGAATGTCGATGAAAGTCATTAGTATTTCACTCTCATCCATAGGTGGGTTTACTTGGGCAACCATTTGTCTCCATCTCTGGGCATACTCACGGAATGACTCATTGGGTTTTTTTTTGGTCATTTGATATCTATCTGGAGCCATTTGAAATTGAAAGTTGTACTGGTTTAGAAAGGCATTGGCTAACTCTTCCCAGCTATGGATTTTGGAGTTGGCAAGTCAAGCATACTAGGTTCTTGCTTCCTGGGTTAAACTTTTCTAAAACCGCTGCATTCTAAGGCTTTCGTCTTCAGCATAAGACCCAAGTTCCCCTATGTATACTTTCAAGTGTGTATAAGGGTCTCCCAATCCATTATACTTCTCGAAATCTAGTACTTGGAATTTATCCGGATATCTAGCCCCCGAAAATATGCATAAATCGAAATATTTGACACTTTTGTAATTCCAAATTCCTTCTACGGACCTTATGGCATCTTCCATATTTTGTCTCACTTTCTTTTTCATTTCTCCATCCTTTTTATCATCCTGGACATTGATTACTTCTTTTGCCTGATCTGCAGCACCATTGGTATTCTTACCACCGAACTAGAACATAGGGACATGAATCTGTGTGTCTGTAACTTTTTCAAGGATTTGGTTGCCTCCTTGTGTAGAGGATTCGAGTTGATCTGTAGTAGTCTTGCACTGCTCTTTCAGTAGACTGGTTATCTCAACGACCTACTTTTTAAAAGTCTCGAACTCTTCCCGAGAAATGGGGATAAAATCTGATGCATGAATTTAAGCCATTTTGATAGGTGGTGTTCAGACCTTACTGAAAGTATCAAGCTAATCACATAAGATGTGATAAACATTTACTTTGTAATTTTGTTCATTTATTAATAAAAGAATTCATTTAATTAAAATGCATACTTTATCCATAATTAATTGGTTGAGTTAATTAAATGAGATAAACCCATAGTTTTGGAGCCATTAGAATCATGATGATGATCATGCTAATGAGATCTAAATTCAAGATAGCTCAAAAACTAAAATGTTCCTAATCGTTAGATCACTAATTTGGGGTTACTGATTCCGGATAGATTAGTATATACTATGCTTGTTGTGTTGAAGAGTAAGATTGATCTCATAATCATTTGTGTGGAGACACTAAAGCAAATATGTAGGTGCTTATTGGAGAATAAATTCACTGAACGTGATTCGCTTAAAGGAACCCTAATGGAGTTTTACATGCCTGACAATGGGAGTTTCTATAGTGATAGTTGTATAAGTGATCCTTGAACTTGAGATCATCATAGTACCTTGTGTATTCTAAATTATACTTTATCATATTTCTTAATACTTTAGAGTATATCATAGGACATGTTTGGGTATAATAAAGTGTACATAGAGGTAGGTGAATGATCAACAAACGATCTACCACTTCTAGTAAAGAGAGAGAATGTCCTATGCGTTTCGATAAGTGACAACTCAGAAATTCTGAGCTAAGGTGGAATGGAAATTAAAAAGAGTTTCTAATTTACATTAATCAGAGTTGTACATTTTAGAATCGAAATACATATGATTAAATAAATAAGACTTGTCAGTAATTCCCTGTCTTAAGTTTAATCAGGACATTGTATGATAGAAGGATTGAATTGTACAGTAACTATTCACGGAATAGGTTTTTTTTATTCTTTGTGATAATTCATTATGATTGAACGTTAAATTCATATTATCCGTATAGTCATGATACATTACTTATAAGGTGTCACTCATGATGTAGAATACATATTATTTATTTTTCTTTGAATTAAACGAGTTTAATTCATTATAAATAATATTAGAATGGTTTAAATTTATTTATTCTACTACTGGCTTAATATTGAACCTAGAGGATCACACCACAAAAGGGAGAAATATAGTTTTAAAAGTGATTGGCTTAATAACAATAAATTAAGTGTATTTAATATATTAGTGGAATAAATTAAATAGTTTAATATTTATAATTATGTATTTGGAGAAATACTAAATTATAAATTATTAAGAGGAGTATTATTATTTATTATTATTAATAATTAGTTGCTTGGGAATTAAATTAAAACCCTAAGTCCTAAATGGTTTAGGAGAAAGGGTTAGTCTATAAATAAGATGAGTCTTATTATGGGATAGACTAATGCAGCTAATGTTATTTGCATCTCTCTTGCAAGTATTCTCAAAACTCTAAAGAGTGGGGATAGAGAGAATTAGGGCTAGCTACCCAACATCTAGTAGAATCTAAAATCACATCTTCATTCAATTTCTTTTGGTAAATCACCTCTTGGGCGTTGCACACTTTGAGTAGCGAACGTTTGATCCAAGGATTAGAGCGATCGTGGAGGGGCAAAGATTGGAGTTTGAAGACTACATCAAAGCGTTGATCTTCTTCAAAGGTATATCTTTTATCCTTCCTCAATTAATGATGTTTTATAAGGTGATTCATGGGATTACAGAAAAAAATTAAATTCCATTTATACTATGTTTCTGCTATTTTACAATATGATTGTATACTTTGATATTATTTCTACAAACCAATAGTGGCATCAGAGTCAACCTTATGCGAATTATTAATTGTTTTGGTTTGATATATATGTTGATATGTGTTTAGAACATTTTAATTGGGTGTAGCTGTTAGTATAAAATCATGTTTTATGAAATAAAGAAGAAAAATCACGATCTGAAAAACCAAAAACGAAAACAGACAGAAGCCCAGAGTCGCGGCGCTAGGCACCCTCTTTGAGAGCCGGGACGCTCTCCCTTTGAGCCGCAACGCTTGAAGGGCTGTAAGTCCAATTTTGTGTTTTATAGAAATTCTAAATTAGAAATAGAGGAGTTTATTTTTGATTTGGAATTGGATTAAAATAAAGAAATTTATTTTAATTGGAATTGGAATGCATGCATTTTTTTAGAAATTCAAAATTAGAAATAAAGGGGTTTATTTTTGATTTGGAATTAGACTAAAATAAAGATGGTTATTTTAATTAGAATTGGATTCTATGTTAATTAAAATAAATAATTTATTTTGATTTGGAATTGGATTCCATGATAAATTAAAATAAATCAATTTATTTTGATTTAATTTGGATTAAAATAAAGGAGTTTATTTTGATTCAAAATTGGATTTTATGCTAACTATAATTGTCTATTAAATGATATAAATATATATATTGAATATTTATTTTCATTGGATGAATATATTATGATACATGTGATAACATGTATGATTAATCTTTTATTGATACATGTGATGGCATGTATGATAATAAATGGGATGATTATGGACCATTGACCAATGCGATTGGATTTAATTTTAATGGATGCTTGAATGAATGTGGTTTTTATAAATGGAGTCTGCGTACCTCGCTTATCTAATTTTCTGATGTAAATTCTATCTCCCTCTTATGTACCTCCCCTTGACTGATGATCAAGATTTATATTTTATGAAAAATAGATATGACTTAACTTAGATTATTTTAGTTCGGATGTATACACATTTGACCATTATAATCTAAGAGACAAAATATAAAAGAGTTACATTGAGATGTAATCGACAAGAGTTGTCTACCTTTTGAATAAATATGTAGTTGTTGTGCACACACAAGGTGAAAGTAGTATGCACACAAGCCAATCATATTTGATATGATGTAGCATATACTTTGTAATCTTAATCATTTATTAATAAAAGAATTGATTTTCTTAAAAGACATTTTATATTATCTACATAGTGCTATTATATTAAATGTGATAAATCCATAATTTTGAGCAATGCTTTTAGAATCATGATGGTGATCATGCTAATGAGATCTAAATTCTAGATAGCTCACAAACTAAAATTGTTCATAATCGTTGGATTACTAAAAAAGGGATTATAATGAATCCGGATAGATTAGTATATACGTTGCTTGCTCTTAAGAAGAGGATAATTGATCTCATAATCATTTGTGTGGAGACACTAAAGCAAGTATGTAGGTGCTTATTGGAGAATAAGTTCACTGAACGTGGCTCGCTAAGTAATACCAAATGGAGTTTTACTCGTCTGTCAATAGGAATTCCTCTAGTGATAGTAGTACAAGTGATCCTTGGACTTGAGATCATCATAGTATCGTGTGTATGATCAGTTATACTTTGACATGTCCCTTAAGACCTTTAGGGTATATCAAAGGGTATGATTGGGTATAATACGTTGTACATGGAGATAGGTGAATGATCAACAAAAAATCTACCACATCTAGTAAAAGATGTGAATGTCCTATGTGATTCGATAAATGACAACTCAGTAGTCCTTGGCCAAAGCAGAATGAAATTAGAAAGGAGTTTCTAATTTGCATTATTTAGAGTTGTGCATTTGGGAATCGAAATACATATAATTAAATAAAATAAGACTTGATAGTAATTCCATGACATATATTTAATTGGGACATTGTATGGTAGAAGGATTGAATTATACGGTAACTATTCACTGAAAGGTTCTTTTGTGATTAATGTTGAAATCTATATTATCTGGAAAGTCGTTGATCGCTAAGGGGGCTTACCCTTATTGTAGAATAAATATTATTTATTTAAATGAATTAAATAGTTTAATTTATTTATTTAAATAAAATTAGAATTGTTCTAATTGATTTATTCACAACCGGTTTAATACGGAGAACCTAAAGGTTCACACCGCAAAAGAAAAATACTTATTTAAGAAGTAAATGACATAATTGTAATAATGAGTTAAGTGTATTTAATTTAATCTATGGAGATAGAATAAATTAAATAGCTTAATATTTATTATTTAATATTTTGAAAATATTAAATATAAATTAATAAGAGGAGTCTTATTATTATTACTATTACTATTATTTAATTCCTAATAGGGATTGGGAATTAATTAATAGAAGTACTCTCTCATGAATTCCTAATTGGATTAGGAGCATAATTAAATAAAGGAGTTTAATTATAATAGAAACCCTAATCCTAAATAGTTTAGGGAAAGGGTTATTCCTACATCTATAAATAAGAGGAGTCTTATCATAGATTAGGGTTACACACTCTTGCATTAGATTGTGGAGAGTACTTGCAATTTCTATAGAGATGGAAACTAGGGTTTTGCCAACACCCAACTTCTTGAATAACTATTCTTCCTTGGTGGATCACCTGTAACGACCGGGAATTTTGGATTTTGCCTTGTAATTTAAATTTTTGAATATTAATGAATATATTATATTTTATTAATATTATTTTTGTTACATGTTTAAAGGTTGTGTGACAACCTGGGTGAAGCGAATGTATGAAATTTTACGTGTTATAGTTTTGTTTAAGTGAATAATTGATTTCCCGTAGTGTCGCTAAATCACTATTCACGGGGCACGTTTCCCGAGGCACTATTTATGCCATATTATTTTTGTGTCTTTTTCGATTTTAATAAATTTCATAAATACGTGTATGCGTACGAATAATTTTTCCAAGCGTCAAAATTTTATTCAGGCTGATACGTGATTTTATTCGTATCTGAAATGTATTATATGGGTGTTCCGAATATTTGGACAAATCCCATAATAATTATTTTTATGCATCCCAATAATTTATGGGAGTACCCATTTTAATTTTGGGTAGAGTTATTGTGCTATTTTGGTACAAAAGTTGGAGTTTTCGGATATAGGTAGGGACTATTCGGGTATTATTTATTTGTGTGTCACCCAAATAGTGTTCATTAATTTGAAATTAACCAATCAAATGCAAGGAAAGAGGAGGTGGTCGGCAGCATGCTATGTTCACCAAGCTCCATGTATTGAAATTCCTTATTTCACAACATTCCTCTTGAATGTTTAAACCACTCAATTGGATTCCCTAAATTCCCCCGAAGTGGTGCTCAGTCCCTATTCCATTTCCATTTCATTCCTCTTCCAAAAGTTGGTTCTGTAGATTGTTGAGAGTATAGAGTGAGATTTGAGAGGAGATAGAGTGATACAAGGAGAGAGAAAGAGAAGGAATTGCTGGAAATAGAAAACAGAGAGAGAGAGTCGGTCGGACGAAGAAGAAGAAGAAGAAGAAGAAGAAGAAGAAGAAGGAAGCTAGCCACTGTAACAACCCTCTAGCTACTAAGAAGGAAGCTACAAAAGGTTAGAACATCAAAACCAAATTCATCTCTTTCATTTCAAGCTTTCATAGAGTTTTTGGTTCATTAATGGTAGACTTCGTATTATGTTGTTGTGATGTTGTTAGTTGTTAATGAATGAGTTTATATGTTGTTAATGACTTAAAATATCCATTAATAATATCCAAAAGTGGAACAAAGAACGAATGATTCGGACCTATGCATAAAGGAGAAAGAAATGGACTATACGGACTGTTTGGACAAGAACTGTATAAATCTTTGATGTTAGATGTTGTGTTTATGGTTATTGTGATGTGCTCTTACGAGTGAGGATCATCACCCAACTGGAACGGAGTAAAAAGCTCTTAAAACGAATAAGTTATGGTGATTTTGGTGAAGAACACCAAGAACACCAAGAACTCCGAATTTTTGTACTACTTTGTACTTTGGCCTAAGATTTAGCAGTGTTAATGTTAATGGGTAGCTATAAATTTTTGATATGTTGTAGCCCCATGAGTTAGAAGTCCATAGAGTCCGAAATAAACCAATTTGAACGTGTATGGAAGAAGTTATGAAGATCGGAGTGGAAAGAGGTCGGAAATTCGCGTCTGGAGAATTCTGCAGATTCTGGGCTTGTATGAATGGCGCAACTGCGCTGTTCATAAGTTCGAATTGGGCGCAGCTGCGCCGAACACGTGTTAGGCGCAGACGTGCCCGAGTGGACTGTTTTGACCTCCTGTAGTAAAATGTCCATAACTTTCTCATACGAACCCGAAATTAGATGATTGAAGATGATTCGGAAAGAGGAAGAGTAGACCTACAACTTTCGTTCTTTAAGTGTTTCAATTTGAGGTCTGTATCATGGCCTAAATTAGCCATTTATAGGACTGATGCGTAATTGAGGTCAATCGGAGGGCGTCGGGCATGCGCATTTGCACACGTAATGCCCCCGACCCTGTAAAGTGATGTTCTAACTTTCATAACATGATTATTATGATTTATAATGATACTTAGCATTAACCAATAAGTATTAGATAAATCGAATGGGCGTGTTAGGCGTACGCAATTGCGTGTCGCTTGGGCATTCGAATAGGCAAGTTGGGCGTATAGACGTGCAAGTGTCGTAACGCCGTAACTAGTGGGCATAACCTTGTTTAATATTTTGTTCCTTATTTAAATGGGACATAATTGAGTTGTGTAAACAAATATTTGGTATCCCGTATGTGACTAATTGTATGTGAATATGTACCTAATTGTGTAGGATATTAAGGAGCGTGTGTTGTAATATTGTAGCAGCGCTTCAGGCAAGTTCCCTAACTTCATTCTTTCTATATATTGAATTCAAGTTTCCTCACCCTAGCTCAAATTAATATTGGGCAGGTTTTCTCAACCGTATAACTTTTGTTTATTGTGCGAGTTGTTTATTAATTGAGCAATCATTCTATATTGTTGCAAGTTCCCTACGCAACTGTTTTCATTTGAGCAGGTTTCCTATTTTATACAAATGTTGTATATTGTGCAAGTCTCATGACTCAAACCGAGTTATTACTTTCAAATTATATTAGTGGATTAATTATTGTCAATTACTCCACATCAAGGATAAATTATTGATATTCACGGCTTATGCACTTAAATTCATTATCTGTTGTTGGACTGTGAAATGTTTAAATTCTTTATTCAAGAACTGTTTAAGGAGATAGTCTACACCATTTGTTTCGGCTAGACATGTACATGTTATTATTTTAAAAGCTATCCAAACTAGTTGTTGGTATGGATTCTTGGACTGAGAGAGCAACCCTTAATATGGGAGTATAGGTGTTGGCTATCCTATACAGTCAGGATTTAATGTTATGCATATACATGGGGTACGAGAGGCTGATCCCCTCGAGTACTACTAACAGGGGCCAGTTTAAAAGGGTTAGGGATGATTGACTCTTTGGCCAAGTTCATGGTCGGTTGGACCACTCAGTAGTAAATAATTAATATTCCTTGTTCCATTTGAACTTTGGTTATGTCATTTCAGTTATTTCATCAATGTTCATAAATTGTTGATCTATGCGGCTATGATTCTCATCCTTTCATGATGAATCCTTTATTGATTTTAAACTTGCTGAGCAAAGTAGTTGCTCACCCTTGCTATATCATGAACCTATTGTAGTTAAGCCGGGGAGTTCCAAAGCGGACAAAGACAAAGAAAAGTTTAAGGAATAGTTATATGGCTATCCCATTATGTAATCGTGGAATCGTTTTGTAATATTATTGTATTCTACAATGTATTCTATTTAAGGTTATAGACCTTGGGACCGTAGTAAACCTTTTGTAATGAACAACATATGTTTATTTATTCCGCATTAGTTGATTTTTGTTGTTTAGAGGCGTATGGATGTACTTTATCGTGAGCACCAAATTCGAGGTATTGGTACCTGAATTTGGGGGTGTCACATCACCTCTAGAGGCCAAACACTTGGGTGGCTAACGTTAATCAAGCAAAGGAATTTAGTCGGTGGAATTCAAGGAGAACGCGAAGGAATTGGAGGTGAACTTGTACCCGAGGAAGCACGGTTCTACGAGGGTATAATTTCTTAATCTCGATCTCTTTCGTTTATATCGTTAATTGAGCACATAGATTGATCATGGTGATGGTTTGTATAAAATTTTAAAATCCGATTTTATCGCGCTTCCGCTTTTATTTATGTAATTTGATTGCATGTTCGCGTCATATACAAACCTAACAGTGGTATCAGAGCCAGATCTTGTGCTAATTATCGATTTTGATGATTCTATGTGTGTATGGTATACGATTAGATCAAAATTTTTGGACAGAATCCATTTTTTCTGAATCTGTTACGCGGCGCAGCTGCGCCGGCTCCAGTTCATTTTGGAGCGCAGCTACGCCCAAACCCAGATAGTTGTTTCTGGGGTTCAGTGCAGCTGCGCCATGTCCCAGTTCATTCTGGGCGCAGCTGCGCCGGACAGCAGAATCCGAAAAATAATTTTTTCTTTCATTTAAAATAAATGGTTTATTTAATTGATATAAGTTTAAAATAAAAATGTTTATTTTATCTGGAATAGGATTTCAGATTACTAAAATTAAAAGAGTTTAATTTGAATTTGGTTTTTGATTAAAATAAAAGAGTTTATTTTGTTTCAAAACTAAATATTAGCAAAACTTTTGCCCATTAATTGATATCAATGCATATATGGAATGGTTTTATTATTCATGAGATGAATGTTATTTATTGATACATATAGAGATATGTATGATAATAAATAGGGATTGATTATGGACTAATGACCAATGTGTGATTGGAATTATTTTAGAGGATGCTTGAATGTATAGGTTTTTATAAATGGGGTCTGCATACCTCGTCTTCTCTAATTTTTCTTAATGTAAATTCTATCTCCCTCCTATATACTTCCCCTTCATTGCTGATCAAGGTTTCTATTTATTGTAAATAGTTTTTGTAATAGGACTAGTTAGAATTAATTTTGAAGAATTGGAGACAAAGGAGCAAAGAGCGCATGAAGACCCGTTTGTAATGGAGCCCGGGTTTAAATGTAATAGTTATATTTAAATTTTATTCTTGCACCCTAGGTTTGACCTTTTGGTTCACTTGGTGGCTCTAGTGAACCAAACTAGAATAAAAGTTCATAATCAATCCGGGTAGAATATAGTATTCTATATGTGCATGATTACTATATATATATATTATATATTATACAACATGCTTCGCATGTTAAATAATATGACGCATATTATCTATATATATATGTATATATATATATATATATATATATATGCATACGCGCTAAACAAGATGAGACTAATAATAATAAACCCCTCAAAGAAATTATATTAAGTCCTAAGCGTTCAAAGATATTTGGAATATCGAACGTCGCCTTCTAGCATGGTAAAGCAATAGAGTATTAAATATTTAATATGAGTTTATTGTGTCACCATAAGGCAAGTATTAAATATTTAAGATGTTCCATTATCACATTTGATGCTTATTAAGGAATTGAACATTACTGTTTTGTTGTGTCACCACAAGGACGGTATTTTTCTCTTCACATATATGGAAGTGCTAGGTTGGACTTAACTTGGATAATTTTAATTCGGATGTGTCACCACTTGATCAAAATAATCTAAGAGGCAAAAATAAAAGGAGTTACATAGTGATGTAATTAACAATAGTTGTCTACCTATTTATTTATTTATCGTTTGTTGTGTCACTACAAGGCTATATACATTTAAAATGGGATCCTTAGTCTCACTAGCAAATCTTTAATTAGAATTGCCGAACTATATAATGAGGGTAACATAGTTTGATGAAAATAGTAGGAGATACCAATTTAAATAAAGACCTAATTTATTTTGGTAATTAATTAAATGAATGAATGCTAAAATGTTGTCTATTTCACATGCAGAATTTAAAAATGTCAAACTCACTATCACTGCGTAGCATACTTGATGCTAACAAACTGACCGGACCGAATTACACGGACTGGTTAAGGAATCTGAGAATTGTTCTCACTGTTGAAAAGATTTCTTATGTCCTAAATTCGTCAGTCTGTGCAAATGTTGCAGAAACAGCCTCTAAGGAAGAGATTGCTACTTTTAGAAAGTGGCAAGATGATGCAATTTTGGCTCAATGCATCATGCTCGCATCCATGAGTAACGAGCTTCAGCGTCAGCATGAAACTATGGATACTCCTACTATATTGCTGCACCTCAAAGAGTTGTATGGTGAGCAAAGTAGGACTGCTAGATATTAGATATCTAAGGAGCTCTTCCGATCTCGTATGACCAAGGGCACTGCTGTTGAGACTCATGTCCTTAAGATGATCAATCTGATTGAACAACTTGGACAACTTGCGTTCGTGATGGATGGGGAGTTAAGTCAAGATTTGATCTTGCAGTCACTCCCGGACACCTTCTCACAATTTGTTGTGAATTTTCACATGAATAAGTTGGACGTCAGCTTGCCTGAGCTACTTAACATGCTGAAATTTGCTGAAGGTCACTTCTCATCCAACAAGAACCAAGTCTTACTAGTGGATGATTCTTCCAAGAAAAGGAAGAGGCCCAAGGTATCTTCTGAAAAGAAGAAAAACAAGAAAGCTAAGGGCAAGGCGAAGAGAAAGGATAAAAAGAAACCTGATCCAGATAGCACTACCATTGCAATAAGCCGGGACATTGGAAGAGGAACTGCAAAGAGTATCTTGCGGACCAAAAGAAGCTTGGAGAAGCTTCGACTTCCGATCTAGGTTTGTTCATGACTGAAATTAATTTTTCTGAAAGTCAAAATTCTACTTGGGTATTGGATACCGGCTGTAGTTCTCACATATGTAATAATATGCAGGGACTAAGTAAAAGTAGAAAGCTAAACAAGGATGAAGTCGTCTTACGAGTGGGAAATGGAGCAAAGGTTGCTGCATTAGCTGTAGGGACTTATTATTTAGCACTGCCTTCGGGCAAGTTCATTAGTTTAAATAATTGTTATTATGTTCCGACACTCATTAGAAACATTATTTCATTTTCTGTATTGGATATGGATGGTTTTGATATTATAATAAAGAACAACAGTTGTTCTATTTATAATAAAAATGTTTTATATGGTGTTGGCAACTTACTGAATGGACTTTACATACTTGACTTGCATGAAAATATACTTCAAATTGAACAAACTAAGAAAAGAAAAAGAGATGATGTTAATTATACCTTTATGTGGCACTATAGACTCGGTCATATCAATGAAACAAGATTAACCAAGTTATATAAAGATGGGCTTTTAGAGCTATCTGATTACGAATCATATCCAACTTGTGAATCTTGTCTCATGAGTAAGATGACAAAATATCCTTTTAGTGGAAAAGGAGAAAGAGTTACAGAGTTGTTAGCGTTGGTACACACAGACGTGTGTGGACCTATGACAACGAATGCACGAGGAGGGTATTCTTATTTTATTACTTTTACTGATGATCATTCTAGATTTGGATATCTGTATTTAATGAAATACAAATCTGAATCGTTTGAAAAGTTCAAAGAATTCAGAAGTGAAGTAGAGAAGCAAACTGGTAAAAGTATTAAGATTCTTCGATCGGATCGAGGAGGGGAATACTTGACCAATGAGTTTCTCAATTGTCTCAAAGAAAATGGTATAATCTCACAATGGACTCCACCAGGAACGCCACAGTTGAATGGTGTATCTGAAAGGAGAAATCGAACATTGTTGGACATGGTTCGTTCCATGATGAGTTGTACCGACCATCCAGTATCTTTTTGGGGTTATACCCTAGAATCGACTGCATACCTACTTAACAAGGTACCTAACAAATCCGTCCCAAAGACTCCATATGAGATATGGACAGGGAGGAAACCAAATCTTAAGCATGTTAAGACTTGGGGTTGTCCAACTTATGTCAAAAGGTTTGAGCATGATAAGCTGAAGACTAGATCCGACAAATGTAGATTCGTGGGATACCCTAAAGAAACATCAGGGTATTATTTCTATCATCCTACTGATCAAAAGGTGTTTATTGCGAAACACGCTGCCTTCTTGGAAAAGGAGTTTATCCTTGAAAGGGTTAGTGGGAGTAAGATATATCTTGAAGAAGTTCAAAAACCACAAAATACTACGGATCAAAGTCAGGTACCTGACCAAGTAGAAGAACCTACTGTACCACTACCTATTCGTAAATCTGGAAGAGTACCTAAGATACCTGATAGGTATGGATTCATCATAGAGGATGATGATGAGGTACACATCATAGATGATGATGATCCATTGACTTACGAAGAGGCAATGAGTAGTGAAGACTCAGAGAAATGGCTAGAAGCTATGAAATCCGAGATGGAATCCATGTATGAGAACCAAGTATGGACTTTGGTTTCACCACCTGAGGGCATTAACCCTATTGGGTGTAAATGGGTCTTTAAGAGAAAGACTGGAGCAGATGGCAAGGTAGAGACCTATAAGGCCCGACTGGTTGCAAAAGGTTTCAAACAAAGACAAGGAGTTGACTATGATGAAACCTTCTCACTAGTAGCTATGCTCAAGTCCATTCGGATTTTGCTTGAAATTGCAGCTTATTATGACTACGAAATCTGGCAAATGGATGTGAAAACGGCCTTCCTCAATGGAGAGCTTGAGGAAAATGTATTTATGATACAACCAGAGGGTTTTGTTTCAACGGTTGGAACAAACCAAGTCTGTAAGCTACAACGATCCATTTATGGGTTGAATCAAGCTTCTCAAAGGTGGAACATCCGTTTTGATGAGATAATCAAAAGGTTTGATTTTATCAAAATCGAGGATGAACCATATGTGTACAAGAAGGTTAGTGGGAGCGCTGTATCATTTCTTGTATTATATGTTGATGATTTATTACTGATAGGGAATGATGTTCCTATGCTACAGTCGATCAAAATTTGGTTATCTAAACACTTCTCTATGAAGGACTTGGGTGAGGCATCCTATATTTTGGGGATAAAGATCTATAGATATAGATCTAAAAGGATGCTGGGCTTGACCCAAGGAAAGTACATTGACTCGATGCTAAAGAAGTTTAGCATGGAAGATTCCAAGAGAGGTCTCATGCCGATGAGCCATGGAATACATCTCTCTAAGAAACAGGCCCCAAATACACCTGAGGAGAGAAACCGTATGAGTAAGATTCCTTATGCTTCCGTAATAGGATCTATCATGTACGGTATGATATGTACTAGACCAGATGTCGCTCATGCACTTAGTGTAACGAGCAGATATCAGTCGAATCCAGGAGAAGAGCACTGGAAGGCAGTGAAAAACATCCTAAAGTACTTGAGAAGAACTAAGGATGTATTTCTTGTCTATGGTGGGTCTGAATTGAAACTAGAGGGCTATACAGACTCAAGTTTTTAAACGGACCAAGATGTCAGTAAATCCGTTTCAGGGTATGTGTTTACCTAAACAGTGGCGCGGTGAGTTGGAAGCGTTCCAAGCAGCAAATAGTTGTTGATTCAATGACAGAGGCAGAGTACATACCTGCAAGTGAAGCTGCAAAGGAAGCTGTTTGGATGAAGAAGTTCATAACTAAACTTTGAGTGGTTCCTAGCATTAGAGGAGCTGTACCTTTATTTTGTGATAACAATGGAGCTGTTGCGCAGGCTAAGGAACCCAGGTCTCATCAGAAATCTAAACACGTGTTGCGGCGGTTTCATTTGATTATAGAGATCATTGAAAGAGGAGATGTCACCCTGGAGCGTGTGGACTCTCAAGACAACATTGCAGATCCATTTACTAAAGCTTTAACTCACCAGCAATTTGATCGTGACTTAGAGAAGATGGGTATTAGATACCAAGGCGATTAGCTTTAGTGGAAGTGGGAGATTAAAAGTAGTATGCACACAAGCCAATCATATTTGATATGATGTAGCATATACTTTATAATCTTAATCATTTATTAATAAAAGAATTGATTTTCTTAAAAGGCAATTTATATTATCTACATAGTGTTGTTATATTAAATATGATAAACCCATAGTTTTGAGCAATGCTTTTAGAATCATGATGGTGATCATGCTAATGAGATCTAAATTCTAGATAGCTCACAAACTAAAATTGTTCCTAATCGTTGGATTACTAAAAAGGGGATTAGTGAATCCGGATAGATTAGTATATACGTTGCTTGCTCTTAAGAAGAGGATGATTGATCTCATAATCATTTGTGTGGAGACACTAAAGCAAGTATGTAGGTGCTTATTGGAGAATAAGTTCACTGAACATGGCTCACTAAGGAATACCTAATAGAGTTTTACTCGCCTGTCAATAGGAATTCCTCTAGTGATAGTAGTACAAGTGATCCTTGGACTTGAGATCATCATAGTATCTTGTGTATGATGAGTTATACTTTGACATGTCCCTTAAGACCTTTAGGGTATATATAATAACTTGTATATGGAGATAGGTGAATGGTCGACAAAAAATCTACCACTTTTAGTAAAAGGAGAGAATGCCCTATGTGATTCGATAAATGATAACTTAGAAGTCTTCTCACAATTTGTTGTGAATTTTTACATGAACAAGCTAGTTATCAGCCTGCCTGAGTTGCTTAACATGTTGAAAATTGTTGAGAGTTATTTTCCAACCAAGAAAGACCAAGTCTTATTGGTAGATGAGACTTTCAAGAAAAGGAAGCAGGCCAAAGGATCTTCGAAAAGGAAGAAAAGTTCAAAGAAGGCAAAAGCAAAGGCAAATACAAAGGACAATAGGAAAACTAATGTGGATAGCAAAGGAGTTTGCTTCCACTGTAATAAGTTAGGACACTGGAAATGAAACTACAAGGAGTATCTTATTGGAGCATCGGTTACAGATACAGGTTAATTTGTTCATGATTGAAATAAATCTTTTTGTCAGTCAAGGTTCTACTTGCGTATTAGATACTGGCTATAGATCTCACATATACAATTCGATGCAAGAACTAAACAGATGTAGAAAGCTAAACAAAGGGGAAGTAATTCTGCGTGTAAGGAATGGAGCAAAGGTTGTTGCATTAACCGTAAGAACTTATAGTTTAGTGTTGCCCACGAGCAAGTCTATTAAGTTAATAAGTTGTTATTATGTTCCAGTTCTCATAAGAAACATTATTTTTATTCCGTTGTTGGACAAGGAAGTTTTTGGTATTATATTTAAGAACAATGGTTATTCTATTTATAATGATAATATTTTGATTGGAACTGAAAGATTACTTGATGGACTTTGTATACTTGACTTATATGAAAAATATTTAATAAATTGAACTAACTAATATTCTAAAAAAAGATGACTATTTAAAAGTTGAATATGTGTATTTGGTGAAATAAAAATCTAAATCATTTGAAAGGTTCAAAGAAATTCAGAAATGAAACAAATTGGCAAAATATTAGGATTCATCAATCAGATCGAAGAAGTGAATACTTAAGCAATGAGTTTCTAAATCGTCTCAAAAATAATGGTATTTTCTCACAATGGACGCCTCCTGATATGCAATAATTGATTACTGTATCTAAAAGGAGAAATTATACCTTGTTGGACATGGTGTAGTCTATGATGATTTTTACCAACATTCCAGTATCCTTCTGGGGTGATACTGTAGAAACGGCTGCATATCTACTAAATTAGGTACCCTTAAAATATGGCCCCAAGACTCTATATGAGTTATGGATAGAGAGAAAACCTAATCTTAAGCATGTTAAGACATGGGGTTGTCCAGTTTTGTCAAAATATTTGAGAATGATAAGTTTGGGACAAGATCTGATAAGTGTAGATTTGTTGAATATCCTAAAGAAAGTTTAGGATACTATTTCTATAATCCTACTAGGCAAAAGTTTTTTGTTGCGAAACACGCTGCCTTCATGGATAAAGGTGTTTATCATTGAAGGGGCTAGTGGGAGGCTAATAGATCTTGAAGGATTTAAAGAACCACAAAGAACTATAAGTCAACTAGAGGTGCAGATAGTTCTGTTATACTACAACTGAGTCGTAAACCTGGAAGAGTACCAAAGATACCTAGGAGGTATGGATTCATTATAGAGGATGATGATGAGGTACGCATCATAGATGATGATGATTCATTTACATACGATGAGACTATGAGTAATAAATACTCAAAGAAATGATAGATGGCCATGAAATCCGAAATGGACTCTATGTATGAAACCAAGTGTGGACTATAGGTTGTAAATGAAGCTGTAAAGTTGGTTGTTGGGCTGAAAAGTTCATTACAAAACTTGGAATAGTTCCTAAATCACATATAGGATCCAAACATGTATTACGGCACTTTCATTTGATTAGAGAAATCATTAAAAGAGGAGAAGTCACTATAGAGATAGTGGACTCTCAAGAACA
Source organism: Aralia elata (assembly GCA_034770075.1). NCBI lineage: Eukaryota > Viridiplantae > Streptophyta > Magnoliopsida > Apiales > Araliaceae > Aralia > Aralia elata. The sequence goes on from CM068382.1 coordinate 58,377,151, forward strand.
ACATTGCAGACCCATTTACTGAAGCTTTATCCAACAATAGGATGATCACACTTAGAGAAGAAGGGTATGAGATACCAAGGCAATTGGCTTTAGTACAAGTGGGACATTGAAAGTTCTCAAGCCAGTCACATAGGATGTGATAAGTTATACTTTGTAATCTTGTTCATTTATTAATAAAAGAATTCATTTAATTAAAAGGCATATTTTACCCATTATTAATTGGTTGATTTAATCTAATGAGATAAACCCATAGTTCTGGAGCAATGCTTTTAGAATCATGATGATGATCATGTTAATGAGATCTAAATTCAAGATAGCTCAAAAACTAAAATATTCCTAATCATTGGATCACTAATGTGGGGTTACTGATCCCAGATAGAATAGTATATACTATGCTTGCTCTATTAAGGAGGATGATTGATCTCATAATCATTTGTATGGAGACATTAAAGCAAGTATATAGGTGCTTATTATAGAATAAGTTCACTGAACCTAATTCGCTTAAAGGAATCCTAATGGAGTTTTACTTGCTTAACAATGGGAGTTCATATAGTGATAGTTGTAAAAGTAATCTTTGTACTTGAGATCATCATAGTACCTTGTGTATTTTGAATTATACTTTGTTATATTTCTTAATACTTTAGAGTATGTCATAGGGTATGTTCGAGTATAATATAGTGTACATGGAGGTAGGTTGTGACGCCCCCAAATCCGGGTTACCTTAACCTCAGACCTAGTGCATCACGATACTATTGACATCTCAATAAATATAATCCATGTTCATAAATTAATGAACACAACCTCGCCTTGATACTAATAAATACAACCATTCACTTTCTATTCTTTCAGCATTAATAGACAATGTAATAATTAAAATAATTAAATTAAATATATAAATAAATAACAATGCGGATAAATTAAAGCTTTTATGCTTTTCATTCATAATCTAAATTTTCATCACCCTTCGATTTCGTTCATGCGGTATATAACAATCTATATCAATACAAGTATTAAAACTTATTATTAAAACTTTTCTCAATTCCAGGTTTCGTAACCTTTAACTGCTACATTTTTTTAAGGTTGAATAAATATCATGATCCTTTCCAAAGCTTTTTAAGCAAACCTAAAATTCAATCTTTGAATTCAGTCGTCCCCCGAATATTCTTGAAGTTATTCAATAACCATACATTTGTTATATAAAAGTCCTTTATACAACATCGTCACTCTACTAGTTCACTATAACAGGTAACTAATATAATCACATCATAACTACCGTAATGGATAACCTCCATTTTTAACGCACGATTTACATAATCTAATTCACATGCATTGTATACCGTCATCACGGCTAAATAATTACAATGAGAAAATAATTAATAGCTTTCCTTTTTCCATGCGCCTCTAATCCTTATCGTCATGATATCAAGAGAATTTGTCGCATCTAGAATCTGCAAAAATTTTATTTTGCAAGAATGAGCACGACGGCTCAGCAAGAACGAACAGTTATACCTTTCATACTACACGTAACATATAACTTGCATTTTATTCATGCATTATAAATATTATGCAATGCAACTACATATGCACTATACATTTCTTAACATGCAAGTTTCATTTGCATCATATATGTCATAGTATACCTTATACATTTCATATTGTATGTCTATAATAATTCAAGTTCCACATATATAGATCATGTAATCACATAGTTGCACAACGTGCACACTTTAATTATGCGCGTACATAATTCACATAACAATAAAAGGTTTCTAAATCAACTTATATACATCAATGCATTTAAACAAGTCAACAAGTTACTGAAAAGAACTTGCCTTAAGCATTCCTTGCCAAAATATGATGGCTCGCCCTTCAAATATCCTACACAATTTATTTAACAATAAAATACCAATTAGCCACTAAAAAGGCTTCACATAATAATTTACACTATAATAATTCTTATTCCATATTGTTCGCGCATTATAAATTAATAAATGCGATAAACCCTAAAACATCCTTTGATGTCACGTCGTTTGTAGACGACACGACCCTCATCATCATCCATCCTTATTGGTCTATAAAAACCCTACTCCATATCTTATAATATTCATTTCATCCAAATCGAAATATTATTTAAGTGCATTAGCACTTTACACGGCGTTTCAACGTTTATACATCCACACGCCTAATTTGTCTCTTTTGCATATGCTTGGCATGCTCATACATTTATCTAATTAATTATTGATTAATGATAAGTATTACTATAATTCATAAAGTTCATGTTGTAAAACCTAGGATATCATCTTTTAGCCTTGGAAATATTACACGATGCACAGGCGCATGACCGACGCCTTCTATTTACACAACAACCCTAAAAATGGCTAATTTAAAAATTGGTCCAGGTAGTAAATTTTAATTCTAATTAATGGAAGTTGTATTTCTACTCTTTCTGTTTCTAAATCATTTCGAATCGCCTTAATCTGAGTTCGTATGAGGAAGTTATGGTTATTTTCCCAACGGACGTCGAAGCTGAGCCTAGCAGCGCGGCACCAGACATCGCGATTCGACCTCCTCCCGCTTCGATCACCATAACTCCTTCTATACTCGTTCAAATTGGTCCGTTTCGGACTCTATGGATTCCTAAGACATAGGGATACAATATATATAAAGCCCACAATTTTGTTGCAATTCTAATTACCCAAAATTGTGCCCCGAATCTCCCCTTCCCGAACTGATTTTCGCGATTTGATAGTTTGGACACTTCTTCTCCCAAATGCCATAACTCCCTCATCCGAGGTTGAAATGTGATCATTCCAAAGCCTATGGCTTCCCAACTCAGTGAACTATAACTACACAAAAATTCAGAATTTTTCATCTAACACAACAATACCAGAATTGGTTTAACGGACACTATTTGCGCAGTTTTTATGTTCTTGACACTTTTCACTAAAATCATTACTACGAATTCGTTGTAGCTTCTTTTTACTCGATTCCAATTGGGTTATCTTCTCAACCCATGTAAGTACAATAGCATAACGACAAACAAATTTAACCAACAAGAAAATTAGCTACAGATTGTCCAAAACAGTCCAAGGTCCAAGGTTTGTCCAAAATGTTCATTGTTCTTTATGTTCTTCATCCTCCTTAAGCATAGGTACGAATTCCTTCCATTTTTATTCCTCTTTGATGTTATTAGTGGCTTACATAACCTTTTAACAACATTATAAATCATCCATAACCTACCATAACAACAAAAATCGCAACAAAGATCATTGGCAAGCTAAATAGCTCTAAAAACCAAAAAGCTTGGAAAACCTAACCAACATCAATGGAAAATAGATTTAGGTTGATGATTTACCTCTTCTAAGTCCTTCTAGATGTTCAGAAGATTAGCTAAGGTGCTTGACAAGAGCTTTTCATCCATTGCTTGGTTCACCCGAGCACTCCCTCTTTTTCTTCTTCCTCCACTCGCTTCTTTTTCTTCTTTCTCTCTCTACATGTCCTTTCTCTCTCTAAATATCTCTCTCTCTCTCTGAATATTTGCAGCCACAAGGAACTTGGGAATGAATGAGAATGGAGAGATGAAGAGCTTAGTAAATGGCTTCGGGAGGAATGTGAGTTCAACCCCCGAGCCCTTGGAAACCAAATTGAGAGAATAAATGTTTGGAAATGGGGAGTTCAATACATAGTGTACTGCACTCTCCCACACCTTGCCTGCTCCTTCCACCTAATTGGCCACTTGAAACACTTGCTTGATTTTTTATTGGTTGAAATTTTAATACCTTCTCAATTCATCCGAATATACCCAAAATATACCTGAATACTCCCACTTTTGTGCCAAATTTGCTCAATAACTATACTCAAAATTAAAATGGGTACTCCCATAAAATATTGGGACGCGCAAAAATAATAATTATGGGGTTTGTCTATTTATTCGGATAACCCATATTAAACATTTCGGATATAATTAAATTCTGAATAAGCTCAAATAAAATTTCCGACACTTAGAAAAATTATTCCTTCGCACACGCGTCATAGCGAATTTATTCAAAATCTAAAAAGACGTAAAAATATTTGGCGTGAATAGTGTCGGCGTGAATAGTGCTTCTCGGGAAACGTGCCCCGTAAATAGTGGATTTAAACGATTTGTTTGCAAATCAATTTATTCGCTCACACACGACCACTACACTAAAAAAATCAACCTGTGCACCAGGTTATAAAATAACCTTAAAACACATTTCAAAATATTTAATATTTAATCAATTTAATATTATTAATAAACCCACATTACAAGGGTATACACGATTCGCGATCGCTACTCTTCCTGATTAACTTCTCAAAATCTTGTACGCCAAAGTACACATATCCCACCTATATTTGGTTAACACCTTTACACCAAATAAATTATTCAATAATAATTTCATCAAACTATTTATTTAATCTAATAAATAGCTTTCGTGGGCGTACCTAGTGCCCACTCCAATAATACTCACGTATACCATACCACTTGATTAGCACTTTAGCAATACTGCTCAAAATTACCGTATTCGCTTATACAAATTTTCATACTTACTAATCGTCGCTTACTCATAATTTCGGTCATGATATAACATTTGAACGCTTAACTCATAATATTATTAATAGAAATCTACTTTATTCAATAATATTAATCGGCTTAGATTAGCAAGCTACTAATTATACCTATTAATAAGAATTTGCTTATTAAATTCTTATTATAATAATTTCGAAAAATCTGGGTCGTTACATCCTTCCCCTCTTATAAGGATTCCGTCCTCGGAATCACGAACATCGCACCGCCTTCTCCGGTTTACATCTAACTCTTTCTAAAATCTTATCGGCTTAACTCATCCCATTAAATTGCTTCGATATAGGTTTTCACTTGTCTCATTCATTTCCTTGTCTAATTCTCATACATCAAATCTCATGACTTTCATCTAGACTCGATTATATATCAAGTATTGTCTTCCTTTCTCTAATCCATTACATCCTTTTCTACGAATCGCCGTAAGCCATAATCATCATAGTAAATCAATATCATCGTGTACTAATCTCATTCATTCATTTTAAAGCAATCATTATTGATGCATAAATTTTTCACATCACATAACACATATTGATACACATATTTTAATTAATATGTATCTCGAAGTACACCGTACTCTACATCTCATAACTTCATGCTATTTGCATACCTATCACTCTATTGCTTCAAAAGTCTTGTGCCTCTTGGTTTTAATATTTCTTTCTTGCACCCTTCGACTCCATGCCAACATATTTCCTATCAACTATTTAGTAGGAAATCCTTACTTCTCATAACTCTACATTTTCAAACAACTATATGCGTTTGAGTTTGACACCAATTTGTGTATGTTCGATACCAACTTGTATCCTACGCATGAATTATCGGAATTAAATGAAGGAATCATTGAGTGGCCAACATGGCACTTACCTCTTACATGAAATCATTGAGTGGCCACCATGGCACTTACCTCTTGCTTGGCCTGTTTATAGTCACAAAGACAATAAACTACCCTCTTTTTTTTTTCCAAGGCCTGTTTACAGTCATTAGGACGGTAAACTACCTTCTTCTTTTTTTCTAAGGCCTGTTTACAGTCATTAGGACAGTAAACTACCTTTTTCCAAGGCCTGTTTACAGTCACTAGGACAGTAAACTACCTTTTTCCAAGGCCTGTTTACAGTCACCAGGACAGTAAACTACCTTTTTCCCAAGGCTTGTTCACAGTCATCAGGACAGTAAACTACCCTCTTTTTTTTTCAATTAGGTTCCACACCAGAACAATTTGGTTTGAAAAACCTTCTCAAGGAATTCTTGGATTTCATAATCATATTTCAACATTCGTCTAGCCGAATCAAATAGCTTAGACGTACATCAATAATTCGGACGTCAATCGAAATATTTTAGTCAACTCAATTGGCATACTTTTTCATACTTTAAAGAAAACAAAAATCATTTAATGACGTCATGATACCGCACTGTTTCTACAGTCCGTTGAGGATTCCGTCATTTTGTGACTTTGTCATACTACATCATACCATAGTGGGCTGACGATACTATGATCCCATCCAACACTAGGTTACTCTGCATTGATGACTCCATCATCTGTCATTCTACACCAGGTTCCATGATGCATTGATGACTACTTAAAAATACATTTTGATATTTTAAATCACTTTTATCTAGCTGGAGCGATTAGCATAGACATATGAATCATATGAACTTTTTTTTTTAAAACTTATTGGTTCAAAAATTGACCCAACATATTTTTCGAAAACATAAAAGTGCAAATATCAGCACGATGTCAATAAATTTTGAAATCTAGCATGGCTAGAAGATTTGGGAATATCCATTTCTCCTTATCAACTTCAATTTCTCCACCACTTGCTATTTAATACTCTTATCTACTTTTACTATCATCAACGCTCATCACATCTGAAGATTCTTAGTTCTCAATCTAGAACTATTCTATACCCCAATATAGTCCATCGAATTTACCACACGTTATGAGTTTAGGAACTTGCCACAATAATATGAGTTTAGGAACTTGTCCTATTAATATGTAGTCCAAGAACAAATCAGGGACTGTCCATACGCTTAGGGGCTCAAAACATACCATACGATTATGAGTCACAAACTTACCATAAACATGAGTTTCAAGGACTCATACCTCATCTTATTATCCTCTATTATCAAATATAGATATGGGAAAAGAATCACCTTCTCATCATATATACATCGATACACAATACCAATATTTCAATGATTTACCAATGTGAGAAACTGAGTAGTCGCGAAACCAAGCACAAAACCCTGCCCATACAAAGATTTGTACAACTCAGCTATCACACGAGTCTTGAATTGAAATCCCATATAATTCTAGTATCTTTTTTTTTTCTCGATACGAAATTTCTTTAATCCGTATTTATCGTCTCAACTCTTCTTGAATTTTCCTTGTACTATTTCCTAGTACCTTATCTCTTTATAGCATCAAGCTATAACTGTTTAACAGATCATCTGTCATCCCATACTCTATCAGATCACGTTGTGATCGCATTTCCTAATCGTCGTACATCACGATCTTTATTACCTTGTGATCGTTTCATCCTACGATCTGCTTTACTCATCTCTTTAATCATATTATAATATGATTCTATTTATGCCTCTCATCTTATAAACCTCATCTATTTATCAATACTTGTCATCTTTATTATTGGAGTTAGGTAACTCCTGATTCTCATCTTTTATAATTCTTCAAGATTCTTCTTTGAATCTTCTTATTTATAACATAATCCATTTCTTTATGGATCTTCCAAATTTATTCTTTGTTGTACAAACTATATATGAGTTTATTCTTTATCAATCTCATCTTTCTACTCTCAGGTTATAGTCTAAGGTACTCTTACCTAAGGTTTATAACCTATAGCTCTGATACCAACCTGTGACGCCCCCAAATCCGGGTTACCTTAACCTCAGACCTAGTGCATCACGATACTACTGACATCTCAATAAATATAATCCATGTTCATAAATTAATGAACACAACCTCGCCTTGATACTAATAAATACAACCATTCACTTTCTATTCTTTCAGCATTAATAGACAATGTAATAATTAAAATAATTAAATTAAATATATAAATAAAATAAACAATGCGGATAAATTAAAGCTTTTATGCTTTTTCATTCATATTCTAAATTTTCATCACCCTTCGATTTCGTTCATGCGGTATATAACAATCTATATCAATACAAGTATTAAAACTTATTATTAAAACTTTTCTCAATTCCAGGTTTCGTAACCTTTAACTGCTACATTTTTTTAAGGTTGAATAAATATCATGATCCTTTCCAAAGCTTTTTAAGCAAACCTAAAATTCAATCTTTGAATTCAGTCGTCCCCCGAATATTCTTGAAGTTATTCAATAACCATACATTTGTTATATAAAAGTCCTTTATACAACATCGTCACTCTACTAGTTCACTATAACAGGTAACTAATATAATCACATCATAACTACCGTAATGGATAACCTCCATTTTTAACGCACGATTTACATAATCTAATTCACATGCATTGTATACCGTCATCACGGCTAAATAATTACAAATGAGAAAATAATTAATAGCTTTCCTTTTTCCATGCGCCTCTAATCCTTATCGTCATGATATCAAGAGAATTTGTCGCATCTAGAATCTGCAAAAATTTTATTTTGCAAGAATGAGCACGACGGCTCAGCAAGAACGAACAGTTATACCTTTCATACTACACGTAACATATAACTTGCATTTTATTCATGCATTATAAATATTATGCAATGCAACTACATATGCACTATACATTTCTTAACATGCAAGTTTCATTTGCATCATATATGTCATACTATACCTTATACATTTCATATTGTATGTCTATAATAATTCAAGTTCCACATATATAGATCATGTAATCACATAGTTGCACAACGTGCACACTTTAATTATGCGCGTACATAATTCACATAACAATAAAAGGTTTCTAAATCAACTTATATACATCAATGCATTTAAACAAGTCAACAAGTTACTGAAAGAACTTGCCTTAAGCATTCCTTGCCAAAATATGATGGCTCGCCCTTCAAATATCCTACACAATTTATTTAACAATAAAATACCAATTAGCCACTAAAAAGGCTTCACATAATAATTTACACTATAATAATTCTTATTCCATATTGTTCGCGCATTATAAATTAATAAATGCGATAAACCCTAAAACATCCTTTGATGTCACGTCGTTTGTAGACGACACGACCCTCATCATCATCCATCCTTATTGGTCTATAAAAACCCTACTCCATATCTTATAATATTCATTTCATCCAAATCGAAATATTATTTAAGTGCATTAGCACTTTACACGGCGTTTCAACGTTTATACATCCACACGCCTAATTTGTCTCTTTTGCATATGCTTGGCATGCTCATACATTTATCTAATTAATTATTGATTAATGATAAGTATTACTATAATTCATAAAGTTCATGTTGTAAAACCTAGGATATCATCTTTTAGCCTTGGAAATATTACACGATGCACAGGCGCATGACCGACGCCTTCTATTTACACAACAACCCTAAAAATGGCTAATTTAAAAATTGGTCCAGGTAGTAAATTTTAATTCTAATTAATGGAAGTTGTATTTCTACTCTTTCTGTTTCTAAATCATTTCGAATCGCCTTAATCTGAGTTTCGTATGAGGAAGTTATGGTTATTTTCCCAACGGACGTCGAAGCTGAGCCTAGCAGCGCGGGCACCAGACATCGCGATTCGACCTCCTCCCGCTTCGATCACCATAACTCCTTCTATACTCGTTCAAATTGGTCCGTTTCGGACTCTATGGATTCCTAAGACATAGGGATACAATATATATAAAGCCCACAATTTTGTTGCAATTCTAATTACCCAAAATTGTGCCCCGAATCTCCCCTTCCCGAACTGATTTTCGCGATTTGATAGTTTGGACACTTCTTCTCCCAAATGCCATAACTCCCTCATCCGAGGTTGAAATGTGATCATTCCAAAGCCTATGGCTTCCTAACTCAGTGAACTATAACTACACAAAAATTCAGAATTTTTCATCTAACACAACAATACCAGAATTGGTTTAACGGACACTATTTGCGCAGTTTTTATGTTCTTGACACTTTTCACTAAAATCATTACTACGAATTCGTTGTAGCTTCTTTTTACTCGATTCCAATTGGGTTATCTTCTCAACCCATGTAAGTACAATAGCATAACGACAAACAAATTTAACCAACAAGAAAATTAGCTACAGATTGTCCAAAACAGTCCAAGGTCCAAGGTTTGTCCAAAATGTTCATTGTTCTTTATGTTCTTCATCCTCCTTAAGCATAGGTACGAATTCCTTCCATTTTTTATTCCTCTTTGAATGTTATTAGTGGCTTACATAACCTTTTAACAACATTATAAATCATCCATAACCTACCATAACAACAAAAATCGCAACAAAGATCATTGGCAAGCTAAATAGCTCTAAAAACCAAAAAGCTTGGAAAACCTAACCAACATCAATGGAAAATAGATTTAGGTTGATGATTTACCTCTTCTAAGTCCTTCTAGATGTTCAGAAGATTAGCTAAGGTGCTTGACAAGAGCTTTTCATCCATTGCTTGGTTCACCCGAGCACTCCCTCTTTTTCTTCTTCCTCCACTCGCTTCTTTTTCTTCTTTCTCTCTCTATATGTCCTTTCTCTCTCTAAATATCTCTCTCTCTCTCTCTCTGAATATTTGCAGCCACAAGGAACTTGGGAATGAATGAAAATGGAGAGATGAACAGCTTAGTTAATGGCTTTGGGAGAAATGTGAGTTGAACCCCCGAGCCCTTGGAAACCAAATTAAAAGAATAAATGTTTGGAAATGGGGAGTTCAATACATAGTGTACTGCACTCACCCACACCTTGCTGGCTCCTTCCACCTAATTGGCCACTTGAAACACTTGCTTGATTTCTATTGGTTGATGGCTTAATACCTTCTCAATTCATCCGAATATACCCAAAATATCCCTGAATACTCCCACTTTTGTGCCAAATTTGCTCAATAACTATACTCAAAATTAAAATGGGTACTCCCATAAAATATTGGGACGCGCAAAAATAATAATTATGGGGTTTGTCTATTTATTCGGATAACCCATATTAAACATTTCGGATATAATTAAATTCTGAATAAGCTCAAATAAAATTTCCGACACTTAGAAAAATTATTCCTTCGCACACGCGTCATAGCGAATTTATTCAAAATCTAAAAAGACGTAAAAATATTTGGCGTGAATAGTGTCGGCGTGAATAGTGCTTCTCGGGAAACGTGCCCCGTAAATAGTGATTTAACGATTTGTTTGCAAATCAATTTATTCGCTCACACACGACCACTACACTAAAAAAATCAACCTGTGCACCAGGTTATAAAATAACCTTAAAACACATTTCAAAATATTTAATATTTAATCAATTTAATATTATTAATAAACCCACATTACAAGGGTATACACGATTCGCGATCGCTACTCTTCCTGATTAACTTCTCAAAATCTTGTACGCCAAAGTACACATATCCCACCTATATTTGGTTAACACCTTTACACCAAATAAATTATTTAATAATAATTTCATCAAACTATTTATTTAATCTAATAAATAGCTTTCGTGGGCGTACCTAGTGCCCACTCCAATAATACTCACGTATACCATACCACTTGATTAGCACTTTAGCAATACTGCTCAAAATTACCGTATTCGCTTATACAAATTTTCATACTTACTAATCGTCGCTTACTCATAATTTCGGTCATGATATAACATTTGAACGCTTAACTCATAATATTATTAATAGAAATCTACTTTATTCAATAATATTAATCGGCTTAGATTAGCAAGCTACTAATTATACCTATTAATAAGAATTTGCTTATTAAATTCTTATTATAATAATTTCGAAAAATCTGGGTCGTTACATAGGTGAATGATCAACAAAGGATCTACCACTTCCAGTAAAGGGAGAGAATGTCCTATGCGATTCGATAAGTGACAACTCAGAAATTCTTGGCCATGGTGGAATGAAAATTATAAAGGAGTTTCTAATTTACATGAATCAAAGTTGTGCATTTTAGAATCGAAATGCATATGATTAAATAAATAAGACTTGTCAGTAATTTCATGTCTTATGTTTAATCGGGACATTGTATGGTAGAAGGATTGAATTATATGGTAACTATTCACGGAGTAGGTTTTTTGTATTCTTTGTCATAATTCTTTATGATTGAACGTTGAATTCATATTATCCGGATAGTCATGATACATTATTTATAAGGTGTCACTCATGATGTAGAATAAATATTATTTATTTTTTTTGAATTAAAAGAGTTTAATTCATTATAAATAATATTAGAATGGTTCTAATTTATTTATTCTACTACTGGCTTAATATTAAACTTAGAGGGTCACACCACAAAAGGGAAAAATATAATTTTAGAAGTGATTGGCTTAATAATAATAAATTAACTATATTTAATTTATTAGTGGAATAAATTAAATAGCTAAATATTTATAATTAAGTATTCGGAGAAATACTAAATTATAAATTAATAAGAGGAGTCTTATTATTTATTATTATTAATGTTTAGTTCATTGGGAATTAAATTAAAACCCCAACTCCTAAAAGGTTTAGGAGAGGGGGTTAGTCTATAAATAAGATGAGTCTTATTGTGGGATAGACTAATGCATCTAAGGCTATTTGCATCTCTCTTGCAAGTATTCTCAAAATCGTAAGGAGTTAGGATAGAGAGAATTAGGGTTAGCCACCCAAGATCTAGTAGAAACTAAAATCACATCTTCAATCAATTTCTCTTGGTGGATCACCTCTTGAGCGTTGCACACTTTGAGTAGCGAATGTTTGATCCGAGGATTCGAGAGATCGTGGAGGAGTAAAGATTGGACTTTGAAGACTACATCAAAGCATTGATCTTCTTTAAAGGTATATCTTTTATCCTTCCTTAATTAATGATGTTTCATAAGGTGATTTCTGGGATTGCAGAAAAATTTTAAATTTTGTTTATACTATGTTTCCGCTGCTTTACAATATGATTGTATACTTTGATAATGTTTCTACAAACCAACACTTACGAGCTCGGAGTCTGGTTCTTGGACCAATCTACATAACCAACAAGACGTATTTAGTACATGAGGACTCGAAAAGATGGATGCATGTTAATGCAATGTTTATTTTGTAGGTGTTTTAATCTTTTCCTGCAAAACAAATGGTTAGTAGTTTGTTTTATGACAGGATAAGAGGTTGCAGAGTTATGTAATCAAATATGGATGACATAAAAAGTAACAGGGCATGAAATGACTTCCCAGGGTTTATCTGAGGCTGACCTACCCTAGGGTTACTCTCGCGGGCTTTTCGACATGAAGGTTCCCAGATCTTCGTAACTTACTCGATGGCAATGAATCTGATCTTTCAATTGGAGCGGATATGAGTTGTGCCTTTCCTGAGCCTCGCTGGGGAACGACCCCTTAATTCCAATAATCAACAACTAACAGGTTCGCCTCCTAGAGGAGGAATCACACAACATACATTCTTCTTCTCAATTGCGAGGAGACTGACGAATTTGTGAGGTATACATGTAAAATTCATACTTATTGGACATATATCTTAACCTATAATTAATCTCACACATTCCAATATGTTAATTTTTATAAAATTGTAAATTAGCCTGACATCATTGATAAAGATATTTAACTCAGTCGTGATCAAAATTTTGCACTTTGGCTAAAGGACAAAGTAAGTGAAGTTAATTAAGCACAACATATATAGTATTAATTTATGAATTCATTTAATTTAATAGAATTTTTGTAGGCTCTTAATGTGGAAACCATTCCTCCAAATATACAAGTCCTAGTTATGGGCCCAGACAGGGACCAAGTCAGTCGCAATGGTTAGAAAATAAATGGCTATGAATTTCATACAAAGACATATGCTCGCGATAAAAGAATAAATAACACTGGAGTGTGTGTTCAAGGAGATTGTTACAATGAGCTTGGTCATGCCTTTTATGGAGAGTTGGAGGAAATCATCGAGTTGTCGTACAAGGGTACTTATGGGGGTCATATTAACTTGTTCAAGTGTCGTTGGTTTGATTTAGAAAAAGGGATATGTGTCGATCAACATGGAATCGTCAATGCTGACCTCCATAGGTCCACGTACGTCAATGCACCATTTGAGGTGCCAACTTAAATAGTACAAGTATACTACACTCCTAGTCTTGTTAGGAAAAGGGATAGACCGCCTGTAGATTGACAAGTTGTAATTCATACTCCCGTTGTTGCTTGATTTCGCAATCAATAAAACACGTGCAAGTATACACGGTCTACAAGTAATATAAGATAAGTAGAGTGTCGAACCCACGAGAAATTATGTTAAATAATTACCAAATATCAATCGCATGAAAAATTAATCTTATTTAAACAATAACAATGTGATTTGTTTTTGTTGTTGATTAAAACTAAATAAAGATAATTTAGAAAACAAGGTTTAACTAAACACGGATATAATTCAAGATGAAAAGGCCTAAGATTACAATTTCCCCCAACTCTTTATTTGTAAATCACAACTCTCTCTTTATCGACTAGTTATACAAAAGAATTGTTACCCGAGAAATCACAAGTATATATAAGCCTCTCTCGATGGTCGAATACGTATTTCCTATTGCGGTGTATAGATATACCTCTATTCTACACACTAGCAAGAATCTCATATCAAGAACAATCAATAAGATACATGTCACGTAAAATCCCATTAACCCTTCTATCAATTACCAACTTTCACAATAGAAATCATTAAGCAAGGATTCTCAATTGGAGACATGTGTTATTTAGGTATATGTCTATCCCAAATACAATCAAATTATCAACTCTCGAGAACAATACATAAGACTCACATCACATAATCTCATACATTATCCATAAAGAGTATCCAACTTTCACATGAATTCATAACTAGGTCTCAACCTATATTCCATTTATCAATTTCATATAGATTACCAAGGTAATTATGGGCCAAGCAATTAATCCATAAACATAGGCTATGAACTCCAATTCACAAGAATCTAACCAATATTCAAAAGAGAGAGCATTCAAAACAAACTACGAGTTGGGTTCCATTGAATCTTAGAATTGAAGAATTAGCTCATAATAGTCTTAAGTAACATCATATTCAGATTACAATACATAGCTTTGGAATTACAAACTAGAAATGAAATACTAGAAGTTAGAATGATAAAACCCCTCTTTGGATCGATTCACGAATTGATGCTTGTTGGTATCCTTCTCTCTAGCTTTCCTTCTCAGTAATGTAATCTTCAGCTTCTTGGTAATGCTATGATGTTCTTTGTTTTCTTTTGTTCTTCTTGTTCTTTTCTCAAACCCTAGCTCCCAATGTGTGTAGCAAAGCTTGGATAATTTGAATACCACTCCCTGGATGCCTAATACACTGATTAATCTCTCTCCACTAGTCACCATCGTGCTCCCGAATTTCCTCCAACGAATACCCACTATCTGCAGACAAGATAAAGCCAGCCGCTAATTATTCCCGATGAGCTCGCCCCGGCGATGGAATTGGCTTAGGGAGCTTGCCCTCGCGGTGGGCTTGCCCCGGTGACAAAATAGGCTTGAACTTGCCACCCCGGCGGTAGACTCTACTGCAAGAATTACACTTTTGCCCCTGGAGTCCAAAAGTTCCACAAATGCTTATCTATAGTCGTATCCTACGAAATAATGCAATACAAGTAAAATACAACTAAAAATACTAAAAGATAACAAAGAATTGAGCCTAAAAGGTAACCAATTCGTAGGTATAAAACCCATTCATCACCCGTGCGCAGTCGTGTCTAATTAGTAAATGGAGAGTTCTACCAAGAGGAGATGTTTCATAGACCTCCTATAATAAATGTGGAGGATAACAATGAAGTAATCCGGTTAGAGGGTGGAGATGAACCTGATGAATTGGATCCCTAATTCAGTACATGTGCCAAATGACATTGATATTGAGGAAGAAGAGTTATTGACTGACACTGACACTGAATCTGAAGAAAATGATGGTTATGAATCTCCAATACGTATACAAAATGATTCTGACTTAGACATCGATTAGGGTGTGAAATGTATGTTTAGTTTTACTTGTATTACATACAATTACATATATACACTTATCGAAGTTGTACCTTTCTTACATAGTTGTCGTAGTTAACTAGGTCATATAATTACCTGTCATTATTGTCATTTTATTTGTATATGTAATATCATATAACTCCTACTAACATCCGCTAATTTTGTATTACAAAGATGTCTTCTGAAGCCCCGCTAAAAAAGTGCGGCTTGGGTCGGGTGCCTAATCATGTCTCGAAGGCCCCGAGTAATCTGGATGACCAAATTCTTATACAGATCAGACCTCCTCTGGACAGCACATACGTTATCTAGCTATTACATATAACCATTTTATAATATTACCATTAATGTTGTAGATATATACTAATGTTATCTTTAATGTATATTTTTGTATATTGTAGGGATTTTCAAGATAGTAAGATTGTGAGGTGCATTTCACAATTATGCTTACAGAACTGGCCTATGCCAGTGATTACGTGGGCAAGCACATCTCTCGCCCATAAGGATGCAGTTTGGGCTGAATTTCAGGTATATTTTATTTAATTTTAACATATAATATAATTAATGAACTAATATTGTTTATTAGTGTTGGATTAGATTATCACCGTCTTAATATTATTATTGTTATTTTATTTACAGAAGAGGTATAGATGGGACGACGCACATGCATCAATAATATAGACATTGTTCTGGCAAAAGTCCAACGTCCGAACAATAGATAACCTCAACGAGGAACGACAAAAAGCCCTTAATAATGCATCGGTCGACCATCGAGGGGAGGGTGAGTAATACATGCACGAGCATAGCCCCTGCTGGTGCGCGCCGATCATATGGGCTGAGATGTGTGAGTTGTGGCGAGGTGAGAGTTGGGTGAAAAGACGCAAGACTGCCGCCACTAACAGAGCCTCAGGTACACCTGAAGGCACAATTACAAAAGGCACATATAGGGGCGACAATATATCATAGTTGCAACATATTGCTACACGGGTACGTATTTTGTAAATGTCAATAATTAGTATAGTATATCACATGTTTACATATTAATATACGAGCATGTTTTATAGGAGACTTAGTCTCAAGGTCAGCCTAGGCTGGATGTGTACGTGGCCACCCGTGATTGTTTGTCTGAGGTTGTCCAGATAGCAGTAATTTGTTTTTATAACTTTGATATGTTTATAAATTTTTACGTCATTCTTAAGCATTTTATATTTATTTTTAACTATTTTATTTTTAAAATGCTGACCAGACACTTATAAGAGCCTACTGAATGAGTGTTATCCTGAAAGCACCTCGCGGTCGCCGATTGATCAAGAATTGTGGGAGAGGACGTCAGTTGTGAAGAAGAACTACGTCAAAGGCCAAGAACAACAACG
The DNA here is from genome assembly GCA_034770075.1 of Aralia elata. Lineage (NCBI taxonomy): Eukaryota > Viridiplantae > Streptophyta > Magnoliopsida > Apiales > Araliaceae > Aralia > Aralia elata. The sequence continues at coordinate 58,394,283 of CM068382.1, forward strand.
ACGACTGACTATCAGTGGCACGGGTAGCTCTGATAGTCAGTCTACTCAGTCCTCATGCCATCCGACATCGCACACTTCTGCTGACTGTGTGAGAGCAATATTTCAAGATCGAAATCTTCTTCTTACACTTGGCCATCTGCAGTCTCTAAGTCCTAAGGAGCTAGCAGATGTAGTGGCTAGAGCAGCACAACATCAGGATGAGGTAATCCTGTCATTATTTAGCTTTATGTTTATATTTGCATGTTTAGTTTAACTTTACATTCAATAATACATTAGTTTAGCTTTCTGTTTATAATTAGCTTTTTGTTATTGTAATACATTAGAAAGGGTCATTTTTTATTTTTCATAAGTCATACCAGTATCAACATATATATTATATATTTAACATGTTTTATGCTTTTGTTACAGCCCCATTCAGACGATATTTGATGCGGCCCAGACATTTCTTTTCATTATGATTCCCTCAGCTTGTTTTACATTTGTATTATTTATTTTTTTAGAGAATGAATGTACGGAAGTTTTATATTCATTTGTATATAAATTTCAGTCGAGACGATACTTCCTTATGTTTATACATGCGTGGATGTTTATATTTATTGTGTTGGTCTTATTGTATGGATGGACCTATGGATTTTGATATGTTGCATATAAATTATTGTGTGTTGGGATATAAAGCAGGTACAAAACAGGTCAATTTTTTTGAGAAATGCACAAAACAAATAAATATTTTTTTAAAATTTAGTATCAGCGACCGCATGCGGTCGCTATTACGTTTCGACAATCGAAAGCGAATTTTTTTTTTGCTATTAGTGACCACACACGATCTCTAATATTGGTCGCTGACACGTGGCTCCACATCATGCTAAAGGCTGACTCAGCCTGACACAAACTGGCGATCGATTCGGTCGTTATTGTCGGTCACAGATAAGTCGCTCGCTAATGGTGGTCGCCAATATTCATCTAGCAACCAGAATATATGCAAATGGTATCAGCGACCGCCAGCGGTCGCTGATTGTAATCTGCGACCGTCCACGATCGCTAATAGGCGGTCGCAGCTGGCCTGTTTTATTGTAGTTTTCTTCATTTCCTTTCTTCTTCTTCTTCCTCTTTCTTCTTTCTTCCATGGTAACCCTCCCCCTCTCTCTTTTCTCAACTGTGTATGGGAGGTGGGGAAAGTGAGAAAAATGTTGATTTCTCTTCCTTTCCTTTAGCTTTTGTGAGGTTAAGTGGTGAAATAAGCAAAAGAAAGAGAAATAAAGCAAAGGTTGAAATTTTCTTCCATGTAGGACCCACTAGCCACAATTTTCTTTCCTTGTGGGACTCCCCTCTTTTCATGACTAGATCCTCCTCCCATATGTTGGAATCCAACATATTTCAACCCACGTGGGTCCCATGTTATCACCTCATTTTGCATACTTAATCCCGTCTTTGACTTTTTGACCCGAAAAATTAAATTTTCATGTTTATAGTCATTTCATCCTAAAATTGACGCTCCCAACATCATGGGAATATCCGTTGACTTTGACCAAAACGTCAACCCCAAAACATGTTGTGTATAAAGTCTATTCTGATTAATTTCGACGTTCCGGACTTAACCGAGCAGTTCGCGTTTCCAAATTCTATTCCAAACTTCAAATTTAAATTTTTGAACTATATAGTTCCCTTATTAATATTTCTACGGCTATTCTCTTTTAATTCACATACTCGCACATATTCATCAACACGCGTATATATATACAATATACACCACATCCTTTACATATGAAAATTTTAAAAGAAAATTTATTTTATTAACAGTTACTTACATGATCCTTTTAGTCATTACATTTTTCTCTCTTCTTAATGATTCCTTCCCAGGAAATCACTATTACTGTAACGTTCATATTCGATTTACTTCCCATTTTTGTATAATCTTTTTTATCAAACACTTTATCAAATCACCTTAACTTTTGTATTAACTTACTATCTCTTTCATTTCCTCTTTCCTATCCAATTGAGGGACGCAAATCTATTCTTAATCCAATTCTTATCTGACTTAACCACAACAAGTGGCGCAGTGGTGCAAGCCGCCATGGGAACGAACCGTAAACCCGGACGACTCAGGATCGACTCCCACTAGCAACACTTGGAGGGGCACTAATAATGCTCCGCTGTGGCCACGGGGACGCGGGTACAAACCCGTATGAAAAGGTTGACCCGGGTTCGGCGGGATTAGTCCGGATGCGTCCGGAAAACCCACGGTTAACAAAAAAAAAAATTCTTATCTGACTTGCTTCGGCTTATGACTAGCTGCTTATTCTCAAGTATTAACATCTTCATCAATATATCTCATAAACTCGTATATAAACTTTATCTTTTAATAATCTTTCATTTTCATCATAATACATTATATCCTCATATAATCGTACTCTTTCATACCCTCGTCTCTTCATCTATTATTTCTTATAATTATCTCTTACCTCCTTTTCTGTTCATGACATGTCTACCAATTAGTGAATAATAGAAATTCTTTTAAAACATTATATTATACATTCTTCTTTTTATAAGACTTCGTATACCACAATCTACTCAATCCTTTCTTCATTCTTAACATGTTTATCCTTTGCGTTTAATTCTCTTTATTCACGATCAACCGTAATAGGTTATACCTTATATTATAAGTTGATCGTCTATCGAATCACTAAAATACTTTGCTTTAATGACTAATCTAACAACATCATTCCATAACTTTCTTAGAACCTCTTAACCATATTCCTCCTGACACATAGATTAGATTAAAATATTTAATCATTCCTCCATTCCAAATCTAGGTTTTAAACTTTAACCTTTGTTTAATCATTCAAGACTTTATTTAAAAGTCTTATAAATATCTGGGATATCACATTCACCCCTCCTTCTAAGAATTTTATCCTCGAAATTACAGGACACTAATCTTTACTCATTCTTATTCACGAAAATAGGTTTTCATTTTATCCTTTCTTTAATCACATTTGATTATCTTCTCAATTAATGAGTACCCTACTCTTTCCTCTTATGAGGACTCTTCAATCAACACATCCTCCAATGAATTCTCTCTAAGAAATTCACACCTTCTAAACATTTAGGAGTCTTCACAATTGTACAATAATTGTGAAGCAGTATGAATAACTAGAAAATAAATTTTTTTTTGAAACTTTTCATATTATGCTGAGGGGTCATAAAAGACCATGAACTTTTCTTTTCGACTGAAAATACTCTTTGTAGGTACTTCACGTGATCAGCCTATCATACCATTACGTCATGCATAATGTATTAACCTCTATAACGACTATATGCGTTAATAGGTTGAACTATGTTAACCAACCAATACATCCCTTTTTTTCACCTCAGACTTAGCACAAGATTCCGTACCAGAACAATTTGGCTTGGAAAAATTTCAATTAACTTTTAATTTCATCATTTCTTATAAAAAGGTGTCTAGCAGAAACAAATGGCATCAACTCTTCTTTAATCAGCTCAAAATGCTAAAAATCATTTTATGACGCCATGATACCACATTGTCTTGACAGTACGTTGAGGATTCCGTCATTTTGTGACTTTGTCATACTACAATATACCATAGTGGGTTGACGATCCTATGATCACATCTAATACTAGGTTATACTGCATTGATGACTCCATCGTTTATCATTTCTACACCATATTCAATGGTACATATGATTATATAAAATACATTTTGATACTTTTCAAATCATTTTTGTCTAGTTGAACAATTAGCATAGACATACGTAAAATATATATATACATATATATATATATATATATATATATGTGTGTGTGTGTGTCTTTTTATTAAAAAGTTCAATCATTGAACAAATCTTTTCAAAGGCACATAAGTGCGAATACAAGCACGATTTGGAGATCTAGCATAGCTAGAATATTTTAAATACCTACAATCCTCAATCATCTCCAATTTCCGTAGTTCTTCTTATATTTAATAAGTCTATTCACTTTTGATTCTACTGATGTTTACCAATCACATAGAATTCTTATATCTTACTCTATGACCGTTCTTCTAATCTAGACCACAACACTGTTCATCAGACTTGCCATACATTATGAGTTCAGGAACTTACCACAATAATATGAGTTTAAGAACCGGTCCTAGTAATATGTAGTTCAAGAACTAATCAAGAACTATCCATACGCCTAGGGGCTCAAAAACTAATCATACAATTATGAGTTATGAACTTACCATAAGCTTAAGTTTCAGAACTCGTACCTATTTTTAACATTCTCTATTATTAGATATACATACGATAAGAGAATCACCTTCTCGCCAAACATATAACCAATAGCGCGACACCAACATTTTAACGATTATCAATGAAGTATCTAAGTGGTCACAAATCCCCTGCCCATACAAAGGTTTGTTTAACTCAGCTACCAACAATGAGTCCTCGATTGAAATGCAAAAATTCTTAATTTTCACTTTATTCAATACGAATTTTCTAAATCTGTATTTTATCATTTATGACTCTTCCTGAGTTTACCTTGTACTTTTTCATAGTACCATTTCTTTATAGCATCAGGCTATAGCTTTTTAATCATTTAGCAGATTATCTGTCATGCCATGATTCAATCCAATCACGTTGTGATCTTCTTTTACAATCATTTCACAATACGATTTTCCTTACCTTATGATCGTTTCGTCTTACGATCTTCTTATTCTTCTTTAATCATGTTATATTATGATTTTATTTACGCTTTTCATCCCATAGACGTTGTCTGTTTATCATCACTTTTTATCTCTATTGCTGGAGTCAAGTAACTCCTGATCCTCGTCTTTCTATAGCTCTTCGAGAGTCTTCTTTGAATCTTCTTGTTTATATTTCAATCCTTCCCTTTATGAAACTTCTAAATTCATTTCAACTTCTTTGGGAAGTTTAAAAAAAATTCGTTTCATATTACTTAGAGTTTTATTCAAGTTTATTTCTCATAGTTTTCATCTATATCCTTGAGTCAGGTACTTCGTGACCTATTTTCTCCTTATTTCTCTTATACCTCTTCAATATCCTCTTTCGGATAATCCTCTATATTTTTTTTAAATCTTACACATATCTTTATCTTTTCCTATACTTAATTATAAATTTTCTAAATTCATCTCTTATCACTTAAATTCTACCCGAGCTTATTTTTTATCATCCTCTTCATCGTCTCTATGGTTATAACCTAAGGTACTCTTACCTAAGGTTTATAACCTATCAGCTCTGATACCAACCTGTAACGTCCCCAAATTCGGGTCCCTTGAACCTTAGGTCTGGTGCTTCGCGGTGCAACCTTTATCTCAATATCTACAAGCTTTTATTCATAAATTAATGAATACCTTCTCACTTTGATACCAAATAATACATTAATACCTTCTGTTCTATAATTCACAACCTTTACAATCTGTTATTAGATTATAGATCATCTTGATTTGATTTCTACATCTCAATTATAAATAATATGCTTCTTTGTTACACCGATTGTAATTATTCAAAATCTCACAACCGGAATTCACTATCTTTCTATATATAGTTTATTGACTACGCATTTATAAAATATCACATTGATGTTCATCTAACATAGCTAAATACTTTGCAAACAACTTTAATTACTATTTTTTCTTTATCCTTTATCTATCTAGAATCCCTCGGTCCGCTTGGTGTAGCTGAAAGCAATTATTTATATTAAGGGGTGAGAAACTACGTTACTCAGCAAGTTTAATAGTTATCACATAGCACATGATTCACATTTAAACGTACTTTATTCCCTTCATACTTTGCACTTCTATATGATTCATGCTTCTAAGGCTTGACATATATTCATGTCTTGTACTTATCATGCTTTGCATTTAAATATGCTTCGTGTTTATCATGCATCTTAAATCATAAATATTGTGAGTTCCTATAACTCAACCAGTTTCAATCATTAAACTAATTCATTATAATTACATCACCATATAGCACATAGTGCACGTCTCAATTCATTCACAAGAAGTTCATATAACGCATGAAATAAAACTATCACATAACATTTAACAAGTTCAAACATATACAACAAGTTTTGAAAACTTGCATGTACCGACGTTCGTCATCTACATCATTCACATATACAATCCCTTCTTTCAATCGATAACATACATCATCCATAAGGATTTATTTTAATTTACTTATTAGTTATCAAATAATATATAGTTATAATCGGTAACCATTTGTGTTCTCCTTTCAATCTTCCATCAGCCGTACTACATCCTCAAGCACCAACTTAAATTTCATTAACCTCACAGTCAAAATGACCATTTTACCTTCATTTCATCTTATGTGTCCTATGTGACCGCATCTTTACCGGTAAAATACTAAATATGTTTCTTGGTAACCCTAAAATCAATTTTTCGTAATTTCTTAAATCATATCTTCTTCATAAAACCCTTCTTAACCACTTTCTTATTTTTTTTTCTTTTCTCGTCTCATATATATACATATATTCCATACATAAAAATAATTTTTTTGGAATTTTTTCTTTTTATTAAGTATTTTTCTAAAGCCCGTTTTTAGCTCGTCACTTGTCAAAATTAACTATACCATGTTCAACTCAAAAATTTCTAATCTCTGATCAGAATCTCACATATGATAACATGAAGTTCCAGTTTAAATTTCATAACCATCGAAGCTGTAGAACTCAAGTTATAGCAGTTTTCGTCAAAAAAATCAAAATATTGAATTGGCCATATCTCAGTCATCCGAAGTTGGAATACATTTATCTTCGGACCAGAGCTACGTTATATCATATAGTTTGATGTAACAATAGGCCTGAATTTATTTCAAAGTTTAAGTGGTCCAAACAGGGGTCGGACAGTCTACGGCAGTCGCTTTCGAGCAATTTTCAGTTCTGGACTATTTTGGGAGAATCTGTCCCCATAAAAATCTACAACTTTTTTTCTAAAAATTCCAGTCGGAGGTTTTAGAGAACTCATGTATCTAACTCCTAAATGTGGCCACACTTAAAAATGTGAAGTGAGCTAAAAGTTATGCTTGTCCAAATATTAGTTTTCGTTTTTTCGAAAAAACAGTTTTTCATCGATTAGGCTTTCTAGTGGGACCTCCCTCTCTTCATGACCAGATCCTCCCCCATCTGCTGGAATCCAACAGATTTCAAACCACGTGGGTCCCGCATTAACACCTCGTTTGTGCTTAATCTTGTCTTTGACTTTTTGACCCGAAAAATCAAATTTTTATGTTTATAGTCGTTTGCTACTAAAATTGACACTCCCAACATCATGGGAATATCTGTTTCTTCAAATTCATCTCCCAATTTTAAGTTTGACTTTTCTCCGTGAAAGTCAACTGTTGACTTTGACCAAAAAGTAAACCCCGACACATTTTGTGTTTAAAGTCTATTCTGACTAATTTCGACGTTCCGGACTCAACCGGGCAGTCTGTGATGAGTGTGTTTTATATACACAAATTGGGTACTTTTAGCCTTAATAATTTGTAAGTCTTTAGCTATTTCGTTTGGTTTTATGTGTTTTCATCTTATTATATGTAGCGCATCCAAGCGCGCAGCTGCGCCGGATTCGCCAGATTTCGCGATTTCAGCTCATTTTTGGTCAAAATTCGTGGGCTAAGCTAGGTTTTTACTTAAGTAACTATAAATACAATATGTAGCCTCCATTTTTATGAGTTCTAGACCCCATAAATCAGATTCAAGAGAGGGGAGAGCTACCAAATTCATCACCAAGGAGGGCCAAAAGTGCTACAATTCAAGCTATATCAAGCAAAGGCCAAGGAGCTAAAGCATCAAGGATTGCAAAATCAAGGAGGAAAAGCTAGAGATCATCATCAACCCAACAAGCAACATGTGAATATCCATCAAAATTGGTTTTATCTCTAATTTCTCTTATAATTTGTAATCCAACATGATGTATAAATTGAATATGATGTTATTTGTAGCTACCATGAACTAGATTTTTATTCTAAGATTTCAATGTAACCCAACACCTAGTTTGAATCAAATTATCTCTCTTTGATATTAGTTATCATTTTAGAATTGGATATCATAATTTGCGCTTCATGTATTAATTACCTTGATCATCAATTAGTGTGATAATCTATATGGAATTGAGAAAGGAAATATAGATTGAGATCTGATTATGCTAGCATGTGTTCATGAATTCTACATGTGATGGAATTTAAGTTTCGTGCCTAGGATAGAGATATACCAAAGCACCATATGTGGCCAATTGAGAACTTATGCTTCAACCCATTTTGATTGTAATTCACATAGAGATATAGTGCGTTAGTCATCTAGGGTGTTCACATTCATTCTATCAATTGTGGATTTAGTGTGATACGAATATGGTGCATCGAGAGGTGGCCATATTTTACATTCGTGTTCTCGACCAACATTCTAACGTAATAAATTGCGAATTGAATGTCTAGCATGATTTATGCTGAAAGTATAATTGATTGATCACCTATATGAAATTGAAAAGTGGATTATAGTGTTGAGACTTGGTTTTGATATCATACGAAAGTTAGGGATTTTTGTGGGTGATGTATGAGATTATGTGGCGTGTGTCTTATTCATTGTCTTCAAGAATGGATGACTTGCTAGTATTTGGAATAGAGATATATCTAAATGTCGTGTGTAACCATTATGAGATTACAAACTTAATGACTCCCTACACGGAGGTTCATTCCTTTGATGGGTAGATTGACTAAGATTATATGGCGTGTGTCTCGTTGATTATTCATGGAATTGAATGGATTGTTAGCATGTAGGATAAACATATACCTATGTGTCGTGTATGGGTGATTTTCATATGACCATACACTAAGTCTTATGAATAAGGTGAATTTCTCGGTTAACAATTCTTGTGATTTAACTAGTTGAAAATGAGAGAGATAAGAGATTTAAATGAAGTGTTGGGGGAAATTGTAATCTTAGACTTGTTAATACTAGATTTTCATTATCTTAAAAGCTTGTCAATTAATTAATCAAACAACTCAAGTTTTCATGGTTTAACTAAGATTGAAATGAAAAAGATTAATATTTGGTAAACATTAGACACAATTCCTTCTGGGATCGATACTTTACTTACTCTTTATTACTTGTTGACCGCGTATACTTGCGCGTATTTATCGGTTGCGAAATCGACCAACAGTCTGCGTTTCCAAATTCTATTCCGAACTTCAAATTTAAAATTTTGAACTTTATAGTTTCCTTATTGATATTTCCACGACTATTCTCTTTTAATTCACATACTCGCACATATTCATCAACACGCGTATATATATACAATATACACCATATCCTTTATATATGAAATTTTTTAAAGGAAATTTCTTTTATTAACACATACTTACATGATCCTCTCATTACATTTTTCTCTCTTCTTAATGATTCATTCCCTCGAATCATTATTACCATAACGTTCATATTCGGTTTACTTCCCACTTTTGCATAATCTTTTTCATCAAACACTTTATCAAATCATTTTAACTTTGGTATTAACTTACTATCTCTTTCATTTCCTCTTTCCTATCTAATTCAATGATGGAAATCTATTCTTAGTCCAAGTCTCATCTGACTGGCTTTGGCTTATGACTACATGCTTATTCTCAAGTATTAACATCTTCATCAACATATCTCATAAACTTGTACGTAAACTTTATCTTTTATAATCTTTCGTTTTCATCATAATACATCATATCCTCATATAATCATACACTTTCATACCCTTGTCTCTTCATCTATTATTTCTTATAATTATTTCTTTCCTCCTTTTCTGTTCATGACATGTCTACCTATTAGTGAATAATAGAAATTCTTTTAAAGCATTATATTATGCATTCTTCTTTTTATAAGACTTCATATACCACCATCTACTCGTTCCTTTCTTCATTCTTAACATGTTTATCCTTTGCGTTTAATTCTCTTTATTCACGATCAACCGTAAATAGGTTATACCTTATTATAAGTTAATTGTAATGACCGCAAATTTTAGGTCACATTGTAAATAGAATTTATTAAACTAATTATCAATGAAGTGAATTTTGTGAATTAAATTGTCGATATATGTGTTTGATTATGTAAATGTGCATGCATGTGATTTATTTATAGAGGAAATCAAGTATTTAAAATAATAACTATTAGATTAATCTTAATGTTTAATTAAGGTAGTCTAATGAGGAAATATAGCAAGCTATATGATGAGAATTAATTAAGTAAGCTTAATTAATTAAGGAAAACAAGTCTAATTGGATTGTGTAATTAACCCAATGAAGTTATTAATTAAAGTCCAAAGGAATTAAATATTAATAACCCAAGTCTTTTGATATTAAGTCTTATTTGGTTATTTAAAGGATAGCCCAATGTTTATTACTTGCAACATTTAATGTGGTAGCCCAAATGAATTAATGTGGTAGCCCAATCTAGTGTACAATATAAGTCCACTTTGAATTAATTAAATGATCCAAAGTGGAGCCTAAAACATTGTCAAATGTTAGTCAATATATATATGTATTGGTGTGTATATATATAGGTACTTATTCAACCAATTAGACAATAAAAGAAATTTAAAAATGGGAGGGGCCCTAGGTGGTGTAAAGCTCAATGCTCCCATAAATTACTCCAAGTAAAGATCACATCCCCTAATTTGTGGATCCAATGGATTTGGATATTGTGAGCGTCCAACGGATTTAAATATTGCAAGAGTTTAAAGGTTTCCCGAAACTGTATAAAGAGAACACTTGGCTTAGCTTGTGAAGAGTTTATTTCATTTGCTAGGTTGCTAGAATTTTAGAGAGAGAAGTTCTAGAGAGAAGGAAGAGCATTTGAGAGAAGAGTTGAGAGAGCAAAAACTCTAGAAAGCTCTAGCAAGAGAATTCGGGTAGCACGAAGGATCGAGACGGAGCATTATCATAGTTTCATGGCTAGAAGGAAGAGAGCATTCAAAACCAAAAGGTTTAAAAGTGCTTTATCCCTTAGATCTAGTACTATTTTGTAGTTTAATGTTTGTATTATGAAAATAATCGGTGAAAACCTATTTTTAAGCTCTATAATGTTAGATTAGTAGATTTATGGTTTGATGGCTTTAATATATGTATTTATATACTTTTATATTGGTTAAATTGATCAAAAGCATGAAAACAATCCTTACCAGAAAAATACTAAACGGAACAGCCCGTTCCTGGAGCTACTGTTCACGATCAATAAGTTAGATTCAAGTTCCATCAACTCTAGGTGATAGACCTATAAGATATGAAGCTTAGAATGACTAAAAACCGATTGAAAATGAGCAAGATATAAATTTTCTACCAAAACACCCCACTGTTTTGGGTATGTGCATAATAGTCTGGTTTATGGCCATTTTTTGTGACCAAATTTGTATTTTGATGATGTAATCTTGTAGTTCGGAAAGAGACGAATCAAACGAAAATGACTAGACATCAATCGGACTTGTAGATTTTATTTTATTCAAGTTTTAGCCAAGGAGGAAAAATTTGGAAAACATTACAACCTCCTACCGGTTTTTTTTAAAATAACAAGGCGGTCTGGTTTTTTTAATATTGGCGGGTTCGGTTCAGGTCTTTCTAGACCGGTTCTTGAAATGGTCCCAAAAGAGAATGTTTTTAATTTAATAAAGAATATTATAAAATTTAGTTTGGATAAGTTTTGTGTCATTTGGCATTTATTAGAATTAATCATGGATTAAAACCTTACTAAACTAAGAAAATTAGTAGAGAATTAGTTATTAATTACTAACTAATAGTAATTAAACTAATTATTTATTATTTAATAAATATTAAATAATAAGTAAAGGTAGCTAATTAATTAATTGTTATTTAATTAACGTAAAGTAATAATTAAATAGTAATGAAGTTAATAAACTAATTATTTATTATTTAACTAACATTAAATAATAAGTAAGGCTAATTAATTAATTAATTATTATTTAATTAATATTAAATAATAATTAAAGGATAATAGAGTTAATAAACTAATTATTTATTATTTAATTTGTATTAAATAATAAGTAAAGGTAATTAATTAATTATTATATTAAATAATAATTAAAGGAAGATAGAGTTAAAAACTTACTTGTTATTAAATGATTAATCATAATAGTAAGTGGTTAAATAGTATTAAAAGATTAATAATAAGTAGTAACCAATTAAGATGATGTTAAATAATTAATAACATTAGTACGTGAATTACATATTATTAAGGATATGATAATATTGATTGGTGATTGAAATATTATTCAAGGGTGATAATATTATTGTGTGAACTATATATTATTAAATGGGGAATTATGTGCTTAAGTAGCAGTTTATTGAGAATAATAAATAAATCCCTATGTGCTTTACTAATTGGAAGATCAACCTATTTAATATTAGGCCTTTAAAGGAAGTACGTTAAATTGCGTAAGTCATAGACAGCGATCGAGGCAAGTTTCCTAAACCTAATCTCATTTAATTGAGAATGTTTCTAAGTGGCTTAATTATTACGAGTTATTCCACATCGATAATATTATTGTGATTCACACAGATGTGCATTCATGAATTGTTAATAAAGTCTATGCTAATTGATTCGGCTGGACAATATGTTTAATTCTGAAATTTGAAATAATGTTGAAAGCTTACCCGAACCAATAGTTAGTGAGGAATCATGAACTGAGATGAACAAACCCTTATAACAAGGAGAATTTTTATGTCGATAATATGACATACGCATCGAGCGTGAGGACTAAGTGTTTATGTATAATACATAAGGTATGAGAGGTTGATCCCCTCAAGTACTAAAACTTCGAGTATTTATACTCACTAGGTTTCAGTTGAAAGACTGATTTTCCCTAATGAAAGTTCAAGGTCCTTTTGACCACTTAGTATTAAATATTCTAAATTCTTTGAATCTACTTTTGATGTCATTCTCTCGCAATTGTTGCTTACTATTAGAGTTCGATAAATTATTCTCATTCTTTCATGATATATCATTTATGCATGTTTCAAACTTGCTGAGTGAAGTAGTTGCTCACCCTTGCTATATCATGATAATATTTCAGTTGAGCCCGAGTGTTCCAAGGAGAACAAGGGCAATGGAAAAGTTTAAGATTGATCGATATGCATGCTTAGTCTTTTATTAACTATTGTATTTGCGTATGTGAACCTTTGAACAATTTAAGGTTGATGTGTGGTATGTTATTTAAGGTTGTAGACCTTGGGATTAGAAGAACCATTTGTAATAAACAAATTTATGTTTATTTATTCCGCTTTAGTTATATAATATGTATGAAGATGTTGAATCGTGAGCACCAATTGTCGAGGTTATGGAACCCGGATTTGGGGGCGTCACATTAATCGTCTATCGAATCACTAAAATACCTTGCTTTAATGACTAATCTAACAACATCATTCCATAACTTTCTTATAAACTCTTAACCATATCTTTTCCTCATGACATATAGATTGTAACGATCGAGAATTTTAATTTCCTTGTAACTCGAGCTTATGTCTGAACAAAATGAATTTTTTTTTTATTTATATTATTATGTGTTATGTGCTTAAAGGTTGTGTTATAACCTAGAATATGTATATGTGTTGAATTTTACGTATCGTAGTGTCGTTTGGGGTGAATATATTGACTTCGCGAAAAATCGCAAAATCATTATTCACGGGGCACGTTTACCGAGGCACTATTCATGCCATAATATTTTGCTTCTTTTTCGACCTTAATAAATTTCAATAATACACGTGTGCGAAGTGATAATTTTTCCAAGTGTCAGATTTTCATTTTGAGCCCATTCGTGTTTTATTCGGTATCCGAAATATATTATATGACTGTTCCGAATAAATAGACAAATCCCATAATTATTATTCTTATGCGTCCCAATATTTTATAGGGTACCCATTTTAATTTTGGGTAAAGTTATTTACCAAATTGGGTACAAAAGTGAGAGTATTCGAATATATTTTTGTGTATTTGGATATTTATTTTGGCTTGTTACTCCAAGAGGGAACCAACCTAAACCCTTGGACCAATCAAATGCAAGGAAGGAGAGCATGGTCGACAGCATGCTGCTCTTTGCAAGGCTCAATGCCTTAATTTTCTAAATGTGTTGAACATTCTTGAGCTACTCCCTTCATCCTCCCAAAGCCCTCCAAGCTGCCATTCCATTCAAACTTCTCCTCTCTCATTCCTTCCCTAAACCAACTGAAGATTGAGAGCGAATGAGAGTGAGAGTGCTGCAGTTAGAGAGAAAGAACATTGAAGGGGAGAAGCAAAAGAACAAGAACAGAGGAAGAAGAAGTACACGGAAGAAGAAGAAGGAGCACGGTGAACCAAGGAGGAAGAAGAAACTCAATCCAATCGAGCCTAGCAATTTTCTTAGCACCTAGAAGGGATTTACAAGGTAAACAACTGACCAATAACTCATCCCATTTGATTTAGATAGAATTTTCGAGTTATATGTGTTCTTGTGCTCAAACCGTTGGGTTTGAGCATTTCTCACAATTGTTGTTGTAATTGTTGGTTGTGGTCAATTTTTATTATTGTTAAGACATCTTGTAAGCCATTAATAACCTCAAAGTGGAACAAAATCAATGAATGATCCGAACCTTGGCATAAAAGATGAAACTTTAGAATTTTTGGACAAAATGACTTTCAGACGATTTAGAGGACTATAAAGCCTTGATTGAATAATTGTTTGGTTTAATTGATGTTGTAATATTGTAGTTCCATGGATTATCTTCATAACCCAGTTGGAATAGAGTTAAAAGGAGTTAAAACAAAGATTTGGGGTTGCTTTTGGTGAAGAACACCAAGAACACGAAAACAGAGTTTTCATTTTGTACTTTGGCTCAAAAATTGGTCATGTTAATGTTTATGGGTAATTCTAAATTTTTGATATGTTGTAGCCCTATGAATTAGGAGTCCATAGAGTCCGAAATGGACCAATTTGCTTGTGTATAGGAGGGGTTATGAAGGTTGGAGTCGAAGGAGGTCGAGGTCGCGAATTGGGCAATAGCCCAGAATCCGGCCACTAGATGGTTGACGCTGCCGCGCCAATAACTCACGCCGTAGCGTGGCCTATCCAGGGAATGAAGGGGGCTCACGCCGCAGCGTGACCTCCAACCATTGAGCATGGCGTCGCAGTGACGCCACTTGTTAGGGAAAGACCGGGACTCACGCCGAAGCGTGAGATCCAAGTACTAAGGCTCACGTCGTAGCGTGAAGCCTGCCATGGGAATAGCACAGGACTCATGCCGCAGCGTGAGACCCAAGCTCTAAGCGTGACGCCGCAGCGTCAAGCCCATGTCCGACCTGGGTCGGGTCAGTCAGACTGGGTCAGGTCAGGTCGGACCCAGTGAACTTTTCCAGCGGGTCCAACACTTATATTTTTGTACAAAATGATTAGACAAGTTATTTATTTATATCTTGTTAAGCCTTAATTGTTTAATTGTATGCTAAATGTCAATAAAATCGATGTTGTCTTAAGGCATAAATTGACTAACCTGGTTGCAACTTACGTTTGGCTTCCAGGGGTGCTACTCCCTTAGACCCCCGCCAGCTCACCGGCGAGCTGGGCAGAGACCCCCGAGTGGGTAGTCGTAGTGGCAATCAATGTTTTAATGATGCAACGTCTGTTTTAAAATTAATCCTTATGTGACTAATTGTTATATGAATATGTATTTATATATGTAGGATATTAAGGAGCGTGTGTTGTAATATTGTATCAGACGCACCAGGAAAGTTTTTAAACCTTATGCACTATTTTTATTTCTTGCAAACAGGTATATGTTATGCAAGTTTCCTAATGCTTGTCTAACCCTTGTATTGGGCAAGTGTCCTTTACCCTAACTCAATTTAATATTGGGAAGGTTTTATCAACCGTACAACTTTTATTTATTGTGCGAGTTATTTATTGATTGTCCAATCATTCTATATTATTGCAAATTCATTACTCAACTATTTTTATTTGAGAAAGTTTCCTATCTCATACAAATATTATATATTTTTGCAAGTATTACTCCATTAAGCGAGTCTCTTATCTTATTCAAGATATTCTGGACAGGTTTATTGACTTCAATCATTGTAGTATTGCAAGTACTCTTAGAATGAACTGATAATCGTTCACGTTATTTAACTATGCTTCAACGCATGTTATTAACGCTGCCAAGTTCTATATTCCATGAACTACATAAGATAGATGTCAAAGCCAATTGTTTCGGCTAGACGTATGTTTAATCATCATTGTTGTTAAGTAAAGCTATCCGATCAAATTATTTGGTTTAGATTCCTATGTAAAGCTGACATGAATAACTCTCATAGTAGGGGAAACAGTATGTATGTCGGGGAACCGACACGCGCGCGAACAGTATGCAAAAGAGGTTATGCATAACACCGGGTACATTAGGCTGATCACCTATTGTATTAATATGTTGGGTTATCAGATGAATTTCTGGTGACTCTAGTAAAAGTTCAGTGTCATGATGACTACTCAATATAGAATATTTCCTCCATTTGAGAACATTGAAATCATTCAAACCACAGAGGCCCCATAATTGTGTTAAAGGAGATCATTCGTAGAAATTGTGCAAGTTCTTGAGCTATCTTTTATTCTCCTGATTCTTGTAAGCTATAAAGTGTTCATGTGATGATTCACGATTATTGTTATTATACTTGCTGAGCAAATTTGTTGCTCACCCTTGCTTTCCTTAAAATATTTCAGTTAGTGGAGCTTGTGCTGAAAGCTCACAGAAGGATAAAGGCAAAGGCAAAGCTACTGATTAGCTTTGTACCGTTAAGATTACCATTTTGATTATGTATTAAGACTCGTTGACTTTTGTGATGTATTAAGACTTAATTACCCTTATGTATTAAGGTATGTTTTGTAGTAGTCTTGGTTTCGAGACTTGGGACAGGATTATTTATGTTATATCAATGTAAATATATTCCTTTATTTCTGCTGTAAAGTATCGATAGTATGATACATGTATTAGATAGTGACGAACCAGGTGTGCGGTTCAGGTGACCCGGATTTGGGGGCGTCACAAGTTGGTACCAAAGCCTTAGGTTATATACCTTTAGAGAGAGGTCTTTAGGCTATAACCTTAGGAAGTGTATAGAGTATAAAAGTAGATAAAACTCGTGTAGAGTTTTGGGGCGATCTTATATAGTTGTGAAAGGTATTTACATTCCTTACAATGAAGCTAAATTTCTTTACGAGTTGCTAATAGAGTGTGTCGCTCAAAGGTCTGCTTGTAGTACTCATGATAGATATTCTTGTAGTATATGAGATGATGACATTAAGCTTTCTTACGTTTAGTAGAAAATGAGGCCCAAACGCAACATACCACCCCCAGCAACACCTGAGGGATCAGTTAACAATGAAGGAGATCCGACGGACCCCATGCAGCGGTTAGAAGATATACTGGAGAGAATGGAAAGGAGAAATGCGGGACCTGTGAATCCCAACCCACCGGCAGCACCCATAACAAGTTTCAAAGACTTCAAAAGCGTAGGACCCCTAGAGTTCAGGGAACGACTGATCCGATTGAAGCCCAGTCTTAGGTGAAAGAAATGGAGAAGACTTTCATTATCGCACGCGTGGGAGATGACCAAAAAACGGTATTCGCCACCAATATGATGAAAGGAGAAGCAAATTATTGGTGGGAGGCCAACCAACAGTGAGCAGGCGAAGGAATGATACCGTGGGACAGGTTCAAGGAATTATTTTTCGAGAATTATTTCCCAAAGAATATGGAGAGACAAATGGTACTGAAATTCTTGGAGCTGAAATAGGGAGACATGACGGTGGCTCAGTGCGCCGCCAAATTTAACGAACTTGTACATTTTGCACCGCTTCAAGTAAGTACTGAAGAGCTGAAGGCGCAGAGGTTCGAACAAGGGCTGAAACCATGGTTGCATAACAAGGTAGTCGTTCTTCAGATTGAAACCTTTAGTGCACTGTTGGAAAAAGCCATTATCACCGAAGGAGGGATTGAGGCCCTGAATCAACACAAGAAGAATAAGAAGAGTGGATGAGACTACCGCGGAGGTCGCAGTAGCAGTGGAAGCAATTCGGGAAAAAGAAAATGGGACGGTGGCAGCAGCAACAACACCAACACTAATAAGACGGGGATTAATCAGGTAGGATTTAAGAAGAGGATTGAAACGTGTTCTAAATGTGGCAAGAATCACAAGGGAGAGTGCTGGAAGGGGCGCAATATCTGTTACAATTGCGGCCAGGAGGGGCACATGGCACCAAACTGCACCAACCCAAATAAGAACCGTGGATGTTATTCTTGTGGATCAATGGAGCATCAGATCAAAGACTGCCCGAAGAAAGGAAGCAGTGGTGGAAATGGCAACAAATGAGGAGGCAGCAAACTGACAATTGGAGGACCGACTCCGCCGAACCGAACCTCTGCCCAAACATTTAACATGACTATCCAGGATGCAGTAATTACTAAGGACGTGGTGTCAGGTATTATCCCAATCAATAATATAAATGCCTGCATATTATTTGATTCAGTGCTACCCGTTATTTTGTGTCTGACGATTTTGCTAAACGGTTAAATTTACCCCAAGAACGGTTAGAAAATCCTTTGAGTATAGAAATTACGAATAACGAGGTAATTCCTGTAGAGTTTATTCCTCGTAATTATTGTGCTGAGATTAAGGGATGTAATTTTTGCGTGGATTTGATCCCAATAAGGTTGGGAGAGTTCGATGTAATATTGGGAATGGATTGGTTGTGTGACCATGCGACAGTGATCGACTGTCAGAAGAAAAGTGTGAACCTTCAGACCCCGAACCGGTCGAGGGTAGTATTTTATGGTAGCACATCGCTGAGACGTTCGTGTTGTCTTACGATGATGCAGGACAAGAAGTTGTTAAAGAAAGGATATAAAGGCTATTTAGCCTATATTGTAGATATAAAGAAAGAAGGTGTAGAAATTAAGAATATACCGATAATGAGAGAGTTTTCATATGTGTTTCCAAGTGTATTACCTGGTCTTCCGCCAAACAGGGAAATGGAATTTACAATAGACTTAGTGCTAGGGACTGCACCAATTTCAACGGCTCCGTATCGGATGGCGCTAGTGGAAATGAAGGAATTGTTGATACAACTTCAGGAATTGCTGGACAATGGGTATATTTAGCCAAGTGTGTCCCCATGGGGAGCCCCAGTTTTGTTTGTCAAGAAGAAAGACAGATCGATGAGGCTCTGCATCGACTATCGGGAATTGAACAAATCAACGATCAGGAATAAGTATCCATTGCCAAGGATCGATAACTTGTTCGATCAACTAAAATGAGCCAGACACTTCTCGGAGATAGATTTGAGGACCGAATATCATCAGCTAAAACTGAGGAAGGAAGATGTACCCAAAACTGCGTTTCAGACGAGATACGGTCATTACGAGTTTTTGGTGATGTCTTTTGGTTTAACTAACGCGCCGACATCATTCATGGACTTGATGAATCGAATTCTGAAGCCGTACTTAGATAAGTTCATAGTTGTTTTCATCAATGACATTTTGATTTATTCAAAGACCGAAGAAGAGCATGCCGACCATCTAAACAAAGTACTGGAGACACTAAGAAAGGAAAAGTTCTACGTGAAATTTTTTCAAGTGCGAATTTTGGATGGAAAAGGTGCAATTTTTAAGGCATATGATCGACAAAGACGGTATCTTAGTGGACCCTGCGAAGGTGGAGGCAGTTAGTAACCGGGAACAATCGAACACGCCGACAGAAGTGCAAAGTTTTTTAGGGTTAGCCGGGTACTATCGAAGATTTATCCAGGATTTTTCAAAGATAGCAACCCCGTTGACCAATCTGACGAGAAAGACAGTGAAGTTTGTCTGGTCTAAAAAGTGCGAAGATAGTTTTCAGGAGTTGAAAAAGAGGATAAGCGAGGCGCCTATATTATCCCTACCAGATGATACAGGAGGTTTTGTAGTGTATAGTGGCACGTCACACAAAGGTCTTGGTTGTGTGTTAATGCAACATGGCAAGGTCATTGCATATGCGTCACGACAGTTGAAGGATTACGAGAAGCGATACCCTACCTATGACATGGAATTAGCAGTTGTCCTCTTTGTATTCAAGATTTGGAGACATTATCTTTATGAGGAGAAATGTGAGATATACACGGATCATAAGAGTTTGAAATATATCTTCACATAGAAGGAGTTAAACATGCGACAGAGGAGGTGGTTAGAATTAATCAAAGATTACGACTGCGAAATTCTTTATCACCTAGGAAAAGCAAACGTAGTAGCAGATGCATTAAGTAGAAAGGGGAACGAGAAATTATTTATGTTGACAACTCACGAGGAGTTAATACTAGAAATGGCGAGACTGGAGATTGAAGTGAAAAGTCCGGCAGAGGTAGATGAGAAGCTATTCGTAATTGAAGCTCGTCCGACGTTACTTGACAAAGTGAAAGAAGCACAGGAAAAGGATGAAGAATGTGAAAGGATACAGAAAAGGATCCCAACAAGTGAGGAAGAGAAGTTCCAAATGGATAAGGATGGTATCTTGAGATATAAGGAGCGAGTGTGGGTGCCATCCGTGACTGAATTAAGAGATGAGATCTTACATGAAACACATAATTCAGCATATTCTGTTCACTCAGGAAGCACGAAAATGTACCAGGATCTTCGTTAATATTTTTGGTGGCCCAACATGAAGCGGGACGTAGCAGAGTACGTCAGTAAGTGTCTCACCTATTAACAAGTCAAAGCAGAACATCAGAGATCGAGTGGATTACTTCAACCACTGAATATATCGGAATGGAAATGGGAGCATATCACTATGGACTTTGTGGTAGGAATTCCAGTTACACAGAAGGGTTATGATGACATTTGGGTTATCGGGGACCGATTGACGAAATCAGCACACTTTCTTCCGATAAAGATCCGATTAAATTTGAACCAATTAGCCAAGTTGTATATAAAGGAAATCGTTTCACGACATGGAGTGCCCGTGTCAATTGTCTCAGATCGAGATCCGTGCTTCACGTCAAATTTTTGAAAGAGCTTGCAAGAGAGAATGGGAACACAGTTACGAGTAAGTACCGCTTACCATCCTCAAACTGACGGATAAAGTGAACGAACAATTTAGACATTAGAAGACATGTTAAGAGCTTGTGTGATGGATTTCAAGGGAAATTGGGATGACCATTTACCACTTATGGAATTTGCTTATAACAATAGCTTCCATGCAAGTATCGGTATGCCGCCATATGAAGCCCTCTACGGAAGGAAGTGCAGGACACCATTAAGCTGGGCTGAGGTTGGCAAACGGCAACTATTGGGACCAGAATTGGTGTAGCAGATAGTAGAAGTGGTCACAGTGATCAGGGTAAGATTAGTTGTAGCCCAAGACTGACAAAAAAAGTATGCAGATCAACATCGCCAGACGAGAGACTTCGACGTCGGTAGCTACGTGTTTCTGAAGGTGTCTCCCTGGAAAGGGAAGATACGTTTTGGAAAGAAGGGAAAGTTAAGCCCGAGGTTCGTAGGACCGTTCAAAGTATTGACAAGAGTGGGTGAAGTGACGTACGAGGTAGCCTTGCCTCCCGAACTGGAGCATATCTACAATGTGTTCCACGTTTTAGTGTTACGACCATACAAGCCCGATTATAAGCACGTGATATCCTATGAGCCCGTCCAAATAGAGAAAGATCTTATGTATGACGAAATTCCTGTTCAGATAATCGATAGGAAAGAGCAAGTACTAAGAAATAAGGTTATACCTTTTGTAAAAGTAGTTTGGCGAAACCACAATGCCGAGGAGGCTACGTGGGAATTAGAAGATAAAATGAAGGAGAATTATCCTCAACTTTTTGCTTAACCTTGTATTCTGATTCTGGGGACAGAATCCTTATAAGGAGGGGAGAATGTAACGATCAGGAATTTTAATTTCCTTGTAACCCGAGCTTATGTGTGAACAAAATGGATTTTTTATTTTTTATTTATATTATTATGTGTTATGTGCTTAAAAGTTATGTTATAACCTAGAATATGTGTATGTGTTGAATTTTATGTTTCGTAGTGTTGTTGGGGTGAATATATTGAGTTCACGAAAAATTGCAAAATCACTGTGCACGGGGCACGTTTACCGAGACAGTATTCACGCCATAATATTTTGCGTCTTTTTTGACCTTAATAAATTTCAGTAATGCACGTGTGCGAAGTGATAATTTTTCTAAGTGTCAAATTTTCATTTTGAGCCCATTTGTGTTTTATTCGGTATCCGAAATATATTATATGACTGTTCCGAATAAATGGACGAATCCCATAGTTATTATTCTTATGCGTCCCAATATTTTATAGGAGTATCCATTTTAATTTTGGGTAGAAGAACAAGAACAGAGGAAGAAGAAGTACATGGAAGAAGAAGAAGGAGCACGGTGAACCAAGGAGGAAGACGAAACTCAATCCAATCGAGCCTAACCATTTTCTTAGCACTTAGAAGGGATTTACAAGGTAAACAATCGACCAATAACTCATCCCATTTGATTTTGATAGAATTTTTGAGTTCTATGTGTTCTTGAGCTCAAACCGTTGGGTTTGTGCATTTCTTGCAATTGTTGTTGTAATTGTTAGTTGTGGTCGGTTTTTATTGTTGCCAAGACATCTTGTAAGCCATTAATAACCTCAAAGTGGAACAAAATCAATGAATGATCCGAACCTTGGCATAAAGGATGAAACTTTGAACTTTTTGGACAAAATAACTTTCGGACAATTTGGAGGACTATAAAGCCTTGATTGAGTAATTGTTTGGTTTAATTGATGTTGTAATATTGTAGTTCCATGGGTGAACACTGGATGGTTGACGCTGCCACGCCAATAACTCACGCCGCAGCGTGGCCTATCCAGGGAATGAAGGGGACTTAAGCCGCAGCGTGACCTCCAAGCATTGAGCGTGCTGTCGTAGCGACGCCACTTGTCAGGGAAAGACCGGGACTCACACCGCAACATGAAATCCAAGTACTAAGGCTCACGTTGCAGCGTAAATCCTGCCATGGGAATAGCATGGGACTCACGCCACAGCGTGAGACCTATGCTCTAATCGTGACGCTGTAGCGTCAAGCCCGTGTCCGACCTGGGTCGGGTCAGTCAGACCGGGTCAGGTCGGGTCGGAATTATTAGACAACTTAGTTATTTATATCTTGTTAAGCCTTAATTGTTTAATTGTATGCTAAATGTCAATCACGTTGGTGTTGTCTTAAGGTGTAAATTGACTAACCTGGTTGCAACTTACGTTTGGCTTCCAGGGGGCGCTGCCCCCTTAGACCCCGGTCAGCTCACCGGCGAGCTGGGCAGAGACCCCCAACTGGGTAGTCGTAGTGGCAATCAATGTTTTGATGATGCAACGTTTGTTTTAAACTTAATCCTTATGTAACTAATTGTTATATGAATATGTATTTATATGTGTAGGATATTAAGGAGCGTGTGTTGTAATATTGTATCAAACGCACCAAGCAAGTTTCTAAACCTTATGCACTATTTTTATTTCGTGCAAATAGGTATATGTTATGCAAGTTTCCTAACGCTTGTCTAACCCTTGTATTGGGTAAGTTTCCTTTACCCTAACTCAATTTAATATTGGGCAGGTTTTCTCAAACGTACAACTTTTATTTATTGTGCGAGTTATTTATTGATTGCCCAATCATTCTATATTATTGCAAGTTCCTTACTCAACTATTTTTATTTGAGCAAGTTTCCTATCTTATACAAATGTTGTATATTGTTGCAAGTATTACTCCATTAAGCGAGTCTCTTCTCTTATTCAAGATATTCTGGACAGGTTCCTTTACTTCAATCATTGTAGTTTTGCAAGTACTCTTAGAATGAACTGATAATCGTTCACGTTATTTAACTATGCTTCAACGCATGTTATTAAAGCTGTCAAGTTCTATATTCCGTAAACTACATAAGATAGATGTCAAAGCCAATTGTTTCGGCTAGACGTATGTTTAATCATCATTGTTGTTAAGTAAAGCTATCTGATCAAATTGTTTGGTTTAGATCCCTATATAAAGCTGAGATGAACAACACTCATAGCAGGGGAAACAATATGTATGTCGGGGAACCGACACGCGCACGAACAGTATGTAAAAGGGGTTATGCATAACACCGGGTACATTAAGCTGATCACATATTGTAGTATATTGGGTTATCAGATAAATTTCTGGTGACTCTAGTAAAAGTTCAGTGTCATGATGACTACTCAGTATAGAATATTTCCTCTATTTGGGAACATTGAAATCATTCGGTCCACAAAGGCCCCACGATTGTGTTAAAGAGATCATTCGTAGAAATTGTGCAAGTTCTTGAGCTATCTTTTATTCTCTTGATTCTTGTAGGCTATAAAGTGTTCATGTGATGATTCACGATTATTGTTATTATACTTGTTGAGCAAATTTGTTGCTCATCCTTGCTTTCCTTAAAATATTTCAGTTAGTGGAGCTCGTGGTGAAAGCTCAGGGAAGGATAAAGGAAAAGGCAAAGCTACTAATTAGCTTTGTACCGTTAAGATTACCATTTTGATTATATATTAAGACTCGTTGACTTTTGTGATGTATTAAGACTTAATTACCCTTATGTATTAAGTTATGTTTTGTAGTAGGCTTGGTTTCGGGACTTGGGATAGGATTATTTATGTTATATCAATGTAAATATTCCTTTATTTCCGCTGTAAAGTATCGATAGTATGATGCATGTATTAGATAGTGACGGACTAGATCTGCGGTTCAGGTGACCCGAATTTGGGGGCGTCACATAGATTAGATTAAAATATTTAATCATTCATCCATTCCAAATCTAGGTTTTAAACTTTAACCTTTGTTTAATCATTCAAGACCTTATTTAAAAGTCTTATAATTATCCGGGATATCACAAGTTTGACTTAGACCAGTAAATCGTAGAGTGAACTATACACTCGTAGAGTGACTTCACTCCGATCTAAGAGCCCGCTCACTGACCGTAGAGTAAACCAGCTCATCGTAGAGTGGACTGGTTAGCTATTGAAGGAAATCGTAGAGCTCACTCGCAAATCGTAGAGTCAAGTCGTCGAGTACCAAGCAGATCGTCGAGTGACTTCTGCAAATCGTGGAGTCTCTTTTATGATCATAGAGTGACTCCACTGGTCATGATAAGTGACCTATCAACCGTAGAGTGATTATACTAGATTGTAGAGTGGACAGGAATCATAGAACACTTC
Organism: Aralia elata; assembly: GCA_034770075.1. Classification (NCBI taxonomy): domain Eukaryota; kingdom Viridiplantae; phylum Streptophyta; class Magnoliopsida; order Apiales; family Araliaceae; genus Aralia; species Aralia elata. The sequence goes on from CM068382.1 coordinate 58,419,552, forward strand.
TGTATATTGACTGAACATTGCGGACCTTGTTCTATACTAGTTGAGTCATTCCCAAGTCCTTATTGGGACATATGTATACTACCTAAAATAAGGAAAAAGGACTGTCTAGGGTACCTCACCATTGTCCTACATTGAGAAATCACTAAAGTGACCATTCAAACATGATGACATTAAGGAACTATTCAGACCAGATGTGTTAAAGAGTCGGCTAATCATAAGTAGTAGTAGATGACTAAATGGACCATAGAGCAGACCGTGTGAGTCATACAATTAGGATAGTTAGATCATTATGTGTTTGTTAACAAAGGATAACTAGTAAGATGAGTTATGGTTAATGTAAGTTATCCAAAGAGCAAAATCGTAGAGTAAATTGTAGCAGCAGATCAGGCAAGTTTCCTAACCTTATTTAACTTTATATATTGTGCAAATCCCCTCACTTTGAGCAAATCAGATTGTTGTTATATGACCTGATTATATTGTTCAAGATCCTCTGTTGAGCAAATTAACTGTTGTTGTATAAACCCGGCACTTTGTGCAAACTTCTTAAGCTTGTGATAGCTAATAAGCTTTTATATTAATCCTTCGTGCGGATAACCAATGCTCTAATTGATTTCGAGCTATTTTGAAGAGTACGTCTATGCCACTTGATTCGGCCATACTAAGAAATTGGACAAAATGTTAATCAATTATATTCCTTAAGAAGGTTGTCCACTTCCATTGCTTTGGTATGGATTTTTACAAATGTGCTGAGATGAACAATCCTCTCAGTAGGGGTATTTTATTTATGTCGGGAACCGACACACGCGCTATGTTTGAACGTTATACATAATGTAGGTGCTACGGGGCTGATCACCTCATGTGCCTGTTCAAAGGTTTTGCAGTAAAATAACTGTTTATCCTTCTATGTGTTCATGGTCCTTTATGACCACTCAGTAAGAAAAGTGTTTTGAGATAGAACTATGATATTACATTGTCCTTACATCCTGCAATCCATTTATACGCTGTTTATCAATCGATTATACCTTTATCATCATTAAACCTTGAATATGTCTAATTATTGTTGCTTTTATGCTTGCTGAGCAAACTCGTTGCTCACCTTTGCTTTACCATAAACATTACAGTTAAGGCCGAGCGGGGCAGTAGTTTCGGAAAGGACAAAGGGAAGGGCAAGGCTACAAACTAGCTTTACTCCGTTGACTATTAAGAAGACCTCGAACTGATTGTACTAAAACTTATATTAGATACTTGCATTAATTTAAGTATGTTTTGTAATAGTGGAGGTTAAGAGGACCTGGGATTATGTATGAACTATTTATGAAAACCTTTATTATTCTGCTGTAAGATATGATTTAGTTATGATGTGAATAGTAAAGTGAAGCACCAAGTTTGAGGTATAGGTACCTGAATTTGGGGGCATCACAAGTCAGTATCATAGCTATAGGTTATAAACTTTAGGAGAGAGAACCCTTAAGGTTATAACCTTAGTAGAGATAGAGGAAGTAGGAGGAGATAAGACTCACGTAGAGTTTATAAGATGTTTTTAGTGTAGAGGGTCAGTAGAGTTGTAGAAGTATATCTTCATCCTAACCAATGAATTTATATTTTGCCATAATGATGCTAATAGAGTTGTTTTTTTTATGCATGCAGTTGTAGGAATGGCAGAAGTAGGCGATCCAAGAAGGAATAGCGAGGAGGAAACACGTGACATCCATGTGGTGTCGAAGACACTCCTGACAGTTGAAACCATACCGGCTATTGTCCTAGCTGAGGAAGAACCTAGGGTGGAGTCTGATCCGGTGGAAGATCCAGAAGAGGATCCGGAGGAGGTCCCCATAAACAGTGAACCCCTAGACGAACCAGAGGAAGTGCCCCATGTTGACACCACATTGGAAGAAGATATGATAGAAGAGTATGTTGATCGCATCCTCGAGTAGAGTGATAGGATCCAATAGTTGGAGCAGGAAGTCCGAGAGCAAAGAGAAGCCTCTACTGAGCTAAGAGCTATGGTCCATCACCTTTTGGCAAGGAACGTGGCTCTGGTTGGTGAACTAGAACAGTTAGGACAACTGATGAGTAGGTTTTATACCTATTATTTGGGTACTTTTAGGCTTTATATTTTGTGTGTTTTTAAGTATTTTATGTTATTTTATAGAGTTTTTATTTAATTTATTGAGTTTATTTATTTTGTAGGAATAAAGGAGTTAAGTAGCAAAATCGTGAATATTTGAAACAATTGGGTGAGCAAGGAAGCAAGAAGAGAAAAACGGACAGAAAGTGTGGGTCGCGACGCATAGACATAAGGGTCGTAGTGCTGGATCAAGAGCCGCGACGCACCAATCATGGTTCGCGGCTCTCGAGGTTTATGCGAGCGCGTGTGGCGCGTGGTGCGGTGGAGCAGAAGGGTTTAATGGTTGTTTGTTTTCCAAATAAAACGAGATATTTACCAATTGAACCCAAAAGAGTTACAAAGACTATAAGGCTAACTTCAATACAAATATTTTCACCTAAGGTTATAAATGTAATTGTAATTTTATTAGGGTTAGGTGGAATAACTCCTATAAGTATTCTTATATTAGGAGGAGGCATTTTTATTCATTAGTAGTTTTTTAGATGTTAGTTAGGTTTCAGGGAGGCACCTGAAGGAGGCAAGGATTGAAGAAAGGAGCGAAATAAAACTGTGACAGAGTTTATTCTTCCTTCTCAATTTAATCTCTTGTACTTTAGGATGTATTCTGAATTTATTATATTGTATACTTTATTATTTAATATGAATTAGTCTTTTCATTAAGGATTCAATGGAATCCGATGATAGTTTAATTTAATATTTATTCTCTCTTTGATTTAAATTGATTATGGGATGAATTGTTTATTATATCTTGTGTTGGTTGTTATAATTGCGTAATTAACAATTATTAGATGGATTTAGATGAAATCTGATGATAGATTCTAAATTAAGATTTGGGCATAATAACTTGTGATTAGTAATTCTTTTTAGTAATATTAATTACTAAGTGAATACTAATTTTGTGGACGAGATAGGAATATATCTGAATACCGCAAGTAATTGTTGGAAAATGAATCTTAATGAATTTGTTATTATTGCTTCTCATAGGAATATAGAAAAATTGATAATAATAGGTATGCTTTATAATTATTCGAAAGGTAGTTATAATAATTATTAGTGATTTTCCGTTGACAATTCTGAATAATTGATTTAATGAAAGAAGGATGTTATTAATTAACTGATTCATCGGGGGAAATTGAGTTCTTAATATTTTCTCTTATTTATTGAATTCACTTTTCTTTGGTTAGTTATTTATTAATTAATTAACTTAAAATTCAATTGCTAAATAGAATCGAATTAACTACATATTAGTATTTGGATTAATTAATTATTACTATTCCTCATGGGATCGACACTCCTTATCACTTTATTACTTGATTGACCGTGTATACTTGCACATAAATTGCTAGTATAGATTTAGCCCATCAAGTTTTTGGTGCCGTTACTGGGGAATAGTTAATAATTATTGTTCCAATATTAGTTTATGTCGATTTGATTTTAGTTTAAATGTTTCTTTTTATTTTTGTTTTAATCATGTTTTTCAAAGATACAGAGGTACATGAACCTATGACATTTTATAATGATCAGTGGTCTATGGCAAGGACGAATCAGCCAAAAGCAGTAGAGATTAATGAAAGCAAAGTATTATCTACATTGGTTGTACAAATAGAAACGTTGTCAAAGAAAATGGATGCCTTTGTAGCACAACGTATTCAGAACGCTTTAGTAATTTCTGATTTTTGTCATGGAAAGCATCCAAGCCATCAGTGTAACTTCAATTCCGAAGCAGTACCGTATGGTGGCAATTTCGGCAACTACCCTAACGAGTACATCTACCAGAATAATTACAATCAAGATTGGGGGAATCATCCGAAGCAATTTTGGAGCAATTTGCGGTTAGAAATTGAAAATTGTGAAAAAGGATTGAAGTTTGAATTATTGGTGGATTGAGATGGAGGTAAAACGCACTCATCCATAAACATAGGCAAGATGGAGCGTAAAACACACTTGTTTACAATGTAATGAGATGGAACATAAAATGCACTCATGGGTTGAAAATATATATATATAGAGAGAGAGAGAGTTAGGATCAGGTCCGGGAGTCCGGACCTGATAAAATGCGGACCCAAAATTTATTTATTTATTTTGCTTTTTTTTTTCAAAACAGTTGATAAAAAATATATAATAATTTTTGGTATTGAAATTTTTTTTTAAAACAATGTTTTGGGTGTTATGGGGAGAAATGTGAGATATATAGGGACCATAAAAGTCTGAAATATATTTTCACACAGAAGGAGTTGAACATGCGTCAAAGGACATGGTTGGAACTGATCAAGGATTACGAATGTGAAATCCTTTGTCATCCAGGAAAAGTGAATGTGGTAGTAGACGCGTTAAGTCGGAAAGGTAGGGAAAAGTTAATGATGTTGACAGTTTAGGAAGAGCTAATAGAGGAGATGACGAGATTGGAAATTGAAGTGAGAAGTCCGAGAGAGTCGAAAGAGAAGTTGTATACCATGGAAGCTTATCTAACGTTATTAGACAAAATAAAAGGGGCACAATAGGAGAATGAAGAGTGCAAACAGATAAAGAGGAGAATAGTGGAAAGTGGGGAAGAGAAATTCAAGATAGATAAAGACGGAATTTTGAGATTTGAAGATCGAGTGTGGGTGTCAGCAGAAGCAAACAACACGACATATTCAATTCATCCATGAAGCACGAAGATGTACCGAGATCTTCACCAACACTTTTGGTGGCCTAACTTAAAGCGAGAAGTTGCGGATTTCATGAGCAGATGCTTGACCTGTTAGAGGGTGAAAGTCGAGCATCAAAGACCAAGTGGCTTACTTCAACCATTAGAAATACGGGAATGGAAATAGGAGCACATTACGATGGACTTCGTGGTGGGACTTCCTGTTACTCACCAAGGTTACGACGCGTTATGGGTTATCGTAGATAGGTTAATGAAGTTTGCACACTTTCTTCCGATTAAGGTGAGATTCAGTTTGGATCGATTAACTAAGTTATATATAAAGAAAATCGTGTCACGACATGGAGTGTCGGTATCCATCATATCAGACAGAGATCCACACTTCACATTAAATTTCTGGAGGAGTTTAGAAGAACGAATGGGGGCGCAACTAAGGTTGAGCACCGCGTATCATCCCCAGACCGATGGCCAAAGCGAGCGGATGATTCATACGCTAGAGGATATGCTTTGAGCATATGTGATAGAATTTAAAGGTAACTGGGATGACCATCTACCTTTAGTATAATTCTCGTATAATAATAGTTATCACGCAAGTATCGGTATGCCGTCGTACGAAGCTCTCTACGAAAGGAAATGCAGAACGCCTTTGTGTTGGGACATGGTAGGAGAACGATGACTTTTGGGTCCGGAATTGGTTCAGCAAATGACAGAGATTGTCAGAATAATAAGAGCCAGACTAGTAGCAGCCCAAGACAGACAGAAGAAGTATGTCAATTGACATCGTCAGGACAAGGAATTCGAAGTTGGCAGTTTTGTGTTTCTGAAGGTATCTCCCTATAAAGGGAAGATAAGGTTCGGAAATAAGGGTAAGCTGAGTCCGAGATTCGTTTCAAAGTACTCAGAAGGATATGCGAAGTAGCGTATAAAGTAGCTCTACCTCCCGAACTGGAACATATCCACCATGTGTTTCACATATCGGTGCTACGACCATACAAGCACGTGATAGCTTACGAGCCTATTCAAATCGAAAGGGATCTAACGTATAAGGAGGTCCCTATTCAGATAATTGATAGAAAAGAGCCAACATTAAGAAATAAAGTGATACCTTCGGTGAAGGTAGTGTGGCGGAACCATAATGCCGAGGAGGCTACGTGGGAATTAAAAGACAGGATGATAAAGGATTATCAGCATTTCTTTACTTGAATTTGTGGTGATTTCGGGGACGAAATCCTTATAAAGGGGGGGGATGTAATACCCGAGAAATTTAAAGGATTATTAATTATGAATATGAGAAATTATTTGATTCTAATTGTGTGCTTATGTGTAATGTGGGCTAAGTTAATGCAGTGAAATTTCATTTGGTATGAATTATGAGACTATATGTGTGACCAAGCTTAGTTTATGTATTAACCAAGCTTGAGGGACTAAGCCTTGTATGGCATAATAATTCATGAGGAATCAATTCAAGTGTTTAAATGAAATATGAAGAATGGTTATGTTAATAGCAGGTTGGGAATATTGAGCTAACTGTGTGTAGTGGATTATTGGGTATTAAATGTTGCTTACGATAGCACTAAGTTCAATTGTGAGTCCTCGAGTGATTTAATAAGCTGATAGTATAGGGTAATGGACTGTCTTAGGTAATTGATTAACATTAAGTCCCGTGGAATAATCTAGTTAGCCCAATTGATTGATGTTACATATAGGCTTTTAGACCCCCACAAAATGTGCACCAGTCCAATGTGGTGGACTGGTATGAAGGGCGAACAAGCCCAGTGGTAAACCCAACCAGATGATCAGACATGTATCATTATATTCTCTAACCGAGCATGAGTGGAAGTATTCAGCCTTGCAAGAAGCCTAACCATATGACCCGAACTAAGACATTCATTTTCAAGTTAAAGGGTAAATAATAATAATCCTAGTGCTGATAGTACTCTCGGCCGGACTAGGCCAATAGCCTACAACCACCTTATTTTGCTTTAGTTTAAATATAACCCAATATGGGCTGAGATGACAACCTGCAGTGTGGCTGATGGTGGTTAGGTAAGTGACTTTTCACCTAATCCTCCTTACCCAACGGGTAATCCCATTAGGAACCAGTCTGTAGGCTTAAGTAAAGACCAGAGTTCGGGTAAAAGCTCTCCTATAAATAGAAACCCATAGTTCACCTTGCAGAACTTGCTGAAATCGTTAGCTCTAAGATATAGAGAGCTCTATAGTGAGTTCGTGAGACAAAAGAATATCCTAGAGGAGCTCTTGCTGTTCGGAAGGGTAGAGTCCGAGGAAGGAACAAACCGTCAAGGCTTTAAGGTACGATCTCATTGCCTTAAGCATTATTCCTTATTGTCCAGTTAGTTCCTTTCGGTTTGAGTAACAGTGTAGGCATAAGTGAGAAGAATGTTTGGTAATACGAGAACAATAATTAAACTCTGAAATCACAAAGTAGTCGTGCCGAAGACTGTATAATATGTGTGCTTTTCTAGTTAATGACTTAGTTGTAGTAATAGCCATAGCCACCTCACCTAGATAATATTAAGAGTCAGATGCAAGCACTCTGTGTTCATGTTCATAAATCACGCAAAACTTAAGTCTGGACCGTAGAACTCACTCACAAACCATAGAGTAAGCCGGGTGTTATCCGTTTTATATACTAATAATACGCGCTAATGCACACGGTCAGTCAAGTAATATAGAAGTAAATACAACTGTCGAACCTACAGAGAACAGTTACTAACAATTACTCTAATACCAAATTTTTACCAAGTTAAATCTAATTAAACAAAAACCTCAATTTATTTGTGAAATTTTGTTTGATTAAAAATAAAAACTAAATTAACTAACAATTATTGATCACCAGATGATTAAGACGTATGAATATAATTTCCCCAATTACTATACAATAATCGCATTATCTTATTCCCACTTAATTAATTCAATGAGTTTCTAACTAGGATTACCTATCGATTTATTAACATCTTTCAATAATTAATAAAAATACATATTTCAGTTATTTTGTTATTTTCATGCAAGACACTTAAAATAGATCCATTAAACACAAACTCCTAACAAAGTCACACATGGCATACAAGTACTTTCGTCTCATACACTATTATGTTATCCTTAATAAGAATCAACAAATTCATGCGTTATTATATTCAGATCTAATCTAAGGATTCCTCTTTCAATTCCATCAAAGATATCAGATTAATTATTGGCCAAATAATTATTTAATTAATCACAAAATATAATAATCAACTCAATAAGATCAATAAGTGAGAATATAGATAATTAAGTTACTGCTTTGCAAAAGGTTCCATTGTATTCCTAATTAGAAAATTAGTTCATCATCGTGATAGAAAGAAAAAGATTAAAATTAAATAGCATCTCAAGTACAGATAATGAAATTAAGAGAAGAAGAAAAACTCTATCGAGGAACTCCAATCTCTATAGCTTCAATCTCCGTTTTGTCGTGCTCTCCAATGAAATCTCCAAGTTCCAATAGAAGTGGCTCTCAATGAATTGCAGTCAAAAGTCTCTCAAATCCAAGTTAAAATCAAGTATTTATAGTCCTAAGAGAAACCCTAACACATCAGGCCTCTAAAATCCTATTACAACTCAATTTGGACATCATGACAACAAAATTAGCTCTCTCCCCGACGTTTGGTGCGCCCAACGCTGATCCTAAGCCAATTTGGTCGTGCCCCGCGCTAGAGGTGAAGAAAATCTAATGGTCTGGTGCCCCCCGCGCCGGTCCTAGTTCATTTTGGGCGCTCCCCGTGCCGTCATTTTTGATCCGGGAGAAGTTACGAGGCGTGCCACCTATTAAATCAAAGCTCTCGACGAGATCTACAATAAAATCCAAGCCTTAAGCCAAAAAAACATTTCAAAATTAGTGTTAAAAGCCCTATAATCTTTCCATCTTGCATTTTCTTGTATATTGTATTCCAAAAGATATCTGAAGTGCTTTTCTTTACTTATTCCCACAAAATAACATAGAAACACTATAAATACCTAATAATAACTTAAAATACTTAATAACTCACAAATTATCAAGTTAAATGATAATTAATAACAAGTACAAATCTCACTCATCAAATACCCCCAAACTTGAATCTTTGTTTGCCCTTAAGCAAAACACTAAGACAATTTTAAAACAACTAATTCCAAATAGTAATTCATATGACTCGAGCAATGAACCAATATGAATTTGCATAATAGCCTCAAAGATTTTTTCAAATGATAACTCAAGAAAATTTTTCGAAAACATGCAAAGCCTAAAATTACAACCTAATCATTAGTTCCACAACTACTCCTGATCTTTTAAGTGCATATGTGCATCCAAATGTTCAAACTAGTCATGATTTAGATAAGATCATATAAATAAATACTCATAAAAGATTTTCAAAATCAGCTCTAAAAACCTCCTTATCACATCAATCTCCGCTAATAAAGGCAAAACATTAATTTAAAAGATCAAAATGATATTTAAAACATTAACGCACGCTTGAACCCTTCCCAAGTAATTCAAAAACACATTTTTTTTTTACTTTTTTTCCTTTTTAGTGAGTGCGTTTTACGCTCCATCTCACTTCCCATTGCACGAATGCGTTTTACACTCCATCTCGTTTTCTCTCGCGCGAGTGCGTTTTACGCTCCATCTCTTACCTGTGTTTATGAGTGAGAGCGTTTTATACTCCATCTCAACCCACCACATGATTCATCATTCCAACTCAGGAAGGTTCCAATTTTTCAAAATTTTCAAAAATCCAAGATTTTCCCCAAACTTATGTTAATGCCTAAATTTCACTTTGAAAGATGGTCAAACAAGATTTCTAGAGTTTCAATGATATATCCCACAAGCATTTAACCAAATTTTTTTTAAGTCCCAACTACCTAAACAGATGGACTTGTGAGTATAAGTGCAAAAGAATCATAGACAGTGTAAAACCAACTCATAAGTCGAAATATAAACTAGCATACTTCTCAATTTCACAAAAGTTAGACATTAAACTCATTTTTTCTCCTTTTATCATCGGCCATAATCAAATACAATTAAATTATTGCTCATCTATCCTAAAAACATACTATCTAACATTCAAACCTAATAAACTAAAATAAATAAAACAAAATAAGACCACATCCGCAAACTTAAACTAAACATTATCCTCAATGGGTAAGATAGGAAAAAGTAAAGCAGAGGACTTCCCTGAAAATATAGCAATCTTCCTCCTTGTCTGCTAAGTTTGAAGAATAGGCTAGACACATTAGACTGAATAAGCACCGCACTTGAATTGGACTCGAATAACTTGTGAACACAATATAAGTAAGTTTATGAAATCCTAATAACTGCAAGCTTATTAACTAATATGAAACCTAACAAAAAAAATAAAAACAAAAGCTACAAATTAAACTTGGGTTACCTCACAATAAGCGCTTGGTTTAGAGTTGTTAGCCCGACTTCTTCAATTCTCTATCCAATTCTCCTTCAAAAATTGAGAAACCCTCCATCCATTAGTAGCAATGTAACAGTTGAGAGCTTCTCATCTGTAAGGGTCATTGTTTCACATTCACCTAGATTGCTCTTTTTAGATAGAATTTCCCTTAAAACCTTTAAGTAACTAGGCGTTTGCCCAATTGTGTCTATGAACGAATTGATGAAATGAAGCTTCTCAAACACAATTAGCTCTTCATCTATCTTCCCTTTCTCATCCCACCATAGCTCCAAATTTATACTAGCTCTTATGTCACCTAGAGCTTTACCGACAAAATGACTAGCAATTGGGCACGGGAGTGCAAATCTACCCAGATCTTTAAACTTTGGTGGAGAAGGTACATGGGGCACTATCAAAATCGGCTCATCTTCATTGGAACTCTAGGTTGGATCTTCTTTCGCCTTCTTTTTCTGGTCCGCACTCTTCTTCTCCTCTTTAGCATCCACATCTGTTAGCACGTCTTGTTACGGCTTTGGTGTGGGTAATCCATCAGTCTTGGGAACCATGTCGCTGGGCCATGCACCTTGAGGGCAATTGTTGTAGGCGTTTATAAGTTGTCCCATCTGATTCTCAAGATTTCGAGTCGACATCTCCTTACTATTCACCCGTTCCTCAGTCGAAGCTATGAACTTGGAAAGAAGTTCCTCTAAGTTTGACTTCTTTTCTTCTTGAGGAGGGGCTTGCGTTGAGAATCCTGGAGTGTATGATTGGCTTGGAGCAAAAGTTTGGACTTGATTATTATGACTCCATGAAAAATCCGGATGATTCTCCCAACTATGATGATAATCGTTGGGATAGTTGCCAAAGTTTCCACCATACTGTATTGACTCGAAACTGATGGCGCATTGATGACTCGGATGGTTTCCAGCACAAATTTCACAAACCACCTCTACACTTTGAATAGATTAAGCCACTAAAGCGTTAACCTTTTCCGTAAGTATCTCAAGTTGTGCCGCTATGGCAGAAAATACGTCGAGTCCATAGATCTGTAATTCTGTTGGCTGAGTCATTCTCGTGTAAGGCCATTGATAATTGTAGTTGGCCATGATATACCTCGTTAAGAAAAAAAATTATAACAGAAAAAGTAAAAACGTTTAAATAAACTAAATTGATAAAAAACTAATAACGAAATAATTATTAGAACCGTTCCCCGGCAACGGCGCCGAAAACTTGTTTGCCAAAATCTATACTAGCAATTTACGTAAGTATACGCACTCCACAAGTAATATAATATGAGTAGAGTATCGTTCCCATAGAGAAAATAACTACAATTTATACTAACAATTACTAATTTTGTATCACTTCGATTTTATTAAACAAATGATTACGATTTTGAATTTTATGAAAATAAATGATTAAACTAAAACTATCTCTCACAAGGTTGAAAACAGATTATGGAGATTTAAGATTACAACTTCACTTAGTGGTTCACTTAGATCAATATACTTCCCGTTTAATTATGTTAATTACTCCGAATTGTTAATCAAGAACTCATCAATATTTATGACCATCTCTCGATGTATCATACACAAATCAACTTAAATTCACAGATGATAGAATTAAGATGAACACCCTAGTTAACTAATTCAATATATCTCTATGTGAATTACAATTAAAGAGGATTTAAAGCACCGGTTCCCTATCAGATTACATGTGGTGTGTAGGTAAATCTATATCCTAAACACAAATTATGAGTTCCATCACCATGCAGAAAACACAATCACATGTTATTACGATTAGATCTAAATCTATAATCCATTTCTCAAATTCATAGAGATTATCACGGTAATTACTGGCCAGGTAATTAAACAATTAAATACAAACCATAAATAGACAATCCAATAATAATCAATGATAATTAACAATGAAGCATATTAATAGAAGCTACGCAATAAGATTCATTGTAATCTTAAATAGAATTTAGTTCCACATAGCGAAAGTAAATAACGAATCCACAGAAGAATTAATCATATGAAGTTACAAGTAAAAGAAAAGAAAAAAGAATAAAACTCTGCATAAGTTCCTTCGTCTTGAAATCTTCACTTGTTCTTCTCACGCGCCTCCTCCTGCTTTCTCAAAATCCTCTCGTATGCTTTCTGTTCATCTCCGCCTACATTTCACCCCCTTTTAGTCTTTGGAAACAGTCAACAAAACTCCTCCTACTCGGACTCAACTTCTGAAACGTGACAAAATAACCTTCCTTGTTCCCGACGAATCCGCCCCGGCAGATTTAATGTACTAGGGGAATTCGCCCTGGCGGATTCGCTGATGGACTTGGTTGGGGCGGATTCATTGTGCTTGACGAATTGGCCCCAGCAGATTCATTATTTTAGAATTTACAAAAATGCCCTTAAGCTCTAATTTTCCCGCTTTCACCTTTCGAAGCCGTTTCCTACACAACCAATGTATAAACAAGTAAAATAACACTAAAAATACTCAAAGTTAACAAAGAATTAAGACTAAGAGATGCCCAATTCATAGGTATAAATCCCACTCATTACCGGGCCGATCGTGGGCAAATCATAGCATGACCCTGCCCGATTGTAGAGCTGACCCCTGACTGACTTTTCGAAGTCAAGCATAAATTCATCTGAACCACTGACCTCTGAGGTAACGAAGTCCGAAGTCAAATTCTAGTAGGTAACGGGTCATTCGAACCGAATCCCCGAACCCGAAGGCACTGATGACTACTCTGGGTTTGGTTCTGTACCAGATCCTAATTTCCCTAATTGGACATAACCTCATGTCCTGATCATGAACCGATCTGAAGCTAAACACGAGTTCGTCATTCGACCCCGAACTACGAAGAGATTCCCGAAGTGGAGTCCAATGTCAAATGTCCCACTACTAACCCGATCCCACAAGGTGATATGAGCCATAATGTAAAAAGAAGACACCAACATGGAGTAACCAAGTTGAATCCAAATCAAGTTTCTAAGTATGTGTTATGAGTATGACTTAGACTAGTAAATCGTAGAGTGTAGTCTACGCTTGTAGAGTGACTTCACTCCGATCGAAGAGCCTGCTTACTAACCGTAGAGTAAACTAGTTCATCGTAGAGTGGACTAGTTAGCTATTAAAGGAAATCGTAGAGCTCACTCACAAATAGTAGAGTTAAGTCGTCGAGTACCAAGCAGATCGTAGAGTGACTCCACTGGTCATGACAAGTGACCTATCGACCGTAGAGTGATAATACCAGATCGTAGAGTGGACAAGAATCATAGAACACTTCTGTATATTGACTGAACATTGTAGACCTTATTCCATACTCGTTGAGTCATTCCCAAGTCCTTATTGGGACATATGTATACTACCTGAAATAAGGAAAGAGGATTGTCTAGGGTACCTCACCATTATCCTACACTTAGAAATCACTAAAGTGACCATTCAAACATGATGACATTAAGGAACTATTCAGACCAGATGTGTTAAAGAGTCGGCTAATCATAAGTAGTAGCAGATGACTAAATGGACCATAGAGTAGACCGTGTGAGTCATACAGTTAGGATAGTTAGATCATTATGTGTTGTTAACAAATGATAACTAGTAGGATGACTTATTGTTAATGTATGCTATCCGTAGAGTAGAATCGTTGAGTAAATTATAGCAGCAGATCAGGTAAGTTCCCTAACCTTACTTAACTTTATATATTGTGCAAATCCCCTCACTTTGAGCAAATCAGATTGTTGTTATATGACCCGATTATATTGTGCAAGATCCTTTGTTGAGAAAATTAACTGTTGTTGTATAAACCCTACACTTCGTGCAAACTTCTTAAGCTTGTGATAGCTGATATGCTTTTATATTAATCTGTTGGGAATCAGCATGCGATCGTTAAGTTCATTATCATAGGGGGGGATGTTATAAGAACTGCATGTGATTATCATTATTCATTATATGTGATTTGATTGATAACAAAATGATAAGAAGAACATTCATACTAGCAAAGCCTTATGAAGTCCTTAAGGAAATATATGCACAAGGACTTAGAATTAAAAGATCAAATATGTTAGGTTGATCTAAGCTGAATGAATATCTATCTAATAAAAGCATATTTGTAACATTAGGTATTGTAAAATCCTTAAATGAATTTGATGTACAAGGACTTAGAATAGAAAAAGGTCAAACTTGTTAGGTTGATCTTATGAGCTGAAATGATATATGTATAAACAAGGGCCAGACTGAACGTAAAGTACTACACAAACATCCGGCAAAGGAACGTAGAGCAGTTAGCCAACTTGGAGTCCAACCAACTTCGCAAAGTTAAGTTTGTCATCATAGAGTTTGCCAAACAAACGTAGAGTGAAGCTTAAAAGATCGTAGAGCTCTCTCGGCAGAATATAGGGCACTCTCGGCAGGACTTAGAGCTCTCTCGACAGATCGTAGAGTTATCTCGGCATCACAATTCTAACTCTCAGAATCGTAGAGTCTGCCAGACAAACACAGTGAAAGGCTCGGCAGACCGTAGGGCTCGCTCGGCAGCACTCTCTCTTGGTATCGTAAAGTTGAACCAGGCAATCGTAGAGCGCAACTCAGCCAGACATTCGTAAAGTGAAGTTCGGCTAGGTGCATCATAAAGTTGAGTATGTCATCGCAGAGCTTACAAAGTAAACGTAGGGTATGGCTAGGCAGATCAAGGAGCTTACTTAGAATCGTAGAGTGTGCACTGCAGAGTGAAGATTATTGTTCTAATATGGGTTCATAGAGTCAGTCCAGTCAGCCACTCTACGACTCCCATAATCAATCTATAATCAAGCAACAAAGTAAGCAGTACTCTACATCAAAATTGCTACAACATCAGAAGATCATAGAGCAGTCCTCTATAACACAGTAGCCAGGCCAACACCTAAAGAACATAGAGCAGACCTCTATGATAAGCACAACTATAGTATTGGCTCAATAGAAATCATAATACTATGCTCTAAGAACGAAAAGCTAAATGGAGATCATAGAGCATAAGGGAGCACAAACTGCAGTATAGTAAGAAGCACATTAAAGCGTAATGCAAGTGTAGTCAGCCATTCTACGAACTCCAAGGATATACACATCCGACATGATCATAAAGCCACACTGAGAAGGAATCAGCTATCTTTACGATCAGAGGCAACCGACTTCAGTTTGAAGCAAGCAGTTAACTCTGCGATCAGGAACAACAAAGCCACGACCCAGTTAATCATAGAGTAAGTAAGTAAGTGCCATCAAGGATTAAAGATATCAGAGCACTTAGGGTTACTATCCCAAGATGGGCGGCTGATTTGTTAAATAAGTGAAATAAGGAACCAATCTGAGTGGGGTTCAAACAGCCATATTTGCAGCAGTCAACAAGTAGCTCATGTGACTCTACTATCTTGGTACCAGCTAATGGATGGTGACTCAGCCCTCACTAGCAGACTTTAGGAAGTAAAATATTCAGTGGTACAATAAACAAGTCTGCAAAAAGTGAGTCTCCAACGGAAAGAAGTGTAACGGGAAGATATCAATAGCAAACTTTCTACGGGAAGAAAATGGAGATCTACATAAGAGAAAACTGCATTCGGATTGTAGTGTGTGTGTGGTGAACGAGAGCAAGAACACCGACTGTACAAACGGCTAGAAGCTTCACTACAACATGAAAGGTATGCCGAAGGGCTGGCATATGAACTAAGAGTCGAATAACCAAGAAGCCTAGATCAAGAGTGACCAGAGCTGAAGGCAAATCTAAACGGGCAACTCTATAATCAAGCAAGGAACACTATGAGCTGAAATGATAAAGAACTAACTTGGACAAGTCAACTAGTGTTCATCTAGAGTGATCATCTGCATCTGATATGTACCAGAAGAAGAAGAGCTTCAACGTCCATTATCAACAGTATCCAGAAGAAGATCACAAATAACTGCTAAGTACTTGAAGATGAAGGAGATCAAAGTTCATCTTGGCAGCACAACCCAACAAACAATCAACACACCAAAGAGGGCGGAGCATCCTTGTCTTAAGTGACTAAACAAAGTCAAGTCTGTTGGACTTACTAATTACCAAAGGGTATAAGAGATTCTAAGGCTGCTGGTCTTAGTCTACATGATTCCAAGGCTGCTGGCCTTGAAGAGTTCTTTGTGAACTAGAGTTCCAAGTCTACTGGACTTGAAGAGGGTCAAAGAATCCTTGTCCGAGGGGCTAAAAACAACTCATGTCTGTGGGACTTAAGAAGGGTCAGAGGATCCGTGTCTGCGGGACTTGAGGAGAGTCATATGATCCTTGCCTTAGTAGGTAAAAGCAACTCTTGTCTGTTGGACTTGAGGAGGGTGGAGAGTCCTAGTCTTTATGACTAAAACCATTAGTGGATTCCTACTTGTTGAAGTAGAAGAGTGGAGTAGGAGTTATTCAGTCTCCGAACCACTTAAAAGTCTCTTGTGTCTTTTACTTTATGTCAATTACCTTGTGCATAATAACTGCTATATTTGCTATCAACCATATCGTAAATTTGTCGATTGAACTGAGATTATGTTTACATCTTTGAAGGGGTTATTAAAGTATATTCCACTGTGCATGAATTGATTCTACTATTCATAATTGTTATACTTTCATGTTAGAAATGAAAAAGTTTTAAAAGATCCATTCAACCCCCCCTTCTAGTTCTCTATTGTGTCCTCGGGAACTAACAATTGGTATCAGAGCGGGTTCTCATGAATAGGATAAAGCCAACACTTTAAGTAGATCCATGACACAAATCTAGATCAGTTCTAAATCTCGGTATTGGTTGTTAAGACAAAATGCAAATAAGCTAACAAGTTGAAAATTGTATGCGCAGGGTAAACTGTCCTAAGCTATCTAGGCTGTACTGTAACGACCCCAAAATTCATACAATTCAACTCTCAATATCAGTCGTTATCAATACATCGTCGTTCTGACTTTACAACAATATTCAGTATTAAACTTAATAAAAATACGGAATAATTAAAACTTTTCTATTACAAATCATTCTCGATCCCAAAATTTTTAACCTTTATATCTAAATATCTTAGAATCATGTTAATATCATGATTCGCCTTGTCGAACTTATTATAAAAGTTTACACTACAATACAAACTTTACAACTCAACATAAATACATTTATCGAAAACTTAACATAATTCAGGTAATAACTTCAACTAAAACATGTAATCTCCATGCATCATTTTGATCCATGTCATTTGGATAGCACATAATGTTACCTTGTATCTTTAACCTACAAAAGTGGTTATTTGCAAGAATGAGCTCGACGGCTCAGCAAAATCTAAGAGTTTACATACATCACATAACACATAGATAATATGCTCATCATATACATCATAAATATTTGGCTAAATATATCATACAAACTGTACAGCAATTACCAAGTAATAAATTGAGTTCCATATTTAACTCAATGGACGTTGTCATAAATTGACTTTGTCGTTTCATACATATAACATATAGAATACATCATGCTTTTACCTCATAGATTTAAAATAATTAATCATTTAGTTCACATAACAAATGGGAACTGAAAGACTTGTCTGATTCATAGATTACCAATTACCATAATTAGCTTATACTTATCTGCACTTCACATATCCTACACGATATATAATCATACACAACATTTATTAGTCACATAGCAACACTTAGTGTTAACTCTACTTTACATTTCATAATCCTTCATTTTATTCTCTATTCAATTCTCAACTTAGAAATTAAATCATCCTCATAAAACCCTTCATTTTATTACACTCTACTTTAATCGACACTTAACATTTAGTTAATTCTTAAACTTTTCTTTACATTAGATGTATAATGTTTATAAGTAAGTCTTTGGCTTGTTACAATACTATTGTCACTTCAGAATAATATCTCAATTGTCATATGATAATTAATGGGTAATTGTTACCATCGATCATAATATCTTAATATTTATTTAATGCATTAATCTACGCTTTTAAACATGCATATGGTAATATAACATGACCACAAAGAAAAAGAAATAATTTTTTATATATATATCACCGCCGGGGCGAGCCTACCGCCGGGGCGACAAAAATATTTCATTTCTACCGCCAGGGCGGTGAACCTAAAATTCAACTTCTGCAGTTCGCGAACTGCAGAATATTCACGCCCAAAAACACGAATATTAAGCATCCATCATCATTTCCAAGCATAACCAATTATCATAAATTTTGTTAAAACAATTCTAAACATGTATTTAACCATCCTAAGTGCATAACTCACATTAATCTACCAATTTAGAGCCTTAAATCTCATGTTCATACTAGTTTTACAAACTTTAACAAATTTAGCGCAATCAATCACTACGGATTCGTTATTCAACCAAATTGGTCCGTTTAACTTCCGTTGTTTTCGTTTTTCAACGCATAACAACAATCCATTATCAATTTACAAATTACCCCATGAATTAACCATCAATTTTTGACTCTAAAACAAGTCAAAACGTACATATTTAATCAAAAACTCAATTTTTTCTTGTATATCCTGTTTACATGGATTTAATTACTCAAAATTGCTCATGTACAAAATATAATCAGATTATTACAACCCAACAACATATATAATTAATTTCTCAACAAATTAGTTATCAAAACCATCAACAGAAAAGTAAATTAGAAAACTAATTAAGAACTTTTAGAAACAATTTGTTTACCTTTAATTCTTCTTTAGACCAAATAGATAATAATAATGGCTTGTTAAATCTTCTTCCTCTTGATTTTTCTCAAATCTCTTCTCAATTTCTCTCTTCCTCTTCTCTGCTCTTTGGCTTCCCAACTCCAACTGATGAAAACTTACGTGAAATTTAGTTGGGAGTTTTCAGCAGTTAGGAAATACAAAGGGTCTTTATGCCTTGTTTGGCTAGAACCCAGAAACACTCTTTTAGCTTATTTTAATAATCTTTTTATTATAAGATATATATTGTCACACTTTAATTTAATTAAACTTATTATATAATTAAATTTAATTAAACTTATTAATAATTCCAATCAAAACCTTCCTAACAAAATTAGAATTCAATTTAGCCAAACTATAATTTTATTAAATAAATCATTTTATTCAATAAAATATAAATCCTCTAATTTAATTATTTAATTAAATTATAATATTCTAATCAAATTAGCGTACAAAAATATGCACCAACACTTCACACACAAATATATTCACATCAATTCACTATTTTAATTAAATGAATTACTCACATTATTATGAAATTTAATGCGCAATAATTTCTATTGTCTACAAGACATAATAATCGAATTATATTATTTTTCAATATAATTTTAACTTAATAAAATTAACTAATATTATTCAACTAATTTCCTTTTTATGACAATTTCATTTAATCTTTTCAATGGTTTAATTGATTATTAAACCATTTCTTCCCAATAACATGAATATATAATTTCTTTCACACCGAACCACATATTTCACAATATGAAACACATATATATACATACTCAAACTCAAAGCATCTCATGATAAGAATTTTATTTATTAACTTCTTATTTAATAATTTTTGAAAACTCGGGTTGTCACATCCTTCCCTCCTTATAAGGATTCCGTCCTCGGAATCAGCGAAACCTCCCTTACTCGATCGACTTTCACTAAATCTCTTTCACAATTATCGTTGAATAACTTAACGCATTACTTTAGTGTAAGTTTTATTTCATCACCTTCACTTAAACCTGGAACTCTTCGAGTGTTATATATTCTTTAACCCTTTAACGCATTCATTGCATATCATACTCGTCGTAATCATTTAATATCCTGATTTAGCATCGCATAAATATTCCTGAGTTAGCATCGCATAAATATTCGGGATATCACATGTACCATAGGTTTAAATGGAAAAATCATCATCACCAGGCATGATGATGTCAACAAGCAGATCGATCATTTCATAGAGGGAAAGTAGTACGGAGGCAGCAAGAACTAAGATTTTCTCCACCAAAAGAAGTTTGAGGAATCCTACAAATAATGATTCAGGAGATAATAATGCTCCATCATCAATGCACTTCAACGATGATTCCATGAGCTTCTCAAATACATATGACATGTCTTCACTTTTCAAAGCATGAACTGCCACGCCCCCGAAATCCACCTGCTAGCTTCTTTTAGCCAGGTCGGACTTCGTGCTGACTTGTATAACCTTATTCAAAACATTCATTAACTTAAAGGTAATGTACACGATAAGTTTCTATAAAAACTCGTAATACAATTGATTTGAATCGTATAAGGAAATCTTAACTTTTAATAATCAGAGTAAAGTGCGGAAAAAGTGATAATATTATAAAATATTATTTGTTCATTGTTACAACATTCCCAGGTTACTTGTTCTTATTACAAATTAGTCCTAAAATACTTAAAAACAAATCTCCATTTATCTATCTGAGACTTGCAGTATTAGTAACCAGTTAGTTCCCAGGAAAGAGGGGTCTTTCCGTTAAAACGGCGCGCAATTAAATGACCTAACCCCTTTCCACGTCAAAACTTTCTAGACATTGCCAATAATGTTAATCTAGCATAATTGAAATGACTTCTACATCTTCAACTTTCTTTGTACCGCCAAAATCGTCTCGTAATTCTTCCTTAGCTGTAATTTGTTTTAAGATAATTGCAAGAATGAGCATAAGAATGCCCAATAAGTCTAACAGATATATATATGAGAAGAGAATCACCTTTTCAAGATATATATACAGAATAAGCTGATACAAGATTTCAACGATTACCAATATAGTGAACTGAGTGGTTCCCCACCCACGAACTAATGAATTAGTTCCCCGTCTCATCAACACTGCTACAATTGCATCAACAGTGTATATCGCTTCTACGATACCTCTACACTGCGACAAATGTTACCTCAGTGAGTTAGATCGGTTTCCTAACACATCTTAAACTTTTGCCCATACAAGAGAGTTGTTCAACTCAGATACTAACATGGTTTTCAATTGAAATTCAACAATCATTATCACGTTTCACATAAAAGATAACAAGCATGTTAATGCACGGGGTGCAAAAGAAACAATACTTGCATAACAATAAACCTCATAAATAAGACACGTTATTGCACGGAGTGCATTTCAACAATTAAGTAGACTTGCCTGAATATGGATAATATGTTAACGCTAATTTTTCATTCCTCGCTCAATCTCCTGAAGTGTAAGCTCTAGAACTTTTATCCTCCAAGCTTTTCCTTTCCTTGGATTATGCTAGG
Organism: Aralia elata; assembly: GCA_034770075.1. Classification (NCBI taxonomy): domain Eukaryota; kingdom Viridiplantae; phylum Streptophyta; class Magnoliopsida; order Apiales; family Araliaceae; genus Aralia; species Aralia elata. The sequence goes on from CM068382.1 coordinate 58,441,035, forward strand.
CTAATTAAGCATTTTAACGATTAAATATTTTAAATTTTATTTCGGTTATTATAACCGCTATAAATAAGACTTCTTCTACTATACATGAAATAATTTCAGCATTATAACTGCTTATAGAATGAATATTTTTCAACTATATTTAAAATAAATTGAGCATTATAACTACTTCCAAAATGAATATTCGTTGACTATGTTTCAAATAAATCGGGCATTATAACTGCTTATAAAATGAATATTCGACTATTATATTTGAGATAATTTCAGCATTATAACTGCTTATAAAATGAATATTCGGCTATTATATTTGAGAAAATTTCAGCATTATAACTGCTTATAAAATGAATATTTTTACTAAAATAGTCGAAGAAATTCGGACATAGTAACTGCTTATAAAACTATATTTTCTAATATATAAGAGAAATAAATCGGACATTATACCTGCTTGTAAATAGGACTTTTGTACTATATACTTAAAATAATTTAGGCATTATAACTGCTTATAAAAGTATATTTTTAAAAGAAGAATAACCACTAAAGTAATACCTCTTGTAGTTGCTAGCTTTACTTCCAATCACGCAGCGCTTCGATGCTTAGAAAGTAATTTTTATCTCACAATATCTCTTAGAATATAAATATAGAGTGTTTTTGCTCTTGAACTACTCTTGAAAAGTAGTAAGGAATGAATGAACTGAGCTCGCTATTTATAGAAAAACCAAGTTTCATTAATTGCACGTTAGGGGCTCGACTTATTACACTTTGGTACCTAGGCTAATTACACTTTAATACCTAGCAAATTCTTAGAAGATTCTTCTAAGCTCCTCAATAAGCACGACAAAGCGTAAGCACGACAAAGCGTAAGCACGACAATGCGTAAGCACGACAATGCGTAAGCACGTCAAAGCGTAAGCACGACAAATCACTTTGTCATTTCGAAGCACGACACAACACGTTACTAAAAATAATTTGTTAGGACGTTTCTCGGTGAATTCGCCGGAAGCACAACAAATCATTTTGTCCGTGTAAGCACGACACAGTTGCTTGGCGAAAAAAAAAATTTATTCGACCAAATTTATCGTTTACACGATATAATCACAAAACACCTGCTTCAAAATATCATTTGGATCTTTATTTAAGCACATATGATACAAAATTTGAATCTCATTGGGGTTTAAGATTTTAAACTTCTCGATACCTAGTTTTAAGTCACTAAATTAACCTCTAACTATATAAGATCGTATTTATAAGCCTCATAAATATTCAGGGTATTACATTCACCCTACTTCAAATAATTTCGTCCTCGAAATTTAACTTTACAGCTAACTTTAGTCATTCAATAGCATATTTATAAGTTCTATAAATATTCAGGATATTACATTCTCCCCTCCTTATAAGAATTTCGTCCTTGAAATTCTAGTATAAACATTTTTAACATTCGTTTTACGAGTTTTTCTATCTCCAAAATTTTACGCAGGCTATATCATAAGGTACTCTTACCCTAGAGCTATAACCTAATGCTCTGATACCATAATGTCACGCCCCCGAAATCCACCTACTAGCTTCTTTTAGCCAGGTCGGACTTCGTGCTGACTTGTATAACCTTATTCAAAACATTCATTAACTTAAAGGTAATGTACACGATAAGTTTCTATAAAAACTCGTAATACAATTGATTTGAATCGTATATAGAAATCTTAACTTCTAATAATCAGAGTAAAGTGCGGAAAAAGTGATAATATTATAAAATATCATTTGTTCATTGTTACAACATTCCCAGGTTACTTGTTCTTATTACAAATAAGTCCTAAAAGACTTAAAAACAAATCTCCATTTATCTATCTGAGACTTGCAGTATTAGCAACCAGTTAGTTCCCAGGAAAGAGGGGGCTTTCCATTAAAACGGCGCGCAATTAAATGACATAACCCCTTTCCTTGTCAGAACTTTCTAGACATTGCCAATAATGTTAATCTAGCATAGTTGAAATGACTTCTACATCTTCAACTTTCTTTGTACCGCCAAAATCGTCTGGTAATTCTTCCTTAGCTGTAATTTGTTTTAAGATAATTACAAGAATGAGCATAAGAATGCCCAACAAGTCTAACAGATATATATGAGAAGAAAATCACTTTTTCAAGATATATATACAGAATAAGCTGATACAAGATTTCAACGATTACCAATATAGTGAACTGAGTGGTTCCCCACCCACGAACTAATGAATTAGTTCCCTGTCTCATCAACACTGCTATAATTGCATCAATAGTGTATATCGCTTCTACGATACCTCTACACTGCGACAAATGTTACCGCAGTGAGTTAGATCGGTTTCCTAACACATCTTAAACTCTTGCCTATACAAGAGAGTTGTTCAACTCAGATACTAACATGGTTTTCAATTGAAATTCAACAATCACTATCACGTTGCATATAAAAGATAACAAGCATGTTAATGCACGGGGTGCAAAAGAAACAATACTTGCATAACAATAAACCTCATAAATAAGACACGTTATTGCACGGAGTGCATTTCAACAATTAAGTAGACTTGCCTGAATATGGATAATATGTTAACGCTAATTTTTCATTCCTCGCTCAATCTCCTGAAGTGTAAGCTCTAGAACTTTTATCCTCCAAGCTTTTCCTTTCCTTGGATTATGCTAGGCTAATTAAGCATTTTAACGATTAAATATTTTAAATTTTATTTCGGTTATTATAACCGCTATAAATAAGACTTCTTCTACTATACATGAAATAATTTCAGCATTATAACTGCTTATAGAATGAATATTTTTCAACTATATTTAAAATAAATTGAGTATTAGAACTACTTCCAAAATGAATATTCGTTGACTATGTTTCAAATAAATCGGGCATTATAACTGCTTATAAAATGAATATTCGACTATTATATTTGAGATAATTTCAGCATTATAACTGCTTATAAAATGAATATTTTTACTAAAATAGTTGAAGAAATTCGGACATAGTAACTGCTTATAAAACTATATTTTTTAATATATAAGAGAAATAAATCGGACATTATAACTGCTTGTAAATAGGACTTTTGTACTATATACTTAAAATAATTTGGGCATTAAAACTACTTATAAAAGTATATTTTAAAAAGAAGAATGAAAATAATAACCAGTAGAGTAATACCTCTTGTAGTTGCTAGCTTTACTTCCAATCACGCAGCGCTTCGATGCTTAGAAAGTAATTTTTATCTCACAATATCTCTTAGAATATAAATATAGAGTGTTTTTGCTCTTGAACTGCTCTTGAAAAGTAGTAAGGAATGAATGAACTGAGCTTATTATTTATAGAAAAACCAAGTTTCATTAATTGCACGTTAGGGGCTCGGCTTATTACACTTTGGTACCTAGGTTAATTACACTTTAGTACCTAGCAAATTCTTAGAATATTCTTCTAAGCTCCTCAATAAGCACGACAAAGCGTAAGCACGACAATGCGTAAGCACGACAATGCGTAAGCACGTCAAAGCGTAAGCACGACAAATCACTTTGTCATTTCGAAGCACGACACAGCACGTTACTAAAAATAATTTGTCAGGACATTTCTCGGTGAATTCGCCGGAAGCACGACAAATCATTTTGTCCATGTAAGCACGACACAGCTGCTTGGCGAAAAAAAAATTTATTTGACCAAATTTATCGTTTACACGATATAATCACAAAACACCTTCTTCAAAATATCATTTGGATCTTTATTTAAGCACATATGATACAAAATTTGAATCTCATTGGGGTTTAAGATTTTAAACTTCTCGATACCTAGTTTTAGGTCACTAAATTAACCTCTAACCATATACGATCGTATTTATAAGCCTCATAAATATTTAGGGTATTACATGAACCCAGAGGTTCATTCATGCGTATCAGTGACTATGGGATGTCATGACTAACTATGCCCATAACTCAAAGATGTGCTCGGCGTATCAGACAATGTGGCACTCTGAAGGAACAAATGATGATGCCGACAATGGCTTGAGGAATTACAAATCATCAACCAACGAGGAAGTGCATCATCGCTAGCAGCACCACTGACTGTCAAGAACTTGACATTAGTGAGGTATCTATCTCTGTCTCCCTAAAATGCAAATATCCTTAACCGTTAAAATAGATTGCATAATTGCATGTCCAAAACTGCATGTCCTTTTACTTCAGTAGCAGATCAAGAAATCATTTTCCACCCCAGAAGGAGAAAGAAAGTAAGTAAGAATAATGGCCTAATAATCATTTTACTATCTATCCATATTTAAGGCTGAAAATAAAGCTCTTGAGTAAAATATATGAAGTCTTCCCACAAATAAAGCCTTCTCCTATCTTGTTGCTAGTGATTAACTGCTTTATAATTGCTTTTGTATATACTGATAAAGTCTCATAATTTTGAATCTTGATGTTGAGAGTTTATTCTTAGTTGTGGAAAACCAAGTAGGGATTGTACTTAGTAATATCACCTCCTGCCATTAACCTTGTTGTTTAAGAGGTGACTGTGATTAATGAGCTACATACATCCTACCTTAGTTTTCTCATCTTATCTGATGAGTGGTACATAACTTCATGATCTAAGTCTTTGACAAATCGTAGAGTGTAGTTATATCTGATGTTGTACGTTGAAGGGTTGTAGAGACTGATCAACTCTACGAACCATCTAGGTACAACTCACAGAACTAACCACTACTCTACTAAGGTTCAAACACTTGGAACATGATGCAAGTAAGAACTCATCTAAGGAGAAGTTTTGAGAATCCACATCAGTTCCATTCATGTTTTCTCTCACACACACTCTCATGCAGTATGTTTAAACTATCATCACATATAAGCTGCATAATGCAAATTGTGAAATCACAGTCTGAAAAGACTCGAGCTTTCAAAAAGAACTAACCCTGCAGGACCCAAAGAATATTGGGTACCAAATTAGAAATTTATTTAATCTGCAGGTATCATGATTGCTCTATCCTTACTCAAGCACATTCAAGGAAGAAGTTAGAAACATATGATCTTCATCAATAAACTTCTGGCAAATAACAAAGGCTTGATTCTCCAGTGAGACTCCCTTAGAAGTTGAAGCTCAAATTTAGCACAATACAGTTCCTCAAGAACCAGGTCTTCATCAACTCTACGATAGCAACATAGATAAGAGGATCGTAGAGTAACCAATGCTAAAGAGAATACTCTACGATCAAATGAAGAAGATCTAATGGTCAAAGATCATCTTCCTCTAATATGGAAGTATCAACTATGGGAAGCAACAATCTGGTAAGTTCAGTAATGTTCGGTTTGAGGAGAAGTCAAAGAAACTGAAGAGATGAAGATTGTGAAGCTACAAGATGAAAAGAGTCACAAGCCTTTGGTGCAGTGGCAATCGCTTGATCCTATCAAATGGTATGTGAACATACTAGGTCTAGCATGTTAAGGAGCAGATCACCAAGTCCTCATCTGTAGATCTCGATTGCATCATGGCTCAACCAGTATGAGAAACTCCTATAGTCCTAGGGTTGATAACTCCATCATTCACAACCCTTTCCCAGACTCAGAGTCCCAAAACTCTATGGCTGATTAACTAAGTGAATTCTCATTTCAGGTTATAGAGTCCCTAAACTCTACGACTGTCAAACCAGGTCAGCCATACTATTCCAAGTCGTAGAGTCACTATGACTGACATCATGATCGTAGAGTACATTGACTCTATGATTACAACTACAAAACACTACTCTCATACATCATATTTAACCAAACCCCAAGGAGTACAATGATGACATTCTATACACCATATCCAAACAGTCCTTCCTCAGATAAACGCCTCAGAGACAAACCAAGCCCTAAGTTTTAAACCTAGAGGCCTACCCTTTCTGAGCTTCCTTAATCATGTTAAAAGATTAAATGAGAATGCATCACTAAAATTTCTCTAGAGTTTAAATTGTAAATGATACAAAGGAGAAAAGTTGATCTCTTAAAGAAGAGTTGATCATTAAACTCTCTAGAAAAAAAAGAAGTTGGTCCTAAAAGAAAGTCTTCATCAAGCAAATGATCCAGCTCATCTACCAGTACAAGGTATGGAAACTATCATCACAGATGTCAAGACAGAACAAGGCTCCTTCTAAAGATACTCATTCTAGAAGGAAGCCACTTCAAGCTTAATTGGAGACCTTATCAGTAAAAACCGCACTCACTGGGATAAGAACAAATTAGCATCTAAGCAGCAGTAGTTGTGCCCAAATTATGTTCTTAGGAGATGATCGTAGAGTGAAAAGCAAGACATCAAGTCACTCTACGAACGGGCAAAGTCAATGGTCAAAAAGGAGATAACCATGTTCTTGGGCCAGGATAACTGATGGGCAACAGTTATGGAAGTTACAATGGTTCTGGCCACGATCAGCAAATAGGCTTCACACACGTGTCCTTAACAAAAGGAGGGAACTAGTAACAGGTCAACATTCAAAATACTGACGGTTACTCTTTCCTATCAGTTATCAAAATCTGTCCTCTCTCAAAATCGTGCTGATCTCTCGAAACCCTAAGATCATCAAATCTTCAGCAAACCAAAAACGACAACTCTAAAACTCCTATTGCTTCAAATTTCCATCTATAGTTAAGCATCCTTCATTCATCTAAACCCTAGTTATGGAAAACTGTCAAGCCGTATCAGGTATCCAACTTGGCTTTGATAAGTTTGGAGAATCAGAAGAGAAGTTTAAGGATATTCTCAAAATCGTAAGAGAAGCAGGATTCTCAGAATACTTAGAATTCAACACCAAAATCTTCACTGATCTTGTCAAAGAATTCTACCTGAATGCAGTAAATGACAATGAGGTTCTGACTACAAAAGTTCGTGGAGTAAAACTAAAGATATATGCTGCAATAATTAATCAATGTCTGGGATTTACTAACCAAGGTCTATCATCTCTGGAAGGAATCGATTCTGATGAAGGCAAGAAATTGATGAGCTATGTGAAGAATCCCCATCTGAAAGGAATAAAGAAAAAGAAATTTCCTAAGAAGTTCGAATTCCTAGCTGAGATTGTGGGCAAATGTATCCTATGTAAAGATACTACCAATGATACTGTGAGTGATCTGCAACTAAAAAGTATGACTGCCATTGTCATGAAGAGGAAGATAAATTTTGGAGCTGTGCTGTCTGATTGGTTAACCAAGGAGGTCAAGAAAGTGAAGGCCTCAGATAAACCTATCTTAAAGGTTTACTATGGAAGATTCTTGAGCATCATACTGAAGAAAAGGCTGAAAAGCAAAATTGGGGATGATGAGGGAGAAACCCTAAATGTCAACAAAGTAATGTCCCCCAAACTGTTTGACAACTGGAAAAGGAACCCCATGGAGAATAAGAAATCAAGAATATCTGGTAGCAGCAGCAAGGGCACTTCAAAAATAGGCAAAGGGAAAAGAAAAGCAAGTACACTGAAGGATGAATCATCACAATTTGAAGAATCTTTGTCTCCTGTGCCCATTCCCTCCAAATCACTCAAGAAGAAGGTGAAAGTTGAGGCAACCCCATTGAAGAGTCCCTCTTTATCCAAAGATGAATCTGAAGAAGAGAAAGAAGCATCCTAGGCACCTATGGTTAAGCCCTCAAAAAGGAGACAGAGTGTAAGACTAAAGCAAATGATGAAACTCCCAGGTTATACAAGTAAAGCAGGAATTCCACCAGTGACAATTGATATTGGAGATGATGATGAGGGTGATAAAGTTGAAGCTGCAAAAATCAGTAAGCATGTGGTATCTAGTAATGAATCTGCTGAAAAGGATGCGACCACAAGTGAGTCTAAATTAGAAAATGAGGATGTAGCTGTGTTTGCTAGAGAGAATCTGAATGAATCAACAGGAGATGATGATGATATGGAAGCAAGCTATGAAGAACAGTCAACTGGTGAGTCAGTTGAAAAATCAAAGGAAGTAACTATGGAGGAAACAAGTTCAAAGGGAAAGAGTACCAGAGAAACTGGCATTGGAAAAGGAAAGGAAGCAATGGAGGATGATGAAGTACAACAGGATTCTGAGAATAATGTATCAGAAAGCAACTTTAGTCTAGCAGCCACAAAAATTCGAAGAAGGATAGCGTTGGAAGCCTATGACAAACCAAGAGCTGTGTTGCCAACAAGATGGATAGATCATGGCAACGGTCAAATGAAAGTGGTTTCAATGACCATAGAGGATCTACTTAATAATTTTCAAGACATTGAACTTGATCGAACTACAATTCTATATGATCCTGATAGTGAACAACTAACATGGTTCTACCCATGGATGCCCTGGTTGAAGGCTATTAAATTTGGAGATACAAGCTTCATCGGCTGGTGTTACTCAAAATTTCCAAATCTGAAGATGATCTCTCACAACTTCCTGAGAGTTCAATCTTTTCCAATAATGTTGATCAAGGATACTCTACATTTCAAAGTATACCGCCATGCTGAAGGTATATACATTTCATACTATATTCTGGAAAACAGTGATTAGAGCAAATCAACAAATCAGATCGTAGAGTCAATGGTTGTGGAACCCCCTAACTCTACGACTGCAGCTTTCCAGTCCCAGCCAAATGTCAAACTCTTTCAAAAGCCAAATACCTCCACAGAAATACCCTCTGACATTTCTTCTTCATCCAACAAAGATTTATTTGACATTGTCACCGCTCTTGAAAATATTTACAAGAGTGAGAAATCCAAGTCAACTACACCAATCTTTGAAGATTTCTTAATCGATTAAGAGTTGCTGAAAAACTCTGAAAAATTGCTTGGAAACATTTCCTCAACAGGAAGTGAAAATGGAAGTTGGTAATACCTCCTACTTGGTCGAATAGCTCATTACACATGTTTAGTATCTTTCCCACATGATTGATGACAAAAAGGGGGAGAAAAGGATGAAGCATAAAAAGAAAAAAACGGTGAAGCATAAAAAGAGGATAAAAGCTGGTATGAAAAGAAAAGAGCTGAAGAAGAACAAAGATGAAGCACCAACAACTGAATGGGAGCCAAGAGAAGAAGAAGATGAAGAAATAGCTGCAAGAAATGAAGGGGAGCAGAAGCCAGAGGAGGTTGCAGAAGAATAAGAACAAAGCAGTAGGTGAAAGCAGTCACAAGGTATCAACAGGCAGAAGGTACACTTCTAACAAGCAAGGAGGAATTAACTGTCATGTGTTAAGTTTAACATCTAGGATCTCCTTGTTGAAGCTGAAATAACTTGTGAACCGCATATGTTTAAAATTTCATAGTATGATATTTATTCTGAATGCACATCATGTCATTCATATCTCTTGGTCTACCAATACAGTGACTTGTTGTATCTTAAGTCACATCAGCACTCATAAATCTGCATGTATTGCTTGAATTGAATGTTATGTTATAAGTGTTTTTGTCATCATCAAATAGGGGGAGATTATTGGGAATCAGCATGCGATCGTTAAGTTCATTATCGTAGGGGGAGAATGTTATAAAATCTGCATGTGATTACCATTATTAATTATATGTGATTTGATTGATGACAAAATGATAAGAAGAACATTCATACTGGTAGAGCCTTGTAAAGTCCTTAATGAAATATATGTACAAGGACTTAGAATTAAAAGATCAAATATGTTAGGTTGATCTAAGTTGAATGAATATCTATCTGATCAAAGCATATTTGTAACATTAGGTATTGTAAAGTCCTTAAATGAATTTGATGTACAAGGACTTAGAATAGAAAAAGGTCAAACTTGTTAGGTTGATCATATGAACTGAAATGATATATGTATAAGCAAGGGCCAGACTGAACGTAGAGTAATGCACAAACATCCAGCAAAGGATCGTAGACCAGTTAGTCAACTTGGAGTCCAGCCAACTTCGTAGAGTTAAGTTTGTCATCGCATAGTTTGCCAGACAAATGTAGAGTGAAGCTCAAAAGATCGTAGAGCTCTCTCAGCAGAATGTAGAGCACTCTCAGCAGGAATTAGAGCTCTCTCGGCAGATCGTAGAGTTGTATCGACATCACAATGCTAACTTTCAGAATCGTAGAGTCTGCTAGACAAACACAATGAAAGGCTCGGCAGACCGTAGGGCTCGCTCGGCAGCACTCTCTCTTGGCATCGTAGAGTTGAACCAGGTAATCCTAGAGTGCAACTCAGCCAGACATTCGTAAAGTGAAGTTCGGCTAGGTGCATCATAAAGTTGAGCATGTCTTCGCAGAGCTTGCAAAGCAAACGTAGAGTATGGCTCGGTAGATCAAGAAGCTTACTTGGAATCGTAGAGTTTGCACTGTAGAGTGAAGATCATTGTGCTAACATGGGTTCGTAGAGTCAGTCCAGTCAGCCACTCTACGACTCCCATGATCAATCTACAATCAAGTAACAAAGTAGAGCAGTCCTCTACATCAAAAGTGCTACAGCATCAGAAGATCATAGAGCAGTCCTCTATGACATAGTAGCAGGGCCAACACCTGAAGAACATAGAGCAGTCCTCTATGATAAGCACAACTACAACATTCGCTCAACGAAAATCATAATACTATGCTTTGAGAACGAAATGCTAAATGGAGATCATAGAGCATAAGGGAGCACAAATTGCAGTATAGTAAGAAGCACATTAAAGCGTAATGTAAGTGCAGTCAGCTACTCCACAAACTCCAAGGATATACACATCCGATATGATTATAAAGCCATACTGAGAAGCAAACAGCTATCTCTACGATCAGAGGCAACCGACTTCTGTTTAAAACAAGCAGTTAACTCTACGATCAGGAACAACAAAGCCACAACCCAGTTGATCGTAGAGTAAGTAAGTGAGTGCCAGCAAGGATTAAAGATATCAGAGCGCTTAGGGTTACTATCCCAAGTTAGGCGGCTGCTTTCTTAAATAAGTGAAATAAGGAACCAATCTGAGTGGGGTTCAAACAGCCATATTTTCAGCAGTCAACAAGCAGCTCATATGACTCCATTATCTTGGTATCAGCTAATGGATGCTGACTCAGCCCTCACTAGCAGACTTTAAGAAGTAAAATATTTAGTGGTACACTAAATAAGTCTACAGAAAGTGAGTCTCCAACGGAAAGAAGTACAACAGGAAGATATCAATGGCAAGCTTTTAATGGGAAGAAAATAGAGATCTACAAAAGAGAAAACTGCATTCGGATTGTAGTGTGTGTGTGGTGAATGAGAGCAAGAACACCGACTGTATAAACAGCTAGAAGCTTCACTGCAACATGAGAGGTATGCTAAAGGGCTAACATATGAACTAAGAGTCGAATTACCAAGAAGCCTAGATCAAGAGTGACCAGAGCTAAAGGCAAATCTAGATGGGCAACTCTATGATCAAGCAAGGAATACTATGAGCTGAAAAGATAAAGACCTAACTTGGACAAGTCGACTAGTGTTCATCTAAAGTGATCATCTGCATCTGATATGTACCAGAAGAAGAAGAGCTTTAACATCCATCACCGGCAGCATCCAAAAAAAGATCATAAATAGCTGCTAAGTACTTGAAGATGAAGGAGATCAAAGTTCATCTTGGCAGCATAACCCAACAAACAATCGACACACTTAAGAGGGTGGAGCGTCCTTGTCTTAAGTGACAAAACAAAGTCAAGTCTGCTGGACTTGCTGAGTACCAAAGGGTACAAGAGATTCTAAGGCTGCTAGTCTTAGTCTACAAGATTTCAAGGCTGCTGGGCTTGAAGAGTTCTTTGTGAACTGGAGTTCCAAGTCTGCTGGACTTGAAGATGGTCAAAGGATCCTTGTCCGAGGGGCTAAAAATAACTCATGTCTGCGGGACTCAAGAAGTGTCAGAGGATCCGTGTCTGCGGGATTTGAGGAGGGTAATAGGATCCTTGCCTTAGTGGCTAAAAGCAACTTTTGTCTGCTGGACTTGAGGAGGGCAGAGAGTTCTTGTCTTTGTGACTAAAACCATTAGTGGATTCCTACTTGTTGAAGTAGAAGAGTGGAGTAGGAGTTATTCAGTCCCTGAACCACTTAAAAGTCTCTCGTGTCTTTTACTTTATGCCAATTACCTTATGCACAATAACTGCTATATCTGCTATCAACTATATCGTAGATTTGTCGATTGAATTGAGATTATATTTACATCTTTGAAAGGGTTAATTATAGTATATTCCGATGTGCATGAATTGATTCTACTATTCATAACAGTTATACTTTCATGTTAGAAATGAAAAGGTTTTAAAGGATCTATTCAACCCCCCCTTTAGATCTCTATTGTGTCCCCAGGAACCAACATAATCCTTCGTGCGGATAACCAATGCTCTAATTAATTTTGAGCTATTTTGAAGAGTACGTCTATGCCACTTGATTCGGCTAGACAAAGAAATTGGACAAAGTGCTAATCAATTATATTCTTTAAGAAGGTTGTCCACTTCCATTGTTTTGGTATGGATTCTTACAAATGTGTTGAGATGAACAACCCTCACAATAGGTGTATTTTATTTATGTCGGGAACCAACACGCGCGATATGTTTGAACATTATGGATAATGTAGGTGATACGAGGCTGATCACCTCATGTGCCTGTTCAGAGGTTTTGCAGTAAAACAACTGCTTATCTTTCTATGTGTTTACGGTCATTTATGACCACTTAGATAAGAAAAGTGTTTTAAGTTGAAACTATGATATTCCATTGTCTTTACATCCTGTAGTCCATTTATACTCTATTTATCAATCGATTAGACGTCTATCATCATTGAACCTTGAATATATCTAATTATTGTTGCTTTTATACTTGCTGAGGAAACTCGTTGCTCACCCTTACTTTACCATAAACATTACAGTTAAGGTCGAGCGAGGCAGTAGTTCTAGGAGGGACAAAGGGAAGGGCAAGGCTACAGACTAGCTTTACTCCGTTGACTATTAAGAAGACCTCGAACTGATTGTACTAAAACTTACATTAGTTACTTACATTAATTTAAGCATGTTTTGTAATAGTGGACGTTGAGAGGACCTGGGATTATGTATGAACTATTTATGAAAACCTTTATTATTCGGTTGTAAGATGTGATTTAGTTATGATGTGAATAGTAAAGTGAAGCGCCAATTTTGAGGTATAGGTACCTGAATTTGGGGGCGTCACAAGATTAATATGATGTATAATACGAGTAGATTACGAATATTATACGAAGTATATATGAAAGAAATGCGTATAAATATTGAAGTATTATACTAATTAGTTGAAATCAAACTAGTATGTAACTGGGAATTCAAGTGATTTGCTTTCGTCCAATCACGATCAAGTATGGCTATCCATGTGAAATGGTTTAGACCAATCAGAGCTGAGCTACATAATACCAAGTTAGTGTAACCAAACTAGGGAAAGAAAACCTAGTTAGACTAACTAATTAGTAACTAAATCCAAGAAAACTAAAATGGACCAATCAAAACCAAGGAAAGTTAACTGGTGATCCAAGTGAATTGTTTTCGACCAATTGTAGCGAAGGACGATGTAAGCATGATGTGGGATGACATGTAACGGGGCGAATTAATTGAGTCGTGATTCTGGGGACATAATCCTTTTAAGGGGGGAAAGATGTGACAAACGAGAATTTTGTAATTTAATTTAAATATTTATTGAATTAAATAAATATTTTTCGATGATTTGATTGTTGAATTAAATAATTAATTGATGGATTTGTGGTAGATTAATTTAATTACATGTGTTACATTAATTAAATTAATGTGGAGAATTTTTATATTTAAAGTATGTGTTTAGTTAAGTTTATTTGATTAAATGCATTATTTAAATAAGCATGATGTTATTTCTAATTAATTTAATATTAATTAGAGATTTAATAATTTGTCATTATTAATAAAGGAAAATTTTATTTATGTGACTATGTGATTTAATGTAGAATTATTCTATTTTATTTAATTAATTTAAATGAGATTATTTAATTGATTAAATATGTGACATGAACTATATAATAAGTAATTTATTAAAATAAATCAAAAAGGAGCCAAAAAGGGTTAACCAAACATGGCCTTAGTGGGGGTTAGAGTCAGTTAACCCATTATGGGATTAACTAATGACGACACTCTGCCATTCTATTTCATACGCATCATTCTATCATCAGTTTCTAAAAGTTTATACAGAGAGAATTGAGAGGAATTAGAGAATTGAGAAGAAGTTCCATCCAATTGTTGCATAATCCAAGCACTAATCAAGGTAATTCCTTGATTTTAGACTTTAATTTATGTTCTTACGAGATTTTATTCCATGAAAGTATATTTCAAGTTTTTTGTAAAGAAAATTCTATGGTTTAATTTTTAATAAATTAATGTTAGATGTTTGTAAGCATGTATAAATGTATTTATTATGATTTATATGTGATTTAGAGTAATTAAATCCGTGAAATCATGTTTATATTAGTGTTCTGGAATTTACAAGGTAGTTATATATGAACATTGTTTGAATGTAGGAAATTGATGTTTATTTTGCATATTAATCGGTTAAATTGATGACTAATTATGTTTATGCATGTAAAAAAAAGAAAACAAGAGTTAAACGGATTGAATTGGTTAAGAAACGAATTTACAGTGATTAATTACGTTAACTGTATGAAAACATGTTAATAAAGTATGAACAGTGAAAATTTTAGCCTTTAATTGGGTTGTTTAGGTTGTCTGTGATGTTAAAATCATTGTGCATGGAATGGGTTTTGATTTCATACCATATATGATAAATGGGTAGTGATTTAATCGGTGAATTGTGAAAAACTTTGGCCAAATTTGGCATTTTTCTGCGTTCTTCGCGAACTGCAGAATCTGGAATTCGTGTTTCTCGCCCCGGCGAGCTCAATGAACTGTGTTTTCTTGCCCCGGCGGGATCTCGCCCCGGCGAGCTCATTGAACTGAGTTTTCTCGCCCCGGCGAGAGATATTGTGAAGGAATTCTCGCCCCGGTGAGCTCATTACAAGAAATGTTAAAATTTTTCTTTCTTTGTAGTTATGCTATGTCACCCTATGCATGCTTAAAACTTAGATTAATGTGTTGAACGAATACCAAGATGTTGAGTTGGATGCTAAGCATGTACTTGCTGATTATAAATATAAAGATTGATGAACCTTAACTTGACGTTGAGTTTTAGGAATTCTTAAGTATGATATTGCTATAATTAGGCTTACAACTTCTGAAGTGAGATTGATGACCAGAAACAATTGAGATATTAAAATAAAAAATGGATGTGAATGAATCCTGAAGTGTTTATAATACTGTAACTAATTATTGTTACTGCTTTATAAACCGAATATATAGGTTGATTAAAGAACGTGAATTTTTAATTTGTAACCTACGCACAAGGCAAGGTTTCTACCCTTAATCTTTTATTTCATCGAAAACAAGTTTACTACTCCTAATCTTTTTATTTCCTTAAAAGCAAATATCTTATCCTTATTTAATTATTTCTACGCAAGTTCCTGAACTTCATCCTTTTATCATGCAAGTTTTATAATGCTATTACTTACTTGAGCAAGTTCTTAATTCTATTTCATTCAATTTTATCTTTTGTGAGATTCAGTCTTTGATCCTCGAATATCAATTACATTTTTATTGAACCTTTATTGGGACATAGTTCGTGGTCTTAAGACCCTTCGATTATTCGATATCCATTCATTATTTCGCATGTTATTATTATTGTTGTTGTTATACTTGATGGGCAATTGTTGCTCACCCTTGCATAATAACATTGCAGCTAAAGTTGAAAGAAGTGATGAGTCATCCACTAGTAAGGGCAAAGGAAAAACAAACAAGTGATGAAGACTTGTTATGTTTGTTTAAATGATGTTTATGTAATAGACTTAAGTATATTTTCCGCATTGATGTTATGTTAAGGTTAGATGACCTGAGACTTATTTGTTAAAGATGTTGTAACCCTTTAATGGGAGATTTCTATTTTTATTAAGAGTTTTCATTTATATTTGAATGGGTAGTTAGAAGTAATGTGATGTATTTGGATAGTGAACACCAAATTCTGAGAAAACGAAGTACCCAGATTTGGGGGTGTCACATGACATAAGGCTCAAAGAAGCACAAAGATGATGTCATCATGATGTCATGATGATGTCGTTTGGTGGAAGATATTTTAAGGCCTAAAAGACTATTTTACCCCCACTTTGCAAGGCCTATAAACAGCAACCTCCATCCTTCACTATTTGCATTAGTTTTCAAGCAATTCAAGAATAAAAACACTCTATATTTATATTCTAAGAGATATTGTGAGATTAAAAAATTACTTTCAAAGCATCGAAGCACTACGTGATTGGAAGTAAAGCTAGCAACTACAAGAGGTATACTCTAGTGGTTATAATTTTTATTTTTATGCATGTATTAGTAAAAATATACTTTTACGAGCAGTTATAATGCCCAAATTATTTTATGTATATAGTACAAAAGTCCTATTTACAAGCAGTTATAATGTCCGATTTATTTCTCTTCTAAAGTAGAAAATATACTTTTATAAGCACTTACTATGTTCGATTTTCTTCAAGTAGTTAGTAAGAATATTTATTTTATAAGCAGTTATAATGCTGAAATTATCTCAAATATAATAGCCGAATATTTATTTTATAAGCATTTATAATGCTCGATTTATTTCAAAAATAATAAACGAATATTCATTTTACAAGCAGTTATAATGCTCAATTTATTTTAAATATAGTTGATGAATATTAATTTTATAAGCAGTTATAATGTTGAAATTATTTTATGTATAGTAGAAGGAGTTTTATTTATAAGCGGTTATAATACCCGAAATAAAAACTTAAAAGAGTTATTCGTTAAACGTTTAATTAGTTAAGTACACCGATAATCGTGTAGGATTTACGACGAACGTTTAGACGTTATATTTGTGACACTTCCAACTTCCAAATTTAGGTACCAATACCTCGAATTTGGTGCTCACGATAAAATACATCCATACACCTCTAAACAACATAAATCAACTAATGTGGAATAAATAAACATATGTTGTTCATTACAAAAGGTTTACTACGGTCCCAAGGTCTATAACCTTAAATAGATTACATCGCAGAATACAATAATAATACAAAACGATTCCACGATTACATAACGGGATAATTGATATAACTATTCCTTAAGTTTTCCTTTGTCTTTATCCGCTTTGGAACTCCCTGGCTTAACTGCAATAGGTCCATGATATAGCAAGGGTGAGCAACGAGTTTGCTTAGCAAGTTTAACAATGAATAATGAAGATATATCATAAATGAATAAGAATAATAGCCGCATAGATCAACAATTTAAGAACATTGATGAAGTAGCTGAAATGACATAATCAAAGTTCAAATGAAACAATGAATACTGATTATTTACTGCTGAATGGTCCAACCAACCATGAACTTGGCCAAAGAGTCAATCATTCAACTAACTCTTTTAAAAATCTGGCCCCGTCAATTGTACTCGAGGGGATCAGCCTCTTGTACACCATGTATATGCGTAACATTTAACTCTGACTGCATCGAATAACCGACATATTATAATCCCCTAAATAAGGGTTGCTCTCTCAGTCCAAGAATCCATACCAACAACCGGTTTGGATAGCTTTTAAAAATAATAACTTGTGTATGTCTAGCCGAAACAAATAGCGTACACTATTTTCTTAAACCGTTCATGAATAAAGAACTTAAACATTTCACAATCCAACAACATATAATGAATTCAAATGCACAAGGTGCGAATATCAATAATTATCTTTGATGTGGAATAATTGACAATAATTATTCCACTAATATCATTTGAGAGTAATAACTCGTATCTGAGTTAGGAAACTTGCAATAATATAGAGTACTTGCTAAATCAATAAATCTAGTAAGATAGAACCTACTCAATAATGAAACTTGCCCAATTATAAAGGTTGAGTAAGTTTAAGAACTTGCAATTCATAAGAATAAACTCACACAATAATAAAAGTTGTACGGGTTAGGAAACTTGCATAATATTTAACATTTGTATAGGATAGGAAACCTGCTCAATTATAATTCGAGTAAGGTTAGGGAAAACTTGCCTGAAGCGCTGCTACAATATTACAACACACGCTCCTTAATATCCTACACAATTAAGTACATATTCACATAACAATTAGTCACATACCAGGTACCAAATAATGGTTTATACTACTCTATAATGTTCATTCATATTAGAAACATAATATTAAACAAGATTATACATTCTAGTTACGGCGTTACGACGCTTGCACGTCTGTACGCCAACCTTGCCTATTCGAATGCCCAAGCGACACACATTTGTGTACGCTTAACACGCCCATTCGATTTATCTAATACACATTGGTTAATAATGAGTATCATTATAATTCATAACATTCATATTTTAGAACTTAGAACAATATTTTACATTGTTGGGAGCGTTACATATGCTTACGCGCATGCTCGACACCCTCTGATTGCCCACAATTACACATCAGTCTTATAAATGGCCAATTTAGGCCATGTTGTAGACCTCAAATTGAACAACTCAAAGAACAAAAGTTGTAGGTCTGCTCTTCCTCTTTACGAATCATCTTGAATCACCTAAATCCGAGTTCGTATGAGAACGTTACGCCCATTTTACTAAAGGACGTCAAAGTTGTCTAACCGACTGCAGGTCCGGCACGCCACGCGCCCAAAACACCTTACCAGAGGCGCGCCCCGCGCCCAACCAGCAGCAGCCCAGGTGCGGGCTTTTCTAGCATGCTCTGTTTTGAGTGTTCTAGACCTATCTTGCTTCCAACTACCATAACTCCTTCTCTAGACGTTGAAATTGGTCTATTTCGGACTCTATGGACTCCTAAGACATAGAGATACAACGTATCAAAACTTCAGAGTTATCCACTAATATTAACATGTTTAAATCTTAAGCCAAAATACTAAGTTCATACTCTGTTTTTGAGTGTTCTAAGTGTTCTTCACTAAAACCAACACTAAATATTCATTTTTACATCTTTTTACTCGATTCCAGTTGGGTTAACTTGTAACCCTTGGAACAACAATATCACAACAACAAATAAATACAACAACCAAGGAATCATAGCTTTACAGTCCTCTAAATTTGTCCAACAATCCATATTATCCAAAAAGTCCATTGTTCTTCATCCTCCTTAAGCATAGGTACGGATTTATTGCGTTTTTGTTCCACTTTGATGTTATTAAAGGCTTATATAACCTCTTAACAACATTTATAAACATCCAACACAAACAAAAACAACAAGAATCGCAGCAAAGCCAACCCATAAGCTTAAAAGCTCTACAACCATGAAACTTTGAAAACTCTAACCAAAATCAGATGGGAATGGGTTAAATGAGATGATTACCTCTTCTAATCCCTCCAAGATGCTAGAGAGCTTTCTAGGCTAGGCTTGAGACTCTTCTCCTACTTGTTTGGTTTCTTTCTTCTCCACCCCTGTCTCTCCTTTCTTCTTCTTTTAAGTTTCTTCCTCTTCTTCTTCCTTTGTTCTTGTTCTTCAGCACTCTCTCTCTCTCTCTAACCTTCTGCAGATTTTTCTACTAGAAACAAGAAGGAAGAGCAATGGCTGAATTTGGATGGGGAGAGTGAGGGATGGAACGGATGGAATGGGGAGAGAAGGAATGGGTTAGGAGAAGTGGAGGGAGTGATTTAGGGAGAATGGGTTTGTGGCTCAAGGAGTTTGCCGGCAACTCCCTCATCTCCCAATTCTAATTGGTCTGAAATAGGGGGTTGGTTCCCTCTTGGAGTAACAAGCCAAAATAAATACCCAAATACACCAAAATTATACCCAAAAACTCCCACTTTTGTACCAAAATTGGTAAATAACTCCACCCAAAATTAAAATAGGTACTCCCATAATTATTGGGATGGGTAAAAATAATTATTATGGGATTTGTCCATTTATTCGGAACACCCATATAGTACATTTCGGATACGAATAAAATCACGTATCAGCTCAAATAAAATTTCTGACAATTGAAAAAATTATTCGCTCGCATACACGCATTAACAAAATTATTCAACATCGAAAAAGACGAAAAAAAAATATCTGGCATGAATAGCGCCTCGAGAAATGTGCCCCGTGAATAATGATTTAGCGACGCTACGCGAAATTAATTATTCACTTAAACCAAACTATAACTCGTAAAATTTCATGCATTCACATAATCCAGGTTGTCACACAACCTTTAAACATGCAACACAAAAATAATATTAATAAAATATAATATATTCATTAATATTCAAAAAGTCAAATTACAAGGCAAATCCAAAATTCCCGATCGTTATATCCTTCCCCCTTATAAGAATTCTATCCCCAGAATTACAGTCTAGGTACGGAAAACTTAACATGGGTTCACTCAAAAAGATGCGGGTAATTCTGTCTCGTCTTTTCTTTTAGCTCCCACGTGGCTTCTTCAGCTGCGTGGTTCCTCCAAAGCACTTTGACCGAATGAATTACCTTATTTCTTAGCGTCTGCTCTTTCTTATCTAATATCTGGACAGGAATCTCTTCATATGATAAGTCTCACTCAACTTGAATTGGTTCATAGGATATCACATGCTTGTAGTCGGATTTATATGGTCGCAACACAGAAATGTGAAACACATTGTGAATGTGCTCAAGTTCGGGAGGTAAAGCTACCTCGTACGCCACTTCACCTACCCTCTTTAAAACTTCAAAAGGTCCTACGAACCTGGGACTCAATTTCCCCTTCTTTCCAAATCCGATCTTCCCCTTCCAGGGAGATACCTTCAAAAACACAAAGCTGCCAACTTCAAAGTCTCGTTTCCGACGATGCAAATCGACGTATTTCTTATGTTGGTTCTGAGCTGCTACCAATCGAGCTCTTATCACTTTGACGACATCCACAGTCTGCTGCACTAATTCAGGTCCCAACAGTCTCTATTCACCAACTTCGTCCCAACACAAAGGTGTTCGACACTTCCTTCCGTATAATGCATCATATGGTGGCATGCCAATGCTTGCATGATAACTGTTATTATAGGCAAACTCCACCAATGGTAGGTGATCATCTCAGTTACCATTAAAATCCATCACACATGCTCTAAGCATGTCTTCTAGCATCTAAATCGTTCGTTCGCTTTGCCCATCCGTTTGAGGGTGATACGCCGTATTCAACGTCAATTGAGTTCCCAACCTTTCTTGCAAGCTCTTCCAGAAATTCGACATAAAATGCGGATCTCTGTCAGATACAATAGATACCGGCACTTCATGTCGTGACACAATTTCTTTCACATATAACTTCGCTAGCTGCTCCAATTGTACCTTATCTTGATCAGTAGAAAATGTGCAGATTTAGTTAAACGATCCACGATCACCCAGATCGCATTGTAACCCTTCTGAGTTGGTGGAAGCCCCGTCACAAAATCCATCGTGATATGCTCCCACTTCCACTCCGGAATCTCCAACGGTTGTAGCAGCCCACCCAGTTTCTGATGTTCTGCTTTTACCCTCTGACATGTCAAACATCGTCCAACACATTCCGCAACCTCCCTCTTCATGTTCGGCCACCAAAAGTGTTGGCGCAAGTCCTGATACATCTTGGTACTACCAGGGTGTATCAGACTCCGGAACTCCGGAACCATTGGTATTCAGATCCTCCCTTCAAACCTTAGCAATCCCGTGCTATCAGACTTGTACTTTAGTTCCTCTCCTTCTGAGATTTGCTCCCTTATGGTAACACATTCGTCATCCTTTCTTTGAGCCTCCTTTATCTTGTCTAATAAAGTCGGACGCGCCTCCACTGCGAATAGTTTCTCATCTACATTATTGGAATACTTAACTTCCAACTTTAATCTTTCCATATCTTTTATCAGTTCTTCTTGAGCTGTTAACATCATCAACTTATCTCTGCCCTTCCTACTTAGAGCATCAGCTACCACATTGGCCTTACCGGGATGGTATAAAATCTCACAATCTTAGTCCTTGATCAACTCCAACCATCGCCTCTGTCTCATGTTTAGTTCCTTTTGAGTGAAAATATACTTTAGACTTTTGTGGTCTGTGTATATCTCACACTTCTCCCCATACAGATAGTGCCTCCAAATCTTCAGAGCAAACACCACTGCGGCTATTTCCAGGTCATGAGTCGGATATCCCTTCTCATAATCTTTCAGCTGCCGTGACGCGTACGCAATGACCTTCCCATGCTGCATCAATACGCACCCAAGGCCTTTGTACGACGCATCACTGTACACCACAAATTCCCCTATATTATCTGGTAGTGATAACACAGGTGCTTCACTAAGTTTCTTCTTCAACGCTAAGAAACTCTCTTCGCACTTATCCGTCCATACAAACTTCATAGTCTTCCTTGTCAAATTTGTCAACGATGTTGCTATCTTTGAAAAGTTCTGAATAAACCTCCGATAGTAACCCGTTAATCCCAAGAAACTTCGGACTTCTATCAGCGTCCTTGGCTGCTTCCAGTTTATTACTACTTCTACCTTCGCAGGATCCACTGATACACCGTCCTTATCAATTACGTGCCCCAAAAACTGCACCCTTTGTAGCCAAAATTCACACTTGGAAAACTTTGCATATAGCTTCTCCCTTCTCAGTATTTCCAGGGGTATCCTCAAATGCTCAACGTGTTCCTCCTCCGTCCTTAAGTAGACTAGGATTTCATCTATGAAAACGACAATAAACTTGTCCAGGTATTGCTTGAACACTCTGTTCATCATGTCCATAAATGCTACTGGCGCGTTCGTCAGCCCAAACGACATCACCAAAAACTCAAAGTGTCCATATCGAGTTCTAAATGCTGTCTTGGGTATGTCCTCTTTTCTCACCATCAACTGGTGATACCCCGTCCTCAAATCAATCTTTGAAAAGTACTTCGCTCCCTTCAGTTGATCGAAAAGATTGTCTATCCTGGGCAATGGGTACTTGTTCTTAATCGTGACTTTGTTTAACTCTCGATAGTCGATACAAGGCCTCAGCGGTCCGTCTTTCTTCTTTACAAATAGCACCGGTGCCCCCATAGAGATACACTCGGACGAATATACCCCTTATCTAGAAGCTCTTGCAGTTGAACCATCAGTTCCTTCATCTCCACCAGTGCCATCCTGTATGGAGCCTTTGAGATCGGTGCTGTCGCTGGTACTAAATCGATTACAAATTCCACTTCTTTATCCGGCGATAAACCGGGTAAGTCTTCTGGGAAAACATCAGGAAATTCCCTTACTACAAGTATCTAACCCGTCTTACCCTCTACCCTTCGGGTATCAACCACGTGAACCAGATAACCTATGCAACCCTTTCTTAGCAATCTCTTCGCTTGCATCATCGTCAGAAAATAAGATTGTCTTGGCAATTTACTACCGTAAAATACAACCCTCGACTCATATGGAGTCTTCAGGTGTATGCATTTCTTCTGACAGTCAATCACAGCCCCATGACTAGATAACCAATCTATTCCAAGAATTACATCAAATTCTCCTAATCGTATCGAAATTAAATCTATGCTCAATTTACACCCATTTATCTCAGCACAACAATTTTTATGGATGTATTCCACAGGAATAACTTCTTTATTAGCTACTTCCACATTCATAGGATTCCCTAATTTCTCATGAGGTAAGTTTAACCATTTAGCAAATTCATCTAACACAAATGAACAGGTAGCACCCGAATCAAACAATACATATGCACTGATATTATTGATTAAAATAATACCTGACACTACGTCTTTCGATTCCATCGCATCCTGCACTGTCATGTTGAAGGTGCGTGCTAGTGGTCTGTTCTGTTGTGCTGGTCCTCCGATAGTCAGCTTACTGTTGTTCCCTTGGTTAGCACTGCCTACATCGCTCTTCCTCTTTGGGCAATCTTTCTTCTAATGATCTGAAGCGCCACAAGAAAAACAACTTCCCACCTTCACCTTTGGGCATTGTGGGGCAAAGTGCCCCGGTTGACCACAGTTGAAACAAACTCCTTTTCCTTTCATGCATTCTCCAAAGTGATTCCTTCCACATTTCTCGCATTTATTGCCCTTCTTTGCATCCCCTTCGGATTTGCTTTCTGACATCTGACTGTCATTCCATTTTCTCTTATTTGGGTACTTCCCCCACTGCTACCTTCCTTATAACCATCATGGCTCTTCTTCTTTTTCTGATCTTGGTTGTGCTTTATCTAAGCTTCATTTCCTCCCTCAGCAATGATTGCTTTCTCAAGTAACGTAGCAAAAGAATTAATCTACAGAACTGCGACCTTACTATACACCCAAGGCTTCAACCCTTGTTCAAATCTCTTCGTTCGCCTAGCGTCGGTGTCCACCTGATGTGGAGCAAACCTAGCTAACTAGTTAAATTTTGCGGCATACTCCGCAACTGACATGCCTTCTTGCTTCAGTTCCAAGAACTTTATCTCCATACTTGCCTGCGTGCTTGTTGGAAAGTAATTTTCGAAAAATAGCTCCTTGAAATGAGCCCATGCAATCGCGCCTTCCCCAGCTCGACATTTGTTCGCCTTCCACCAATAATTTGCCTCACCATTCATCATGAAAGTGGCAAAAGACGTTTTTTGTTCTTCGGCCACTCGTGCAACCTCGAAAACTTTCTCCATTTCTTCTACCCATGTCTGGGCTTTAATCGGATCCGTAGTCCCACGAAACTGCGATGGTCCTACTAATTTGAAGTCCTTAAAGTTCACCATGTGACTTCCCGGCTGATCAACCGCAGCGGCTGGTCTGCCCTGCATTGCTTCTGCTAACATGTTTACAAAAGTCCTCATAGGGTCTGCCTGACCCTCCTCGTTATTCACCGACTCTTCCACCCTTATGTATCGGGGTTGTCTTCTCGACGGCATTGTCTGTTTAATAGGAGACACTTAACGTTATAATCTCGTCACACCTTGTACACATCTATTCTAGAGTGACTATAAAGCAACACACGTAACACAAACGTTTACACTCATGTGCTAACAGTTAAAACATCACACATGATTACTTCTATAGCATACCGCTATGAATATCACATCCATCCCTTTCACACCACAAAAATGTGGGGATTTACTACTAACAACCACCCCTAACATATACTAAGGTTGGGGTTTACAAACACAAATCACATACTGCTAGGCACATAAGAAAAATAGTCTAACCAAGCATACTGTGCTTTATAGCGCTAATATACTACACATGCCCTAACTGGGTCATCAACTCTCGACTCAAGGTGAGATGAGTATGTCCCTCTTCAACTGGATGATGGTGCACATCATCCATCCACCTACTACTCGTCATGCTAAATGCATAGCCCATCCTATTTATCCTTCTCTAACTGGGTTCGCCGAGCCTCCACCTCTACTTGTAGACTCGCTCCCCATTGCTCCAACTGCTCTAGTCTACTACTCCACTTAACATCTCTTGCCAAGAGGTGATGTGAGAGGGTACTCAACTAAATAGGAGCTCCCTGCCCCAACTCGACTGGCTAAACTCAGGCATCCTACAGCCACAACAAAGACATCATAGACAATCAACACAAATAGTACCATAACAAAATACATTCATTGATGGGATGAATTTATATTTCATTATGTACAAACTGGCTTAATAAATTTCCACAATTCACCTCCAAACACAACTCAACTCAATGGATCTCCTCGACCCATCACCTAGCATACTCTATACGAGTTTAATACTAAGGTTATAACCTAGGTTTCCTATTCCTAAAGTTTATAACATAAAGCTCTGATACCAACCCGTGACACCCCCAAATTCAGGTACCAATACCTCGAATTTGGTGCTCACGATAAAATACATCCATACACCTCTAAACAACATAAATCAACTAATGTGGAATAAATAAACATATGTTGTTCATTACAAAAGGTTTACTACGGTCCCAAGGTCTATAACCTTAAATTGAATACATCGCATAATACAATAATAATACAAAATGATTCCACGATTACATAACGGGATAGTTGATATAACTATTCCTTAAGTTTTCCTTTGTCTTTATCCGCTTTGGAACTCCCTGGCTTAACTGCAATAGGTCCATGATATAGCATGGGTGAGCAACGAGTTTGCTTAGCAAGTTTAACAATGAATAATGAAGATATATCATAAATGAATAAGAATAATAGCCGCATAGATCAACAATTTAAGAACATTGATGAACTAGCTGAAATGACATAATCAAAGTTCAAATGAAACAATGAATACTGATTATTTACTGCTGAATGGTCCAACCAACCATGAACTTGGCCAAAGAGTCAATCATTCAACTAACTCTTTTAAAAATCTGGCCCCGTCAATTGTACTCGAGGGGATCAGCCTCTTGTACACCATGTATATGCGTAACATTTAACTCTGACTGCATCGAATAACCGACATATTATAATCCCCTAAATAAGGGTTGCTCTCTCAGTCCAAGAATCCATACCAACAACCAGTTTGGATAGCTTTTAAAAATAATAACTTGTGTATGTCTAGCCGAAACAAATAGCGTACACTATTTTCTTAAACCGTTCATGAATAAAGAACTTAAACATTTCACAATCCAACAACATATAATGAATTCAAATGCACAAGGTGCGAATATCAATAATTATCTTTGATGTGGAGTAATTGACAATAATTATTCCACTAATATCATTTGAGAGTAATAACTCGTATCTGAGTTAGGAAACTTGCAATAATATAGAGTACTTGCTAAATCCATAAATCGAGTAAGATAGAACCTACTCAATAATGAAACTTGCCCAATTATAAAGGTTGAGCAAGTTTAAGAACTTGCAATTCATAAGAATAAACTCACACAATAATAAAAGTTGTACGGGTTAGGAAACTTGCATAATATTTAACATTTGTATAGGATAGGAAACCTGCTCAATTATAATTCGAGTAAGGTTAGGGAAAACTTGCCTGAAGCGCTGCTACAATATTACAACACACGCTCCTTAATATCCTACACAATTAAGTACATATTCACATAACAATTAGTCACATACCAGGTACCAAATAATGGTTTATACTACTCTATAATGTTTCATTCATATTAGAAATATAATATTAAATAAGATTATACACACTAGTTACAGTGTTACGACGCTTGCACGTCTGTACACCAACCTTGCCTATTCGAATGCCCAAGCGACACACATTTATGTACACTTAACACGCCCATTCGATTTATCTAATACACATTGGTTAATAATGAGTATCATTATAATTCATAAAATTCATGTTTAGAACTTAGAACAATATTTTACATTGTCAGGAGCATTACATGTGCTTACGCGCATGCCCGACACCCTCCGATTGCCCACAATTACACATCAGTCGTATAAATGGCCAATTTAGGCCATGCTGCAGACCTCAAATTGAAACACTCAAAGAATGAAAGTTGTAGGTCTACTCTTCCTCTTTCCGAATCATCTTGAATCACCTAAATCCGAGTTCGTATGAGAAAGTTACGCCTATTTTACTAAAGGATGTCAAAGTTGTCTAGCCGACTGCAGGTCCGGCGCGTCCCGCGCCCAAAAGATCTTACAAGAGGCGCGCCCCGCGCCCAACCAGCAGCAGCCCAGGTGCGGGCTTTTCCAGCATGCTCTGTTTTGAGTGTTCTAGACTTATCTTGCTTCCAACTACCATAACTCCTTCTCTAGACATCGAAATTGGTCCATTTAAGACTCTATGGACTCCTAAGACATAGAGATACAACATATCAAAAATTCAAAGCTATCCACTAATATTAAGATGTCCAAATCTTGAGCCAAATTACTAAGTTCATACTCTATTTTTGAGTGTTCTAAGTGTTCTTCACTAAAACCAACACCAAATATTCGTTTTTACATCTTTTTACTCGATTCCAGTTGGGTTAACTTGTAACCCTTGGAACCACAATATCACAACAACAAATAAATACAAGAAGCAAGGAATCATAGTTTTACAGTCCTCTAAATTCGTCCAACAGTCCATATTGTCCAAAAAGTCCATTGTTCTTCATATTCTTCATCCTCCTTAAGCATAGGTACGGATTTATTGCGTTTTTGTTACACTTTGATGTTATTAATGGCTTATATAACCTCTTAACAACATTTACAAACATCCAACAAAAACAAAAACAACAAGAATCGTAGCAAAGCTAACCCATAAGCTTAAAAGCTCTACAACCATGACACTTTGAAAACTCTAACCAAAATCAGATGGGAATGGGTTAAATGAGATGATTACCTCTTCTAATCCCTCCAAGATGCTAGAGAGCTTGCTAGGCTAGGCTTGAGACTCCTCTTCTACTTCTTTGGTTCATTTCTTCTCCACCCGTGTCTCTCCTTTCTTCTTCCTTCAAGTTTCTTCCTCTTCTTTTTCCTTTGTTCTTGTTCTTCAGCACTCTCTCTCTCTCTCTAATCTTCTGCAGATTTTTCTACTAGAAGCAAGAAGGAAGAGCAATGGCTGAACTTGGATGGGGAGAGTGAGGGATGGAATGGATGGAATGGGAAGAGAAGGAATGGGTTAGGAGAAGTGGAGGGAGTAATTTAGGGAGAATGGGTTTGTGGCTCAAGGAGTTTGCCGACAACTCCCTCATCTCCCAATTCTAATTGGTCTAAAATAGGGGGTTGGTTCCCTCTTGGAGTAACAAGCCAAAATAAATACCCAAATACACCAAAATTATATCCGAAAACTCCCACTTTTGTACCAAAATTGATAAATAACTCCACCCAAAATTATAATTGGTACTCCCATAATTATTGGGATGGGTAAAAATAATTATTATGGGATTTGTCCATTTATTCGAAACAGCCATATAATACATTTCGGATAGGGATAAAATCACGTATCAGCTCAAATAAAATTTTCGACGCTTGGAAAAATTATTCGCTCGCATACACGCATTAACAAAATTATTCAACATCGAAAAAGGTAGAAAAAAAATATCTGGCATGAATAGTGCCTTGAGAAACGTGCCCCGTGAATAATGATTTAGCGACGCTACGCGAAATGAATTATTCACTTAAACCAAACTATAACTCATAAAATTTCATGCATTCACATATTCTAGGTTGTCACACGACCCTTAAACATGCAACATAAAAATAATATTAATAAAATATAATATATTCATTAATATTCAAAAATTCGAATTACAAGGCAAATCCAAAATTTCCGATCGTTACAATATTAACTATAAAAAATATACGAGACAAGTATTCTAACTCTTATGTATTATTTTTATAAGTTATATATATGTGGTTTATACGCTTTGTGTGACAACATGATATAAACTATTGAATGAAAAGTTATTTGTAATATCAAATTGATATATGTGATATGCCAAGGCATGTTAAAGTTTATATGAAAGCATAACTATTTATATGTTATTAGTTAGACTTGTTGAGCCGTAGTGCTCATTCTTGCAAATAAAACTTTATTTGTAGTTAAGAGATAATGATAAGAAGATCATGAACGTAAAGAAGAAGCGTAGACTAGGTTTCATGTTTTAATTTCTTGTATTTGTATTTAGTCCCAATGACTGTTGTAATACGAACAAGAAAACCTTGTAACCGAATATTATGAAATGATATTATTATTATCATCAAGTGTTGTTATGTCTTTACTTTGATATAACTTAGAATTGTTAAAGAACTATAAATCTGAGTGAGAGTGGTAATATGGACTGATCATGCTATGTCGATACTCTGAACTTTTGATAAATAGTAAAACATTAATACAATATTGATAAAGAACTATAAATATGAATGAGGATATTGAATAACATTGTGAGTACTGTAAGACCAGAGATCTAGCACCGATGAAGAAACCAAATTCATCGCAAGGTTCCTCTGTTCCAAGGACAAGTTTGTTATTAATATTGTGAAATTCAAATAAATAGGAAATATCGATATGAAGAGATATATCTATAAGGATATCTGTCTAAGTGAGGGTATTGAATGATATTGGGAGTTCTGTGAGCACTGAGGTTACACTAATGAGCACCGGTAAGATGCCAAAATTACCGGAATACGCCCCTCTGTTGCAAAGAACAATCTTTCTTATTAATACTGTGAAACTTAGATATGTAAAATTATATAATGTCTGAATCTTAAGGTTAAAATTTGACCGATATATATATATATATATATATATATATATGGTGTTATCCATATACGAATGAACTACAAGTTGATACTTGTAGAAAGAATGAGATCAATATCAAGTTAATATCCAGGGATGAAGTTAAGGAAATTTATAATTTTATAGTCTGTAATAGACTAATTCAACCAATATGATTATAAGATCATTGGTTAAGTTACGAACGATATTGAGTTAACGTTGAACACTTGTTCGGGCGGCGATCGCCCGAATTCGTGGGCGTTACAGTCTTGCTTTGTTCCTCATAATCACACCAGCTTCACCCATCTTATTCCTGAAGACCCATTTGGTGCCAACGTTTGGATGATCTCTTGGTCTTGGAACCAGCCTCCAAACCTTACTTCTTTCAAACTGATTTAGCTCTTTTTGTATGGCTTCAATTCAGCTTGAATCTTCCAAAGCTTATTCAATCTTCTTAGGCTCATTCTAGTAGAGAAAGCTGAGGTAGAAGCATTCATTTTGAGTGGTTGATCTTGTCCTGACACTTGCATTTGGATCTCTAATGATTACGTTCTAAGTGTGATCTTTTGCCTATCTGCTTCTAGATGAAAGATTCATTCTTGTGCCTTGTTGTGTGAAATATTCAAGATTGAGTTCTGGTTCTACATATTCATTGATTCGTAGGGTTCCCATATTTGGAACTATAGACTCTATGACATCTTTGTCTAGCACTACGATCGTCGGGTTTGGCTCTTGAACTTCAGCTTCGCCGATCGTAAAGTTCTTCTGCTTTGTGACTTCTTCAAGTTGAGCTGTTTTGTGTGGTTCACCTTGATTAGCCTCATTAAAAGTGGCATGGATAGAGACTTCCACTGTCAATGAGTTCTTGTTGAACACTCTATAGGCTTTACTTTCCATAGAGTACCCAAGAAAGATTCCTTCATCTGACTTTGGCTGAAATTTCATCACGTATCTTTTGCCGTTGTTGAGGATGTAGTATGCACAGCCAAAAGCACAAAAGTAGCTTATATTTGGCTTTCTTCCTTTCCATAACTCATATGGCGTCTTCTTGAGCGTAGAGTGAATCAAGGACCTATTTTGAGTATAGCAGACAGTATTGACAGCTTCTACCCAAAAATAATCTGGAAGATGGGATGTTGCTAGAAGAGTCCTTCTTGCTTTGATCAATGTTCTGTTCTTTCTCTCAGCCACTCTATTTTGTTGAGGAGTTCCTGGAGCTGAGAAGTTATGTTGAATGTCATTACCTTCATAGAACTGATTTACTTCAGAATAGTCAAACTCTCTGTCATGATCACTCCTTATTGCTTTTATCTTTTCGCCTTGCTCATTCATCACCGCCTTATAGAATCTGATCAACTGAGTGTTGGTCTAGTCTTTAGAGCTTATGAAAAATACCTATGTAAACCAAGTGTAGTCATCCACTACGACCAGTGAGTATCTTTTGCCTCCAAGACTAGTAGTTGGGATAGGCCCAAAAAGATCCATATGCAAGAGTTGTAGGGGCCTTTCATTTGAGTTAACTACTTTACTCTTGAATGAGTTCTTGGTCTGCTTCCCTAGCTGACAGACTTTACATGGTCTCTCTTTGACAAAACTCAGCTTGGGTAGACCTCGAATTGGATCCTTTGACACGGCTTTGACATGCTCTTGAAGTTAAGGTGGGACAGCGTCCTATGTAACGAACGAGAATTTTATATTTAATCTTTAAATATTTATTGAATTACATAAATATTTGTGTGATTTATTTATTGAGCTAAATAAATATTTCATGAAATTATTGTAAATTAATTTAATGTGTTAGATGGATTATATTAAGGTGAAATAATCTTATGATGCAAGGTGTGAATTTAATTGAGATAATTTAATTAAATGAGTTATTTATTAATTGTGGCGTTGCCCTAAATTGTTTAATAATTAATTAGAGATTCATTAATTTGTTACAATAAAATGAATGAGAATTTTTATTATATGATTAATTAATTTATTGAGTAGTAGCAGCTTTTATGTAATTGTAATATAATTTATTTATTAAAGTGTGACAATAAACTATATAATAAACTAGTTAATTAAAATAAACTAAAAAGGAGTTTTTAAATAGCAAACCAAACAAGGCCTTAAGAACATGGGAGCAGTTAAGCTATTATGCGCTTAATTGACACCCATGTATTCCTCAGTTAAGTTATACGTATTCTTATTATTAGTATTTTATTTTTCTAAGTTGGATCAGAGAAAACACGGAGAAAAAGAGAGAAATTTGAGAAAATTTGGATAATTAGAAAGTTTCCTTCATCTTCCTACATAATTTAAACCACTAATCAAAGGTAATTCTTCTAATTTAAGTTTTTAATTTACGCTCTTGAGTCTCTCCATGAAAAGTTAAGTTGGGTTCTCTGTAAATTGATTTTGGTGACTAAATTGTTAAGAACATGGTGTTAGATGCTTATTAATGTGCATAATCTATTTTATATGATTTGTATTTGATGTAGAGTAATCAAATTCATGAGATTATGCTTTTAATTGGAGTTCTGAAACTTACAGAGGAACAATGTGTATTTGAATATGGCATATATGTATGAAAATTGATGCTTGATTTGCATATTAATTGGTAAATTGATTATTGATTATGTTTATACATGTAAAAACAAAGAAAACGAAACTTAAACGGATTAATTTAGTGTTATAACGAATCTGTTGTGTGGGAATTCATGATATTTGGTGAAACTTTGAAAAAAATAGCATGAATATGGAATTTATGGGTTTAAATTTGAATGTTTGTGTTGTTTTGTTGGTCATAATTATATCATATATGTTTAGTAATGTTTCTGTAAAGATTATATATAGTTTGGGTATGAGTAATTCGTGCGATGAACAAAGAAATTGGAGTTTATTAGCCCTGTTTTGTATTTTTCGCGAACTTCAGATTCTGGAACTGGTGTGTCGTGCCGCAGCACCTCTAAGTAGGCTTATCTGCACACCACAACACCACAGCGCCACAGCGCCAGCTTCCAGGCCTTTTAGCCGCGCCACAGCGCCGACCAGCAGATTTGCCCAAAAAAATTTATTTAATGGTTCAAGTCCAGAAAATGTTATTGTAACCTAATCTAATGAACATGAAAATGTAATAATCATGTAATGAGATATTAAAACAGACTATTAACATGACAATGATGTTTTACGTGATTAATTGATAAGTTGTATATATATTTAAACTCGTTAATTGTGAATTCTAATAATATGTTTAAGAGTTAAGGTTCGTGCATGTGGTTAATATAATCATATCTAGAGCTAAGACACTCATGATGCTAGTAGTGTTATGATTAATTTGTATTATGACTTTAAATGGTATGTAGGATTAATTGAAGAACGTGAATTTTAAATTATAGCATACGCACAAGGCAAATGTCTTATCCTTACTTATTACTTTTACACAAGTTTCTGAACTTCACTCTTTTATTGTGTAAGTTTTCATACTCTAACTTGATCTCAATTACGCAAATTATAAATTCTACTCTTATATTGAGCAAGTTTCTTAACTCCACTTTATATTGAGCAAGTTCTTTACCCTAGTTTATTCAAGTTCATGAATTCAAATGACATATTCTAATTCCTTTTTAGTAATACTTCATTTATACAGAGTTTATTCAATTGTACATTTTGTGAGCTTCAGTCTTTGGTTCTTGAATACTATTTACATTTTAATTATTGAGCCTTGATTGACTAGCGAATCCTTATTGATTTGACTAGTCCATAGTTGATGAGCGTTCTAAATTCCAGAAACGTTATTGAAGTAAATCCAAACTGAACTTCCTTTAGTGCGGACTCTGATGCCAAACTGAGATGAACAACCCTTTTATAGGGGATTATTTTACGTGTTAGTGTTTAGATGTTGTGCACATACATGGTACAAAGGGTTGATCCCCCTAAGTACGAGAAATAAGGTCCATATAGTCTTACGACTGTTAAAGGTTTAAAGTAGAAATACTTGATAACTTAAGATATAGTTCGTGGTCTTGTGACGCTCAAACGTTCTTTTAATTCTTGTTTGGTAATCTTGATTCAAAGGCCGAGCGTTCAGTTATTCAATATCCATCAATTATTCGCATGTTATTATTATTATTATTATTATTATTATTATTATTATTATTATTATTATTGTTGTTGTTGTTGTTGTTGTTGTTTTTGTTTTACGTGCTAGGCAATTGTTGCTCACTCTTGCATAATAACATTGCAGCTAAAGTTGAAAGAGTTGACGAACCATCTACTAGTAAGGGAAAAGGAAAAGCGAACAAGTGATGAAGATTTGTCTAATTTATTTGAATGACATTTATGTAATAGACTTATGTTATGTTTTCGCACTGATGTTTATTTAAGGTTAGATGACTTGGGATGTATTTAATTAAGATGTTTTAAACCCTTAATGGAAGTATTTCTATTTCAGTTATGAGTTGCAGTTAATTCTTTATTATCGGTAGTTAGATGTGATTTATTTGGATAATGAACACCAAATCCCGTGGAAATGTAGTATCCGAATTTGGGGGTGTCACATCTTATGCCATAACTAGCTTACATCTTCTGAGGTTTTGGTGAAGAAGTAAGCTGACGCTAAAGAACTTAGCTCAACAAGATTGACCACATAGACATTTCCTTCTCTTGATCCAGTTAGCTTCAATGAGTTGGTTTCCAGGTCTCGAACTTGAGACTAGTTGTTGAGGAATATGACTTGATGAGCTTTATCGCATAGCTTACTTATGCTTAGCAAATTGTGCTTTAGTCCATCAACATAGGCTACATTTCTAAACAAAACAGCTTCATTGCTTATTGAACCAAAGCCTCTGATTTTTCCAGAGTTGTTGTTTCCAAAGACAACTGGTAGACCATCCTTTTCTTTGAGCACTGACAGGGGAGCCTCGATGCCAGATATGTGATTTTATGCATCCACTGATAAATTACCATACTGACTATGTGGATCTTGATAACTTACTGATGTCAATCACTCGATGATCAGTGGTTTTGCTGGAATTTCCTTTAGAGCCATTAGACAGAGATTGGTTTTCTGAGGAGCTTCATCATCATCAACTTCTTTATAAATTGAATGTTCTTAGCCCTTTTTGCCCAGTTGCATCAGCTTCCTTTTTATTGATATTTCATCCAGCTTAGAGCTTGATTATCATCTTAATTGGATTATCAGAGATGGGATCCAGTCTTGTTGGAGTGTATGGACCATTAATCACAACATCATACAGATCTTCTTCCATAGCATCCATGAATGCATGCAAACAAACTTTCCAGCTAGCACATTTGTCTTTTCTTAATAGAGGTGACTTATTTCCACTACCAAACTCAGAACCGATTTTGTTTAGTGCCATAGATCAACTCAAAGTGTAAGCTTTATGTTTGCGAGAACCCGCTCTGATACCGCTTGTTATTTCCCAAAGGCACTTAGAGATCTAGAAGGGGGTTGAATAGATCCTTTAAAAAATTGATTGATTAAGGATATTACCAAATAATTAGTTAATCAGAATTGATTATGCACAACATAATATAATTTTTGAAAAACCCCTTAAAGATTAAAGAGAAATCTCAGTTCCAAATTTAGTTATGGTTTTCAATCACAAACAATATAAATAATTGATAGAATATAAGAACGGAAAGGTAAATGACACAGGCAAATTTTAAGTGGTTCGGAGACTGAATAACTCCTAGTCCACGCTTCTACTATGACGAGTAGGAAATCCAATAATTATGCTTTGGAGTGAACTTCAGGATGAACGAGATAACTTTGCGATCGAATGTTTGATGTTTTACGATCACTTAGATTACTCTGCTGACACCATCTACATTACGAACATACACAGTAACTTTATGATCGATACAATCCTATATAAAATCAACTCAAATGATTAACCTAACAAGTTTGATCACTATATTCTAAGTCCTTGTACAAATATATCTCATTTAAAGACTTTACAAAACTTACCTTATACAAATATACACTAATCACATTTATCTTTACGATAAGTAATCAGACTCTAACAATCTTTCTTATTTAATAAGATCAACCTAACATATTTGATCTTTCTATCCTAAGTCCTTATACATCATTTCATCATTAAGGACTTCACAAAACTTAATGATTACAAATATATAGTAATCATTGTTCATTATTACAATTGTTCATCATTACAACAAGTATGCATATAAGACCAACCTAATACATTTGATCATTCTATTTTAAGTCCTTGTATATCAAATATTAAATCATCATTAAGGACTTTACAAAACTTATAGGTGACAAATATATATTAAATGCTTTCATCTTTAAATCATAAATCATATAGACTCTAACAGTTTACATTATTCATCATCAAATCAAACATTCAGACTCTAACACAATGTGAACAAAATTAGTTAGTTGTGTGTCATTGATACTAAGGTCTACGCAGTGTATAGGGCATATGTAGCTAAAGGTGGTCGAAGATATAAAGAAGTCATCCACAATCGTCAGCTGGGGTCGGTAATATGTAATTGCCAAATGTTTTCTCATTCTGGTGAAATATGCAGACACATCTTGAGATATTTCATGTTTAAGAGTATTTCACAAATACTTGATGACATGATTCTTCCTCGATGGATAAGAGATGTGAAGAATTACTCGTTAACCCAACGACTGCTGACTTTGAACAAAATTAATTAATGTACTATAAACATTTAACGAGTGACTATCAGGAGTTAGCGACCAAAGCTGCTTGCTCAGTCCGAGGTTACAAAACTATCCTTAAACTGAATGCACGAGGAAAAGCCCTAGTTGAGCAGTATGATCCGGATGAGAATATTAGCAAACTGGAAGACGATGACATTGAACGCACGATCGGAGATACACCTCAGGATATGGGTTTCGATAATGATGATGAAGATGAAGCAGTGGAAGCAGAAGAAAAGGAGTTTTTGCCACCAATTGCTTCTCAAACAAAGGGTTGGAAAAAGCAATCCAGATTTAAAAGTGCATTTGAGAAAATTGTGGGTACTAAGCCTCACCGAAAATGTGCAATTTACGACTTTAAAACGGACCACGATAAGCGTAATCACTATAGAGTGTTATGGATTCCTGAGCCTAAAAAATAAGTAAAGTTTAGTATATTCAATATTATATTATTTATGCTATGTTTTTTGTACAATTTTTATGGACATGTCATTGAGAGATAAAATTTTATGTTGAGTATTATTTTGAGATTAAAAATTATTTGCTAAATTTATGTTATCTGAGGTTGAATATTGTGTACTAATGCAAAAAACTATTTTGTACTATCTGATATGCAATAATATTATGCTATGAATGTGTTCCAAGCCAAAAAAAAAAAACTAAGGAAAAAATTGCATATTATTTCTACAATTGCCGCTACAAGGTGTAGCGGCAAATGCAGTCATAATATGTCGCGTGTATGCCCTGCCGCTTACACCTTGTAGTGGCAAATGTAGAAAGTTTGCCCTTAAATGCCTTAGTTTTTTGTTTTTTTGGCCCTATTGCTACAAAGTGTAGCGGCAATTGCATAAACATTGCTCACTTATGCTTAGTTTTTTTAGCTTCCCCTCCTGACACTACACCTTACAGCGGCAATTGCAGAAGCATAACTGGATAGTATTTTTTTTGCCTTACTCTAAACTAATTTTATGCACATAACCTGTTACACATTGACCATGTTAAACATCAAAAAACCATTAAACATCAGCCATGCTAAACATCAACCGTTAAAATTAAATCAATGTATAAAGTTATAAATATCCACATAACCTGTTACACATCTAAACATCTACACAACCATTAAATATAAATAGTGTTAAACATGAAAATAACCATTAAAATTAAACGGATGTACAAAGTGATAAATATCCTCAATTCTAAGTAACTAATAAAAATGTGAACATTATATCTCATCAACTAGAAGTAGTCTGGCTTGACGTTTGAATAGTTCCCATGTGATTCGGTATCTAATGACAGTTACATCTTCCATAGACCATTTCTTTTTACGCACATTAACACTGCCCCTCATGAAGTATTGGACGTACTTCCAGACTAAAATTCCACAGTCTAATGTGTTATGCTACATAGGTCGCTTATGTGGTATTTGTACGTTGGGATCTTCTTTGGGCCACTTACGCATCGGATTACCAATTCGCAAATAAAATGGTATCAATTGTACCTACACGTAAAAAATGGTGGTTACTAACACGTAAAAGGTTATCCATTTATTTAAGTACAAGTGCAAGTACTAAACATACCGCTACGTCAACGAATACTTTGTACATTTCCTAGATCTTCATATACTTTGTATCACTATAGAGTGGGTCAAGGATGATGACTACCCATTCCGCGATCGAGAATATCATCAATATAAAATGACAATTAGCCGTATTATAAATCGGCATAAAGAAGTAATCGCATTCATGTAAAGGCGGGCCTATATCCGTGTAAACATAAGGGTGGCAGAAACTCATCGCACGATTTGCCTCGATGGGGGCACACAGTTCTTGCCAAGATGCTTAAAGAATGACCCCAAGAAGCTAATTGGGCCCACCTTTTAATTCCGCGCTCCCTGCAGTACTCCTCTCTATCCCGTAGTAGCAACATGTACGTATCCAGGACATGCTCGAAAATCCAGGCACCAAGGCATAAGAACATGAATTTGTTATGTTATAATGTATATCACTTCTAAGGATGTAATACATAAAATATTTCAGGATCCACTACCGCGTATGAGCGCGACCTTATGCTCCCTAAGTACTTTGGTTGGGCACCCTTTGTGTCCATAAGAGATATGTCCTTGCACTTCTTATAGTTGAAGGTCATCCTCTCCTATAAAGTCAGAAGCACCCTTAAATGAGTAGGAAGGTATATAGGCCTGGGTGGTGGGAATGTAGCTTTCATGTATTCCAAAATCACTTGGCTTCACCTGCTCTTCGTTGAATTAGGATTAGGATCCTTCACCATCAGTACCCTCTGTTGAGGTACCTTATTCCCCCTTACGTCAAAATTATATATGCCGTAATGGTGGTCCTATCCCTGTTTCTCCAAAACATACTAAGGAGGCATCTGGATAAATGCAAAGCACTTATCAAGTAAAGATTTTACGTTCTCAACCTGTCATGTAAGATGAGCATAACTATTAGCAACAATAAATAAGACCAATAAGTATATATATATATATTAGAATGCCAAAAATTTAAACTGAATTATATTTGTGTACCATGTTAATCAGATTATGCTGGTTGTATACGGCCTTAGGCTCATAAGTAAGGTCTTAGTCCCCTTCAAGTCGAGGTCGATGCAGTTTTCTATGTGTAATTCTCCCGTATCAGTCCATATAATCATCACTGTTCACGTAATTTAAAATCTCGTACTGATGTCCCTCCAGATGATTCATGTAAGCCTCCCAACGCGCAATGTACACTCGCCTCAAGTCCATGCAATCATCGACGTCAAACTTATGTTCCTTAGGCTTTCTTAGGTCATCGTGATTTTTGGCCGGAGAGGGTATACCTTGCAAGAACCCAAATTGTCACATCACCCGGTCCGACATCTGATATTCTACAATATTAAAGTGAATCAAGGGGACCCTACCTGTTGCCTCCTTTTTAGTCTTTAATAAAAGTGCTCTAACTCACGCAAGTATACGTGGTCAACAAGTAATACAGAGGAAGTAGAGTATCGTCCCACAGAGAAAGTGCTAAATTAAATTACTATGCATCAGTCCTATCACTATACTTATTTGCCTAAACTAAGGACTTGATTTTGGTGACAAAATTATTTCTAAACAAATTAACAACTAAAGATGCAAATACTAACGGAATATATCAACTTGAAATTAATGGGATCCTAACTTCATTTAATAGTTCATTTAATTACCACTATCATGCTAGTAAGTTCACATATCACAGAAAAGTAGCCAAAGGACACTAAAATAGACATAACCATTTGTCAATGTATTATGACCTACTTACATAATATACATACTCAATAGACACCATGTAATCACCACTATAACCAAAATCACTATATTTCTATGTGAAATTGCAATTATATTGATTTAAAGCACAAGCCCTTATTTTAGCTCCTACAGTGAAACAGTATATTTCTATCTGATTCACAAAATATTAAGCTATCCAATTAAGCCTCATATTCGCAAGCTATCATGACTACAATCCATACTTATATGTTATTTCTCAATTCCATACAAGCACTTAAATCGAATGGTGATCAAACATTCATACATGCGAAACAATCATGATAGAGGTTCCTTATGATATGCAAAACAATCTAACAATCAAGCTTATAATTAGACTACATATTAAAATCCGTTAGAATCCCATAATGGAGATTAGTTCATGCCTGAACCAAAAGCCATTATGGGATCAAAGTTACACATGGTAAAATAAATAATCAATTGAAAATAAGAAGAAGTAGACTGATCAAACCGAATTGAAGAATAAAATCCAAAGTAAAGTTCAACCCACATCAATATCCAGCACTTGAACAATAATAATTCACGGTAAAACTCCACAAAAACTCTCTCTAGAAAAGTAGAATAATAATAATAATAGTCTCCCAGTTCCCTCTTAAGGTTTCCTTCTCTAAATCTGATCAATACTAATTAGAATCCTCTTCCCAACTGGTTTCCTTTTCTTCCTCCAGCCGCACATCAGCAACCAAATGCGTGCCCTAGCGCCTCTGGCGCTATATTAGTACTAATCCTAGTGCCTGGCGCTAGGTCATGTCATCATAATTGCAAAAATGCCATCAAGTGTCTTTTAAGCTCTGAATTTACCCTTTTGCCCCTCCAGCTCCAATCCTACAATAAACAAACATACAAACGAATAAAATAATACTAAAAACACTTAAAGACCACAATAATTAAGTCTAACAAGACCTGATTCGTAGGTATAAAACCCACTCATCAAATACCCCCAAACTTAACTAATTGCTTGTCCCCAAGCAATGCAATGATGCAAATACAAATTAACTAACATGCCTACGAATCAAATAATCAACCAACATAGTATCCAACATCAGGCCTCAAAGATATCATACAGTACTTAAGCAGAACCTCTAACCAATGCAAAGTTTCTAACTTTAATCAATGAGTTAAGTTACACCTGTCATCACCCATGTTGTGCGTGTGTGAATATCAACCATTTTAATCAATCACAATTCAAATCAATCACATAATTAGCTTCTTAGAGGAAAACTTTCAATTTTAACTCAACTCAATCCATGAACACAACCACTTCAACTGCTGCAAACAATCACTAAGCATAGGGGTATCACGAAGGTTATTTAACACATTTAATTCCTTTCTAAACCCTTCCCCAGAAATCCAAACAATTGTTGTTCACTAGTGAGTGCATTTTATGCTTCATCTCACTTTCTTTTAAACGAGTGCGTTTTACGCTCCATCTCGTTCCATGTGTTTATGAGTGAGTGCGTTTTACGCTCTATCTCAACCCACCACATGATCCATTCTTTAATTGGGAAAGGTTCAAAATTTTCAAAATATTTTTTTTACACCCCACGATTCCCCCAAACTTAGGTTCTTGCCTATTTGTGATTTAAATGGATGTTTCACCGATTTTATCAAGTGTTAACCCCAAATCTTCTACCAGAAGAAAATTATGCAACAATTTGAATTAAATTGATCAAAATAATTGATTATGTGTTTTCCTAACTAACAAAAGTTTCAGACAAGTTAAACTTCACTTCCTAATCAAAGTCATCACTAAGCACCAGTTTTCAATTCTTCTCAAGTTAAAACCATGAAACCAGTCCTATCATTGGCCACATTAGATACTATATCAATTTATGCTTAATTCATGAAACTAGATGCATAACACAACCTAAAATGCAATGTAACTACCATGCAACAAGTCTAAACACAATGAAACATAACAATCTACATGCATGAAACAAAAAAAAACTACCCCCCAAACTGAACAAGACAATGTCCTCATTGAAAAATAAAAAGAGATTAAGAACTGAGGACTCCCCTGATGAAACACTACTCATCATCACTACCATCGGCAGCATCATCATCATCCGCATCAGGAGGTGAGTCAGGTGGGGGGTAAACAGATAGAGGAGGAACTGGTGGAGGATTCAACCGTCCAAACATATCCGCCAAGGCTGAAGAACAGTTAACAATATACGCATAAATCTCTGCCTGGCGCTGAGCAAGTCGACTCTGCTGCCGAGTCATTCGATCAAAACCCCTCTGAATCGATCCTGCCACTAAGTCTATCCGTCTAGTATGGTGCCGAAGGTCCTGTCGGATAGTCTCAAC
This sequence comes from Aralia elata, assembly GCA_034770075.1. Taxonomy (NCBI): domain Eukaryota; kingdom Viridiplantae; phylum Streptophyta; class Magnoliopsida; order Apiales; family Araliaceae; genus Aralia; species Aralia elata. Next base: position 58,483,423 of record CM068382.1, read on the forward strand.
TATAGTGGGAGTTTGAACCGGATCCTCAATCGGTGGTGGCTGCTCCTGCGGCTGCTGTTGTGGCTGCTCCTGTGGTACAATGAAACCTAAGCCCCTCGGGTGTGATTCACCTCCACCCCATACTCTGTACCGTAACATTGCAGCATGATCAATTGGAGGCAATGGAGCCTGCATAAGTTCATCTTTATCCCACTTAACTCCAGCACGACGGCACAAATCTGTGATCAATGAAGGGTGAGGCAGTCCACCCGTGGTACTACCCTCAAGTGCGTGCACGATAGATTCATGAATTACCTCCCCTATATCCATTGTCTTCCCTTTGGCAATGCAAAACAATAACGCCGCCCGCTGATTAATTACATCGCTCATATGGCGGCACGACATCAACTTAGCACATATAAAAGCATGCCATGCTTTTCCATATCTGCTCAACTTGGATGACGGGAAGTGCACGGCTTCTTGTTGGTCAGTTAACTTCCATTCTATCCCTGGCTCACAGAGACCTATGATAATCTCAGAATAATCCAAATCTTGTTGCAAGTATTTCGTATAGCCATCCCGGGTGAATCTTCTGCGACCCATAATACGCGTTAATAGCTTTACACCCCACATTTATTTCATGTCCCCGAACCATAACCACATTCCCGTTAGACTCTTTGGCATTGGCATAAAACTCCTTCACAATATTAACTGCGCAGTAAATACCATCCAATTTCGAGTGCGTATCATGTGAGCGACTTCCCCGTCTACGTGCTCAATAGGTAACAAACCACGCTCAGGAATTAGGGATTTCCCTGAGGACCAATTTTTAAACCTGTCGTATGCTTCTGGGCTAACAAATTTCTTCTTATCATATTTCACAACAGCTGACGAACCTGAGCTTTCCCCTCTGTGCCTTTTAGGAGCCATTAATAACCAATTAAGCACAAACAAGACCCAAAACAACTCAAAACTTCGTTGAGGCAAACTGTCGAACACTTGGTGTGCACACTTTAAAAACCCTTGTACAATAGTTCCCCCAAACTTAGAGTGATCCAATCAAGAACAATAAAATCTCCCACAATATGCAAGCATATAGATAGACAATTGAAGGTTTAACCCAATCCCAATTGAGCCAACACAAACTCAATTGGGTTCACAATCAAAACCAAGAACTTTTGTGACGCCCCCAAATTCGGGTCTCCAAATACCCGGATCCGGTCATCACGATCCAATACATCATTCACCTCCAACAACATACATTGACTAAATGCGGAAATAAACATATGTTGTTCATTAGAAAGGTGTTACTAGTCCCAGAATACAACAACCTTAAACACATACACAAATCCATACCCTAAATAATAAACAGGGTTTAAATTACATTAACAGTAATTAACTACACATAAATTGAAAATCTTCTACATGAAGTCTATCACTTCATCTTTTCTTTCCCTTTGTTCTTCCTTGACGTCTCGGGTTTAGCTGCAATGAAGTCATAATATAGCAAGGATGAGCAACGAGTTTGCTCAGCAAGTTTAAAGTACAACAATAAGGATATATCATGATGAAAGGGATATAGAAAGAGATTTCAACAATAGAATTATCAGAAGCAATAACAATAAATGCTTTTAGAACAATTGATAGTCAAGTAGACTTTGAACAATAACTTCCAAAGGAGTCAATAGCTAATTGACCCTCTGGTTACTGGCTACAGAATAAGTACTTGAGGGGATCAGCCTCGCGTACGCTATGTGTATGCATAACATTTAACTCTGCTATTTGTACCTTATATACGGTACCTGGGGTACTCCCCTATAATAAAAGGGGTGTTCATACAGTCTAAGAATCCTTACCATCGATTGGTTCGGATAGCTTTTATAAATTCTCACATACTTGCCTGACCAAACAAGGGTTCAGACTTAACCATGAATAGTTCATAAATTTCTGAACTTAAATGAATATACGAATTCAAATGCACGAGTGCGAATGTTAATAAATACACAGATGTGGAATAATTTTAAAAGTAATTAGACCACTTAAGGCATGCTTGGAGATAAGATTCAAGCTTAAAGAATAACTTGTAATAATATATACCTTTTTGCACAAATTAAAAATAGTGCATAAGGTTTAGAAACTTGCTCAATGTAAAAGTTGAGTAAGATATAACTTGCCTGTTTGCTCAGCTACAATTTATCTTAGCTTTCACTAATTGATCTTGGATAACCTATCAGTTGATAAAGTCGGTTTATCCATTAGCATTGCATAACTGTATATCGATACACTCATTTATGTTATTTATTTAGCAGATAAACAATTCACCATATACATTTAATTACTAGTTAACATTAGCTAAACAGAAATTTATTTAATGACCTTTAGCTATTAAAATAGTGGTAGCTAATCATGATTACTATTCTTCGATTACTCAGATTTATTACCCTTATCTGTCTCTAAATATGAGTTAACAATCCTTATTTATTATTTATAAAATCAATAATAAATTTATTTTGGTTTAAAGACAACAGAAAAACAATTGATCACTTATTTAGTTTTCTTTGTGCTTAATTACTATTCACCTTTAAGGGATTATTATTCCTTGTTCCTTATTCAACACTAAATACTTAATGTATTAATTCACACACACTTAATCATTAAGTATTTATTACCTTTATTTAATAAGGGCCAAAAATAAATAATTAACTTATTAATCTCACTCGTACTTAATCTTTATTTCAATAAGGATTAAGTAATTGTTATCCTTATTAGCTTTATTCATACATAATTATTATTAATTGAATACAATCAATATTTATTATCTTTATTTATTATTTAGTGATAAATAATAAATAATTATTTTATTAACTTTATTCATACTTAATTATTATTTAATATTAATTAAAATAATAATTAAATATTTATTATCTTTATTTATTATTTAATGTTAAATAATACATAATTAATAATCAATTTATTAACTATACTCTTACTTAATTATTATTTAACATTAATTAAATAGTAATTAAGTAATTATTACCTTTATTTATTATTTAATGTTAAATAATAAATAATTAATTTATTAACTTGCCCTTTTATTTTCCACCTAATATCGCTCAGATGGTAATTGTCTCGAAAAAAATAATAAATAGTTATGGTTACTTATTATTTAATTTATCAATAATAAGTAACTAAATCATTAGTTTGTAGTCATTATCCAACGCTAAGTAATAATGATCTTCATTATCATTATTTACTAAAAAGAATATCAATTAATCATTACTCTTATTATCTAATTACTCAATACTTTTATTTATTTGTTAATTAGAAAATAAATACTTGAATAGCCTTTATCCATTGATAAGTAAAACTAACTGTTTAAGCAACCCTTCTGGAGAATACCAACATATTGTAAGTGATATTAGTTATTCTAATAATACCTTAACTTTCTTTTACTCTTATCAAATTCTGGTAATGATATTTTAAGTCCCAACTATTATCATTAATTCTGAAATAAAAAATTAGAGAGCCAATATTACTCACCTCCTGAAAGTATTTTATTAGTTAGCTATGATTTAATCATTTCTTAGCATTACTAAAATACTAATGATGGTGTTGCATTTGCGAAGTGATAATGTTAATCAACTAGAAAGGAGCGATTAGCCCTCAATTAAGAGTTTACCTAACCTAATTTTCGTTTACCGCACTGGATGTCCAACGGCGTGGCTGCCGCTCACGCCTTGCACCTCGACCCAGCCCCAACTATCAGCCACATAAGCTCATCCTAACGTTTGGCTTGATCCCAACAACAAAGTGCAACACATATGTTTAAATTTCTGTGATCAGCCCACGTATTAACACATAATAAACCAAAGTTAAATTTCTTACACAAGCAATGTTGTTAACATAACGCTTAATGCCAAATAAGAACAGTTCCATTCAGGCATTACAACAAATACCTGGTGGTCATACAAGATTTTGGGATGATTTAACACAACCCTCATTATACTACAATCACAACCCATCCTTATAACGCCAGGCCCTTCATGGCCCTTCCATACAGATTGTCCCCACAATACAACAACATAATCCAAGCACAGAAATAAGAAAAAAAAAATAAAACCAAACAAAATCCCACAAGGGAAAACTGCCATAGTAGCTCGGTTCAAACACAGGACCATTACTATACCTTAAGGTTGGGTTGAGTTGGAATGAAGTCCTAGCTGCTGCTCTCCTCCTTCTCCCAAAATAGGTGACGTAATTAGAGGGCATTTGCCCCACTGTCGACACCTTCAAACGGTAATCGCACCCGGCAGTTGGCCTTCCCCTGTTTCCCTCTCCTCCTATAAATTTCCCTCTAATTAAAACGCACAATTTCAACAGCTTGCTAGGGTTCGGGGCCTTCAATTTATAAAGCAACGTTTGCCCAATTCGCTGGTTAATACCCTACCTACCCGAGGTAATAACCAAGGGCTAGAGAGATAGGCGTGAGCGGCTGTCTACTTCAAGTCCTGTCCGAGCCCAGCTAAGCACGGTCGGTGGACCCTCGAGCCGCGCGTTCCCACCGGTCAAATCGCCTATCGTCCGAGTCCCTTGGTCCGATCGGTAGCTGCTCGATCGCCCAAGCCCTTACTCGCTCCTTTCGCCTTGAACCTTGAGCAGCCGCCGGTCGCTAGGCTCATTCCCCAATCCAAACAGCTGGTCGCTTCCTGCTATCGCCGGCGCACGACTTGGTGTGACCTTTCTCCGCTCGTTCCATCCGACTGAAGGTTTAGGCTGCTAGGCTCTTATTACGCCCAAACTCATCCTCTGCACCAAATTGGTTTACTAGCGTGGACTTGCCCCAATCTTATTTGGAATGGGTCCAACCCGATAGTGTAATAGAAAGGGGTCCAACCCAATTGAGGTTGGGCCAACCGAATGAAAAGAAATATGGCCCAATTCATTTATTGAAATTAATAACACCATACTTCTAGTAGTTAAATTAAATAACTAATTAAATTACTTGATTATTTAAAATATTTGTTTCAATAATAATTTCTCGTTCGAATTATTTACATCCGAAAATAGTAAAATGAAATTATTTACTAATTTCTCCCAATCTTCTTGCAAATAAATTTTTAGGGTTAACTCATTTATTCGAACTATCAGTGAGTCCCTTTAATGCAAGGAAATTTATTGGACCGTATAATTATGTAATTAAATATTAATACCTACCTGGATCAAATTAGGTCCGAAAAATTATATAAAAATGAATTTTATATCAAAATAATTGGATACAAAGTTTAAAATTCCTGGACATTACATCCTCTCCCCCTTATAAAAATTCCGTCCTCGGAATTTCAATCTAAGGTTACTCAAATAACTGAGGGTAATTTGCTCTCATTTTCTCTTCGAGTTCCCACGTGGCTTCTTCCACTGCGTGGTTCCTCCATAGTACTTTAACAGAATGAATGGTTTTAGTCCTCAGCCTCTGTTCCTTCCTATCAAGTATTTGGACAGGAATCTCCTCGTACGATAAATCCCTTTCGACTTGAATTGGTTCATAGGAGATGACATGCTTATAGTTTGGCTTATATGGACGTAACACTGATACATGAAACACGTTGTGAATGTGCTCAAGCTCAGGGGGTAATGCTACCTCGTACGCCACTTCGCCTATTCTCCTTAATATTTCAAAAGGTCCTAGGGCTCAGCTTGCCCTTCTTCCCAAAACGGATCTTCCCTTTCCAGGGAGATACCTTCAGAAACACAAAGCTACCGACTTCAAAGTCTCGTTTCTGACGATGTAGGTCGGCATACTTCTTCTGACGATCCTGGGCTGCTACTAACCGCTGTCTTATTACTTTAATAATTTCCACGGTTTATTGTACCAATTCTGGTCCCAACAATCTCCGTTCACCAACTTCATCCCAACACAACGGTGTTCGACACTTCCTTCCATACAACGCTTCGTACGGTGGCATACCAATGCTAGCATGGTAACTATTGTTGTAGGCGAACTCTACTAGTGGCAAGTGATCATCCCAGTTGCCACTTAAGTCCATCACAACTACCCGGAGCATATCCTCTAGAGTCTGAATTGTTCGCTCACTCTGACCATCAGTCTGAGGATGATATGCCGTACTCATTCTCAACTATGTTCCCAGTCTCTCCTGTAGACTTTTCTAAAAATTTGACGTGAAGCGTGGATCTCTGTCAGATACAATAGAGATCGGCACTCCATGTCGCGATACTATTTCCTTCACGTAAAGCTTCGCTAATTGCTCCAATTTGTACCTGATCTTGATTGGTAGAGAATGGGCAGACTTGGTCAAACGATCTACGATCACCCAGATGGCGTCTAGACATTTCTGTGTCGTTGGGAGTCCTACCACAAAATCCATTGTGATGTGCTCCCACTTCCATTCCGGAATCTCCAAAGGTTGCAACAATCCGCTCGGTCGCTGATGAGTGGGTTTTACATCTATGAATTGAGTACGTTTAGCTTGATAATTTGTGAGTTCTTAAGTATTTTAAGTTAATATTAGGTATTTATAGTGTTTTTATGTTATTTTGTAGGAATGAGCAAGGAAACGCAATCCGAACATCTTTTGGAGTACAACATGTGAGCAAATGCGAGAAGGGACGATTGCAGGGCTTTTAACATTAAAATGGATGCATGTTCTTGGATTTAAACTTAGATTTTATTGTAGATTTACTTCTTAGCTTTCCGGAACATCTTGAATCACCCCAATCGGAGTTCGGATGCGAGAGTTATGACATTTTTATCAACAAATATCAAGGTTTGGAGTTGTCATTTACATAGCAGTCACTTGAAGCTCAATTTCAACCATTCTCCAGCCCGAATCTCTCAATGCTCAAAGAAGGAAAGTTGTAGATCTCGTCGAGAGCTTCGATTTGATAGGTGGCAGGCCCCGTAACTCTTCCCGAATCAAAAGTTATGCCCATTTTACCAACAGATGTGCGAGTAGAAAATAGTCGGGCGCGGCCACGCCAGTTCCAAGTGTATTTTGGGCGCGGGCGCGCTGGTCTGCAGAGTGGAAAACTTAATTTCTGGCACTTGGGCGCGGCCGCGCTGCTTCCTAGGCCAAATATGGGCGCGGCCGCGCTAGGTCGGGTTTTTAAAAAGTATATTTTTGACCTAAATTGAATGGAACAAGTATTATAACTTCTAATTGGTTTAGGACTTTAACTAAAACCTATAAATACATGATGTGAGGCATAGAATAGGAGAGATTTTACTACTTTTTGCTAACCCTAATTTTGAGAGAAGGAGAGCAAGGCTTGAAGCAATTGAGCAAGCACGAAGGATTCATTATAGGAGCTAAAGGAGAGACTCAAGGATTGCAATTACAGATTCTATTCTCTTCCCTAATCTTTTATTTTGTATTCTTGAATGCTTTATCAATTGTGGATTATGGATTTTAATTCAATTATGAACTAATTTCTTTTTAAGATTACAATGGATCTTATTGCGTAGCTTTTTTAGATATGTTTCCTTGTTAATTATTGTTGATTATTATCGGATTGTCTATTATGATTTGTGATTAATTGCTTAATTGTTTGATCAACAATTACCGTGGTAATCTATATGAACTCGAGAGATGGATTATAGATTTAGACCTAATCATAATAGCATATGATTGTGTATTCTACTGTCGATGGAATTCATGATTTGTGTTTAGGATAGAGATATACCTATACGCCGCATGTAATCTGAAAGAGAACCTGAGCTTTAAATCCTTTTTAATTGTAATTCACATAGAGATATAGTGAATTAGTTAACTAAGGTGTTCATCTTAATTCTATCTTTTATGGATTTAAGTTGATTCGTTTATGATACATCGAGAGATGATTATAAATATTGATGAGTTCTTGATTAACAATCTGGAATAATTAATATAACTTAACAGGAAGTGTATTAATTCAAGTGAAACATTAAAGGAAATTGTAATCTTAAGCCTTTTTATCTGAATTCAATTCTTGGTAGTTAGTAATTAGTTAGTTTAGTACTTTATTTTCAAAATTCAAAATCTTTTATCGAATTATTTAAATAAAATTAATTTGATTATGAGTTAGTATTTGGTAATTATTATTAAATAATTCTCTGTGGGTTCGACACTCTCTTATCACTTTATTACTTGTTGACCGTGTACACTTGCACGTATTTATTGATTGGTAAATTGACAAACAGTCGCTGGTGCTCTGCCTTAATCCTCTGACAAGTTAAACATCGGCTGACGAATTCTGCAACTTCCCCTTTCAAATGCGGCCACCAATAATGCTGACGAAGATCTTGATACATCTTGGTGCTACCCGGATGTACCGAAAATCTCGTATTATGGGCCTCCTACAATATTTCTTCCCTCAAGTCTGGTACGTATGGTATCCAGATCCTTCCCTCGAACCTCAGCAACCCTGTGTTGTCAATCTTGTACTTCAACGTTTTTCCCTCCGATAGCTGCTTCTTAATGTCAATGCACCCCTCGTCAAAATCTTGAGCCTCCTTTATCTTATCCAGTAGAGTCGGACCAGCTGTCACGGTAAACAGTTTTTCCTCCGTCTCCATCGGATACTTAACCTCCAGTTCCAGACGTTCAAAGTCCCTTATTAATTCCTCTTGAACTGTCAGCTGCATCAATTTCACCTTTCCCTTTCTGCTTAAGGCATCAGCCACTACATTTGCTTTGCCCGGATGGTACAGAATTTCACAGTCGTAGTCTTTGATTAATTCTAGCCATCGGCGCTGTCTCATGTTCAGCTCCTTTTGAGTGAAGATATATTTCAGACTTTTGTGATCTGTATATATCTCGCACTTCTCCTCGTATAGGTAGTGCCTCCAAATCTTCAAGGTGAAAACTACCGCTGCTAACTCCAAGTCATGAGTCGGGTAACCCTTCTCATAGTCCTTCAGTTGACGTGATGCGTACGCCACTACCTTGCCGTGTTGCATCAGCACACAGCCAAGACCTTTGTGTGACGCATCGCTATACACTACGAAACCCCCAGTGTTGTCTGGTAAGGTCAACACTGGTGCTTGGCTAAGCCTCTTCTTCAACTCCATGAAACTTTCCTCGCATTTCTCCGACCAAACGAACTTAACTATTTTTCTGGTGAGATTGGTCAACGGCGATGCTATTTTTGAAAAATCCTGGATGAATCTCCGATAGTATCCCGCTAATCCCAAGAAACTCCAGATCTCTGTTGGCGTCTTCGGTTGCTCCCAATTGATAACCGCTTCTACTTTTGCTGGGTCCACCGAAACACCATTTTTGTCGATGACGTGACCCAGAAATTGTACCCTCTGCAACCAAAACTCAAACTTAGAAAACTTCGCATACAACTTCTCCTTCCTGAGAGCTTCCAATACAATCTTCTAATGTTCAGTATGTTCCTCCTCTGTCTCTGAATACACCAAGATGTCATCAATGAATACGACTACGAACTTGTCCAAGTACTGCTTGAACACTCTGTTCATCATATCCATGAATGTTGCTGGTGCATTCGTCAATCCAAATGACATTACCAGAAACTCGAAGTGCCCATAACGAGTCCTGAATGCAGTCTTCGGGATATCTTCCTGCCTCACCTTCAGCTGATGATACCCTATCCTTAGGTCGATTTTTGAAAAGTATTTCGCTCCCTTAAGTTGATCAAATAGATCGTTAATCCTAGGAAGCGGATACCTATTCTTAATCGTAAATTTGTTCAACTCCCGATAGTCGATACAAAGTCTCATCGAACCATCTTTCTTCTTTACAAACAGAACTTGCGCTCCACATGGGGACACGCTTGGTCTGATATAACCTTTATCTAATAGTTCCTACAGTTGCACCATCAACTCTTTCATTTCTACAGGTGTCATTCGATACGGCGGCTTCGATATTGGTGCGGTTCCCGGTGCCAAATCGATAACGAACTCGGTTTCCCTATCCGGCGGCAATCCCGGAAGTTCATCGGGGAAGACATCAGCGAAATCCCTCACGATTGGTATTTGACTCATCTCATCCATGACCTGACGAGTATCAATTACATGTGCCAAGTAACACACGCAACCTTTCTTAAGCAGTTTCTTGGTTTGCATCATAGTCAGACAACAAGATTGTCTTGGTGACTTACTACCGTAAAATACCACCTTCGACTTATTAGGAGTCTTCAGGTGTACACATTTCTTCTTACAGTCAATAACTGCTCCGTGAATTGATAGCCAATCCATTCCCAGGATTACATCAAACTCTCCCAGCCGAATTGGTATCAAATCCACATTGAGCTTAAATCCTCGCAATTCAGCACAACAATTCCTATGAATGCATTCTACGGGGATAATTTCCTTGTTTGCTACTTCTACGTTCATAGGGTGTTCTAACTTTTCACGAGGTAAATTTAACTGACTAGCAAATTCTTCGGAAACAAAAGAGCAGGTAGCACCCGAATCAAATAACACATATGCATTTATATCATTGATTGGGATGATACCTGACACCACGTCTTTGGATTCCATTGCATCCTGAACAGTCATGTTGAACGTGCGGGCTGTTGGTCTGTTGGCTTGACTGGCTGGTGCCCCGTAACTCAGCCGGTTGCTGTTTCCGCTGTTGTTGTTGCCACTCCCGACATCACCCTTCCTCTTCGGGCAATCCTTAATCTGGTGGTCGGGTGATCCACAAGAGAAACATCCCCTCTTCGACTTGTTCGGACACTGGGGAGCCATGTGCCCCGGTTGTCCACATCGGTAACAAACACTTTTCCCCTTCATGCACTCCCCCGAGTGACTCTTGCCACAATTGTTGCACCTGCCTGGTTTCTTCAACTCCCCTCCAGATTTGTTTCCCCCAGATGACTGACTCTCGAGCCACTTACGTTTGTTGGGGTTACTACCTCTGCTGCTCCCTTGATTCTTCTTTCTCTCTTGGTTAAATCGTGCCACTGCTTCATTGCCCCCTTCCGCAATGATAGCCCTCTCCAGCAGTTCAGCGAAGTTCTTAATTTTCAATATTGCAACTGACTTCTGCACCCATGGTTTTAGTCCTAACTCAAACCTTCTTGCCTTCCTGGCCTCGGTGTCCACCTGGTGTGGGGCAAATCGGGCCAACTCATTGAACTTTGCTGCGTACTCGGCGACAGTCATATTCCCCTGCTTCAGTTCCAGGAACTTCACTTCCATGTCCTGCTGTGTATTCTCTGGAAAGAAATTTTCGAAGAACAACTCTTTAAATCTTTCCCAGGAAATGACTCCCTCATCTGCTCGACCCTTATTAGCCTTCCACCAATAGTTAGCCTCGCCCTTCAGCATGAACGTGGCAAATCCTGTCCTTTGTTCCTCGGCCACCCGTGCGACCTCGAAAACCTTTTCTATCTCTTCGATCTAGGTCTGTGCTTCGATTGGGTTAAGAGTTCCCTTGAACTCAGGTGGTCCGACCAGTTTAAAATCTTTAAAATTTGCTAAATGATGTGTTGGCCCAGGGGCTGCTTGGGTCCCTACAGGTGGCGGTCTTGATTGCATGGCTTCTGCCAGCATTTCTGCGAACATTCTCATTGGATTGGATTGATTTCCAACCTCACTTTCTGACTCTTCAACCTGTCGGTTACGTGGTCGTCCTTTTGGCATGATTTGAATTCTGGCCGACTTTTACCTATAGTTTTATATTTTACACAATATGTCATTAAAATCAGCAATCAAGGGTAAAAACATCTATCAACACATTTGATTTAAGTGAAACATATGCATTTATATTTATATACCACTGTTTGTTACATCCAGACTAAACATGTGGCATACTTCTATAAATGCGCCACTACATGCCCTATCCATCATTAAACCATTCCCCTGAGACAAAAGTGGGGAATTATAACTGTCCATCCCTCCTAATAGACAAATGTTGGGGGTTTAACTGCTACCCCAAACATGAAAACAAATATAGAGTTTCACAAGACAAACATGAATACGTCCCTAATATAACAAAAAGTGGGACTGACTGTACTAAAGACAAGCAACCATCATATCACGTCACTGCACGTCATGACGAATCCGTGCCTGCTAACCAGAAGAGAATGCTCCACCCCCGACCCTGCGACGAATAGAGCGGCTAGACTCCCCTACCTCAGTCCGGGGCCTCCTGTAGGCTGCATCTAAAGCATATCCTAGGGTCCCTATCCTCACTGCTCTGGCCTCCAACTGATCCTCTAACTGATCAACCCTTCTGGCTTCCCTGAACCAGGCCTCTCTGACATGCATCCTCTCAGACACCTCCAGCCCAACCTCGAACCTCATGGCCTCCTGCTTGGCCTTCAAATGGGCGATCTGCAGATCCTTCTGCTCCAGCCTCTCTCTCAACTCAGCGTTTCGGGCCTCCAGCTGATGTAGCAGTGGTTCGGTCTGCTGCGCTGAGGACTCGTAGCCCTGCAGCTGCATCTTCGCTACTCTCAGGTCATGCTCGAGCTGGTAAGCCAGATCCCTATACTGGTTCTCCCTGAACTGGTGGGTCTGATTCTGCTCCTCCAGATGAGCTATCCGATCCTCCAGCTCCCCGTTCCTGCTGGTCAGTCCCTCAATAATATCGTCGGCAGTGGACCCCATGCCATCAACATACGCGGGTGGCTCCTCCTCAGCATTCGGGTCCTGACTGCCGGACCTCATGACTCGGCCTACGACCGGCTCTACCCGATCCTCCGGATAGTCCTCCTCTGGCTCGGACTCCTCCAGTGGTACCCCTGGGGCAATAGGAGCATACCCCACCAACTGCTCAGCAACTACTGGTATATCTATGAATGTCTCCTCCTCCTGGACTCCACTAGTCCTTCCTATGTCAGTCATCCTACAATCACACCGAAAATCAACATTAGTACAGCAATAAAATATATTCATTGAAGAAATGAAATTATATTTCATTGGGTACTACTCGACTCGATGAATTCCCCAATTCATCAAAACCACATATAATAAATCTCCTCGATTTATCTCCTAATACTCAATACGAGTTCACTATGAAGGTTATAACCTAGGTTTCGCGATCCTAAAGTTTATAACCTACAGCTCTGATACCAACCTGTGACGCCCCCAAATTCGGGTCTCCAAATACCCGGATCCGGTCATCACGATCCAATACATCATTCACCTCCAACAACATCCATTGACTAAATGCGGAAATAAACATATGTTGTTCATTAGAAAGGTGTTACTAGTCCCAGAATACAACAACCTTAAACACATACACAAATCCATACCCTAAATAATAAACAGGGTTTAAATTACATTAACAGTAATTAACTACACATAAATTGAAAATCTGCTACATGAAGTCTATCACTTCATCTTTTCTTTCCCTTTGTTCTTCCTTGACGTCTCGGGTTTAGCTGCAATGAAGTCATGATATAGCAAGGATGAGCAACGAGTTTGCTCAGCAAGTTTAAAGTACAACAATAAAGATATATCATGATGAAAGGGATATAGAAAGAGATTTCAACAATAGAATTATCAGGAGCAATAACAATAAATGCTTTTAGAACAATTGATAGTCAAGTAGACTTTGAACAATAACTTCCAAAGGAGTCAATAGCTAATTGACCCTCTGGTTACTGGCTACAGAATAAGTACTTGAGGGGATCAGCCTCGCGTACGCTATGTGTATGCATAACATTTAACTCTGCTATTTGTACCTTATATACGGTACCTGGGGTACTCCCCTATAATAAAAGGGGTGTTCATACAGTCTAAGAATCCTTACCATCGATTGGTTCGGATAGCTTTTATAAATTCTCACATACTTGCCTAACCGAACAAGGGTTCAGACTTAACCATGAATAGTTCATAAATTTCTGAACTTAAATGAATATACGAATTCAAATGCACGAGTGCGAATGTTAATAAATACACAGATGTGGAATAATTTTAAAAGTAATTAGACCACTTAAGGCATGCTTGGAGATAAGATTCAAGCTTAAAGAATAACTTGCAATAATATATACCTTTTTGCACAAATTAAAAATAGTGCATAAGGTTTAGAAACTTGCTCAATGTAAAAGTTGAGTAAGATAGAACTTGCCGGTTTGCTCAGCTACAATTTCTCTTAGCTTTAACTAATTGATCTTGGATAACCTATCAGTTGATAAAGTCGGTTTATCCATTAGCATTGCATAACTGTATATCGATACACTCACTTATGTTATTTATTTAGCAGATAAACAATTCACCATATACATTTAATTACTAGTTAACATTTGCTAAACAAAAATTTATTTAATGACCTTTAGCTATTAAAATAGTGGTAGCTAATCATGATTACTATTCTTCGATTACTCAGATTTATTACCCTTATCTGTCTCTAAATATGGGTTAACAATCCTTATTTATTATTTATAAAATCAATAATAAATTTATTTTGGTTTTAGGACAACAGAAAAACAATTGATCACTTATTTAGTTTTCTTTGTGCTTAATTACTATTCACCTTTAAGGGATTATTATTCCTTGTTCCTTATTCAACATTAAATACTTAATGTATTAATTCACACACACTTAATCATTAAGTATTTATTACCTTTATTTAATAAGGGCCAAAAATAAATAATTAACTTATTAATCTCACTCGTACTTAATCTTTATTTCAATAAGGATTAAGTAATTGTTATCCTTATTAGCTTTATTCATACATAATTATTATTAATTGAATACAATCAATACTTATTATCTTTATTTATTATTTAGTGATAAATAATAAATAATTATTTTATTAACTTTATTCATACTTAATTATTATTTAATATTAATTAAAATAATAATTAAATATTTATTATCTTTATTTATTATTTAATGTTAAATAATACATAATTAATAATCAATTTATTAACTATACTCTTACTTAATTATTATTTAACATTAATTAAATAGTAATTAAGTAATTATTACCTTTATTTATTATTTAATGTTAAATAATAAATAATTAATTTATTAACTTACCCTTTTATTTTCCACCTAATATCGCTCAGATGGTAATTGTCTCGAAAAAAAATAATAAATAGTTATGGTTACTTATTATTTAATTTATCAATAATAAGTAACTAAATCATTAGTTTGTAGTCATTATCCAACGCTAAGTAATAATGATCTTCATTATCATTATTTACTAAAAAGAATATCAATTAATCATTACTCTTATTATCTAATTACTCAATACTTTTATTTATTTGTTAATTAGAAAATAAATACTTGAATAGCCTTTATCCACTGATAAGTAAAACTAACTGTTTAAGCAACCCTTCTGGAGAATACCAACATATTGTAAGTGATATTAGTTATTCTAATAATACCTTAACTTTCTTTTACTCTTATCAAATTCTGGTAATGATATTTTAAGTCCCAACTATTATCATTAATTCTGAAATAAAAAATTAGAGAGCCAATATTACTCACCTCCTGAAAGTATTTTATTAGTTAGCTATGATTTAATCATTTCTTAGCATTACTAAAATACTAATGATGGTGTTGAATTTGCGAAGTGATAATGTTAATCAACTAGAAAGGAGCGATTAGCCCTCAATTAAGAGTTTACCCAACCTAATTTTCGTTTACCGCACTGGATGTCCAACGGCGTGGCTGCCGCTCACGCCTTGCACCTCGACCCAGCCCCAACTATCAGCCACATAAGCTCACCCTAACGTTTGGCTTGATCCCAACAACAAAGTGCAACACATATGTTTAAATTTCTGTGATCAGCCCACGTATTAACACATAATAAACCAAAGTTAAATTTCTTACACAAGCAATGTTGTTAACATAACGCTTAATGCCAAATAAGAACAGTTCCATTCAGGCATTACAACAAATACCTGGTGGTCATACAAGATTTTGGGATAATTTAACACAACCCTCATTATACTACAATCACAACCCATCCTTATAATGCCTGGCCCTTCATGGCCCTTCCATACGGATTGTCCCCACAATACAACAACATAATCCAAGCACAGAAATAAGGAAAAAAAAATAAAACCAAACAAAATCCCACAAGGGAAAACTGCCATAGCAGCTCGGTTCAAACACAGGACAATTACTATACCTTAAGGTTGGGTTGAGTTGGAATGAAGTCCTAGCTGCGGCTCTCCTCCTTCTCCCAAAATAGGTGACGTTAGGGGCATTCGCCCCACTGTCGACACCTTCGAACGGTAATCGCACCCGGCAGTTGGCCTTCCCCTGTTTCCCTCTCCTCCTATAAATTTCCCTCTAATTAAAACGCATAATTTCAGTAGCTTGCTAGGGTTCGGGGCCTTCAATTTATAGAGCAACGTTTGCCCAATTCGCTGGTTAATACCCTACCTACCCGAGGTAATAACCAAGGGCTAGAGATGTAGGCGTGAGCGGCTGTCTACTTCAAGTCCTGTCCGAGCCCAGCTAAGCACGGTCGGTGGACCCTCGAGCCGCACGTTCCCACCGGTCAAATCGCCTATCGTCTGAGTCCCTTGGTCCGATCGGTAGCCGCTCGGTCGCCCAAGCCCTTACTCGCTCCTTCCGCCTTGAACCTTGAGCAGCCGCCGGTCGCTAGGCTCATTCCCCAATCCAAACAGCTGGTCGCTTCATGCTATCGCCGGCGCACGACTTGGTGTGACCTTTCTCCACTCGTTCCATCAGACTGAAGGTTTAGGCTGCTAGGCTCTTATTACGCCCAAACTCATCCTCTGCACCAAATTGGTTTACTAGCGTGGACTTGCCCCAATCTTATTTGGAATGGGTCCAACCCGATAGTGTAATAGAAAGGGGTCCAACCCAATTGAGGTTGGGCCAACCGAATGAAAAGAAATATGGCCCAATTCATTTATTGAAATTAATAACACCATACTTCTAGTATTTAAATTAAATAACTAATTAAATTACTTGATTATTTAAAATATTTGTTTCAATAATAATTTCTCGATCGAATTATTTACATCCGAAAATAGTAAAATGAAATTATTTACTAATTTCTCCCAATCTTCTTGCAAATAAATTCTTAGGGTTAACTCATTTATTCGAACTATCAGTGAGTCCCTTTAATACAAGGATATTTATTGGACCGTATAATTATGTAATTAAATATTAATACCTACCTGGATCAAATTAGGTCCGAAAAATTATATAAAAATGAATTTTATATCAAAATAATTGGATACAAAGTTTAAAATTCCTGGACATTATAACTTTCTCCAAATACTAGCAATTCAAATCTCTAGCCAACAATTTCAAGTTCTAATTGCTCACAAATATAAAACTTACTTGAAATTGAAAGTGCCCATATGTAGAATATTCATTCCTTTTTAGCTATGAGAAGAAAATTCCTTAGTTGCAAAAGTGATGTGCTGGCAATGGGTAGTGTGGATATCGATTTGTTGGTGTTAATGAGCTCAAATCGGTAATAATGGAGAATAACAGCAGTTGAAGTCGGCTAGAAGAAGAAATTAGGCTTGAAATGTGTGTTGAAACCCTCCTTTAGCCCGATCTAGGGTTTTATCCCTTTGTTTTTTCGAATCCCTTGTAGAGCGCTTCTGGCGCTGGCTTTTGTACAAGTCGGGCGCTGCTGGCGCTAGCTTGCAGTAGCTAAGGGTTTGGGATAGCGCTGATGGCGCTTGCTTTGTGAAGCGTTGGGTGCTTCTAGCGCTGTTATGCAGAATGTGAGTGCTGGCTTGAGCGCTGCAGGCGCTGGATGTGTGAGGGATTGGGCACCTCAGGCGCTTGGATTTTAATTGACTACTGCAGTGCAGCGCTAGCGGCGCTTGTCCTTGATAAGATTGAGCGCTGCAGGCGCTTAGCATTTTGGGAGCACACTGCAATGCAGCGCGGCCGGCGCTTATCCCAGCTTAAAGTGAGCGCTAGCAGCGCTTCGACTGTACTTAGCCAACTTTCAGTCATTCTTGCTAATACCTACAATCAAATTAAATCAAAATCCAAGATTAGGTGTAGAAATTTTTTTTTTTTTTTTAAGTTTAAAGAAAATAAATTACTAAACAAAAGAAAAACAGAAGATTAAAACGCTGGGTTGCCTCCCAGATAGCGCTAAGTTATAGTCAATTAGCTTGACTGTCTTTGAATCCCATGTCGTAGACAGGATTAAGGTGACTTTCTATCGGTCCACCTCGTCCCCAAAGTAATGCTTCAGCCTCTGTCCATTCACCTTGAACGACTGGTCCGGAAATTTATCGTATACTTTAATCGCACCATGCGGAAAGACCGTCTTCACTGTGAATGGTCCTGACCATCTTGATTTCAGCTTCCCGGGAAAAAGTTTAAGTCTTGAGTTGAAAAGTAAAACCCTTTGTCCCGGTTCAAATGTTCTTTCGATGATCTTACGATCATGCCACTTCTTCACCTTCTCCTTATACAGCTTCGAGTTTTCATAAACCCGTAGTCGAAATTCATCCAACTCATTGATTTGGAGTAAACGCTTCTCCCCTGCAGCTGTCGAATCAAAGTTCAACTTCCGAATTGCCCAATATGCCTTGTGCTCTAGCTCCATAGGAAGATGACAAGCTTTTCCATAAACCAGCTGAAACGGTGACATGCCCAACAGAGTTTTGTAAGCAGTCCTATATGCCCATACAACATCATCTAACTTTAAGGACCAATCCTTCCTCGTCGGATTCATAATTTTTTCGAGGATTCTTTTTACTTCTCAATTGGATACTTCAGCTTGGCCGTTCGTCTGTGGGTGGTAAGCTGTAGCAATACGATGATTCACCCCATACTTAGTCAACAAAGCTGTGAACTGCCTGTTACAGAAGTGACTACCTTCATCACTAATAATAGCCCTCGGAGTCCCAAATCTAGTGAAGATACTGCGATGTAAAAACTTTAGGACTACCTTGGCATCATTTGTTGGGAGTGCTGCCACTTCTACCCATTTCGACACATAGTCAACTGCTAGCAAGATGTAGAGATTACCGCACGAAGACACAAAAGGACCCATGAAATCAATCCCCCACACGTCGAAAACTTTTACTTCGAGGATTGTATTCAAAGGCATTTCATTCCTCTTTGAAATATTACCCACTCTCTGACGTCTATCACACTGCTGAACAAAACTGTAAGCATCTTTAAAAATTGTTGGCCAGTAGAATCCTGCTTGTAGCACTCTAGCCGCTGTTCTCTCTCCTCCGTAGTGTCCTCCATATACAGAAGAATGGCAATCCTGTAAAATCCCCTCGGTCTCACTATATGGGATACATCTTCTTATCATTTGATCCGCACACTGTTTAAACAAATACGGCTCATCCCATATATACCATTTAACATCATGCAGGAACTTTTTCTTTTGATGCCCCACCAATTCAGAAGGCATCATCTTACTCACCAAATAATTCGCGTAGTCAACCATGGCACCTCCCCTTGCACCACAAACAACTGCTCATCCGGAAAGGATTCATTAATTTCAACTGTGCCATCTATCTTCCTTTCCTGCTGCTCTAGTCGAGATAAGTGGTCTGCCACTTGGTTTTCAGTCCCCTTTCTGTCCTTGATCTCCAAATCAAACTCCTGCAATAGTAATATCCATCTGATCAATCTGGGCTTTGCATCCTTCTTTGACACTAGATGTCGAATTGTCGAGTGATCCATATACACTATCACCTTTGTGCCTATCAAATATGACCGAAATTTATCAAAGGCATACACCACTGCCAATAACTCTTTCTCCATTGTGGTGTAATTTAACTGTGCATCCGTAAGGGTCTTGCTGGCATAGTATATCACATGAAACATCTTCTCCTTCCTTTGCCCCAAAACAGCCCCTACTGCATAATCACTGGCATCACACATCAGCTCAAACGGCAATGCCCAATCTGGTGCTGTGATAACTGGTGTTGAAGTTAATTTACTCTTTAAGTGCTCAAATGCCCTCATGGAAGCCTCATCAAAATTAAACTATGCATCCTTCTCCAATAAACTGCACAATGGTTTAGTGATCTTGGAGAAGTCCTTGATGAATCTGCGGTAGAAGCCTGCATGTCCAAGAAAACTGCGAACACCTTTTATAGACGTAGGTGGAGGTAAATTCTCAATCGTTTCCAGCTTTGCCCTGTCCACCTCAATTCCTTTCTTTAAAACTTTGTGCCCCAGTATGATTCCTTCTTGTACCATAAAATGGCACTTCTCCCAATTCAATACCAGATTTGTTTCAACACATCTCTTTAAAACCATTACCAAATTTTCAAGGCATAAATCGAAAGAATCACCAAATACCGAGAAATCGTCCATGAATACCTCCACATTCTGTTCGATCATGTCTAAAAAAATTACTGTCATACATCTCTGAAAGGTGGCAGGAGCATTGCACAACCCGAAAGACATCCTTCTGAAGGCAAAAGTGTCGTATGGACATGTAAAAGTAGTCTTTTCCTGGTCTTCTGGAGCTATCATAATCTGATTGTAGCCTGAATACCCATCCAGAAGGCAATAATACTCATGACCCGCCAGTCTGTCCAACATTTGATCTATAAACAGAAGTGGAAAATGGTCCTTCCTTGTAGCTTTGTTAAGCTTGCGGTAGTCCATGCAGATTCTCCACCCTGTTATGATTCGCGTTGGGATCAACTCGTTATTCTCATTGGTGACAACGGTCATTCCACCCTTCTTTGGCACGCACTGCACAGGGCTCACCCATGAACTGTCCGAAATTGGGTAGATTATTCCCGCGTCCAGCCATTTAAGAATCTCTTTCTTAACCACTTCTTTCATTATAGGATTGAGCCTTCTTTGTTGCTCAACCGTTGGCTTCCTACCATCTTCTAGCAGGATCTTATGCATGCAAAAAGAAGGGCTTATCCCCTTGATATCGGCTATGGTCCATCCAATAGCTAATTTAAACGCTCTAAGCACTCGTAGCAGTTTTTCCTCCTGAAAAGATGTTAGTGCAGAAGAAATAATCACAGGTAGCTTTGAATCTTTATTTAAAAATGCGTACCTGAGATGTTCTGGAAGTGGTTTAAGTTCAAGTTCGGGAGGTATCTCAAGAGATGGTTTCAACTTAACCGATGTCTCTCCTGCTTTCGTAAGTGGTTCGATAGGTGTTCTGAATTTTCCGAATTTGGGGGTGGTATCCAAATATTGCACAAGTTCAGCACATTCTTCATTCTCCAAATCTGAATTTTCAGCAATCACTCTCTGCAGTGGTTCATAGCCCAACAAACTTTCAACTTCATCATGCACTATACTATCCACCAAGTCTACTCTGAAGCATTCTTCTTCATCGGTTGGGAGCTTCATTACTTTAAAGACGTTAAACGTCACCTCCTGATCATGTACACGCATTGTAAGCTCCCCTTTTTGCACGTCTATCAAAGTCCTCCCTGTGGCTAGGAATGGTCTCCCTAGTATGATCGGTATATTTTTGTCTTCCTCATAATCCAGAATGATGAAGTCCGCCGGAAAGATAAATTTGTCCACTTTCACCAGTACGTCCTCCACTATCCCACGTGGATACGTGATAGATCTATCAGCTAGCTGCAGAGAAATATTTGTTGGCCTTGGTTCCAGCAATCCCAACTGACTGAATACAGACAAAGGCATCACGTTGATACTTGCCCCAAGATCACACAAACATTTATCAAAGCTCATCTTTCCGATCGTGCATGGAATTGTGAAACTGCCCGGATCTTTCAGCTTTGGAGGTAATTTACGCTGAAGCACTGCACTGCATTCTTCCGTCAAGGCCACTGTCTCAAATTCGTCTAACCTTCTCTTCCTTGACAATATACCCTTCATGAACTTTGCATAACTTGGCATTTGTTCCAATGCCTCTGCGAAGGGTATGTTGATCTGCAGTTTCTTAAAAACCTCCAAAAACTTTCTGAACTGTTTATCGTCCCTCTGCTTGTTCAATCTCTGCGGATACGGAACTTGAGGGTGAACTTGTGGTACTGTAGTCACGGGCTTCTTATCTGAACTCACTTTCTCCTTCTCTACTTGTTGCGACTCGGACTCTTCCTTCATCTCTTTCTGTTCAGCTTCAATTTCTGTCTCAGTTTCTATCCCAATGTCATCCCCTTGTATACTCGGTGCTATTGTGTCTGGTGCATTTCCTGAATATTGCTTTCCCGATCTGAGTGTAATGGCCTGACACTGTTCCTTACCCTCTCTCCGTAGATTTGCCTCTGTGTTACTTGGCAATGAACCCTGGGTCCTGCTGTTAAGCATAGTCGCCATTTTCCCCATCTGAGTTTCCAGATTTTTAATAGCCACTACCTGGCTTTTAATCATCACCTCTGTATTTGCCATGTACTTTAACATCATCTCCTCCATTTCTGATTTCTTTTCTTGCTGAGGTGCATATGGAGTAGGATGTTGTTGTTGAGAATATCCCGGTGGAAAAGGTGGTCGTGGAGCAAACTGTTCCTGCGCTGGCTGAGATGGAAACTGTTGATTCTGCTGAAACTGTTGTTGCTGATTTCCTTGATTATTTGACCAACAAAAGTTTGGATGATTACGGTTGTTGGGGTTGTATGTGTTCTGAAACTGACATTGGTCTTTCCTGTAAGTGTTCACATACTGCACTGACTCCGAGCTGATAGCACATTGATCTGTTGAGTGTGACCCCGCACAAATCTCGTATATGAAGGCAACTGACTTGACTTTGCTTTCTGACAACGACTCTATTTTCTTTGCCATAGCCGTCATCTGTGCTGATAACTAAGTAATAGCATCCACTTCTAACACACCTGCAACTCTGGGCTGTGACATTCTGGCTGAAAGGTTTTGAAAATCATTCGCTGCCATAGTCTTAATAAGGGTATAAGCTTCATCATAGCTCTTCACCCCTAAAGCTCCACCTGCCGCTGCATCTACCATCTGTCTCGACTGTCATCCCAATCCATTATAAAATGTGTTGATCACCATCCAATCTAGCATCCCATGGTGCGAACACTTCCTTAGCATCTCCTTGTACCTATCCCAAGCCTCGTATAAGGACTCACCCTGTTGTTGCTCAAATTGAGAAATTTCTGTCCTCAGTTTTGCAGTTTTAGCCATTGGGAAAAACTTGGCTAGAAACTTTTGTGCTAAGTCCTCCCATGTAGTGATTGATCCTGCAGGCAAAGAATGAAGCCAACTTCTTGCTCTATCCCTTAATGAAAATGGAAACAGTCTTAGTCAAATGGCATCCTCCGTCACCCCGTTGTATCTGAATGTATCACAAATTTCAATAAAACTCAAAAGATGCTCATTAGGATCGTCTGTAGCAGCACCCCCCAAACTGGACCGAATTCTGCACCATTTGAATGGTGCCCGGTTTTATCTCAAAAGTGTTTGCTGATATCGCCGGTCTGACTATGCTAGACTGCAGTTCATTAATGTTCGGCATAGAATAGTCCCACAAAGCTTTATGCTCCTCTCTTCGCTCTTCCGCCATATTCGGAATAGTTTCTTCCAACTGTGCTTGTAAATTTCTACGCACTCTTGCTTTCCAACCTCTGCCGTTAATATTATCTTGTGCTGGTGTCAATTCTGAGTTGGATGATCGTGTGTGCATAAAATTCTACAAGTACTTGAAGCCAAAACAAAAACAAAAATAGAAATGAGAAAAGAATAGATTTGTCTAAGTCAAACAATATAGCTTAAAACTGATGATAATAATAAAAATCTACATGCCTTTCCCCGGAAACGGCGCCAAAAACTTGTTGCCTCCTTTTTAGTCTTTAATAAAAGAGCTCTAACTCACGCAAGTATACGTGGTCAACAAGTAATACAGAAGAAGTAGAGTATCGTCCCACAGAGAAAGTGCTAAATTAAATTACTATGCATCAGTCCTATCACTATATTTATTTGCCTAAACTAATGACTTGATTTTTATGACAAAATTATTTCTAAACAAATTAACAACTAAAGATGCAAATACTAACAGAATATATCAACTTGAAATTAATGGGATCCTAACTTCATTTAATAGTTCATTTAATTACCACTATCATGCTAGTAAGTTCACATATCACAGAAAAGTAGCCAAGGACACTAAAATAGACATAACCATTTGTCAATGTATTATGACCTACTTACATAATATCCATACTCAATAGACACCATGTAATCACCACTATAACCAAAATCACTATATTTCTATGTGAAATTGCAATTATATTGATTTAAAGCACAAGCCCTTATTTTAGCTCCTACGGTGAAACAGTATATTTCTATCTGATTCACAAAATATTAAGCTATCCAATTACGCCTCATATTCGCAAGCTATCATGACTACAATCCATACTTATATGTTATTTCTCAATTCCATACAAGCACTGAAATCGAATGGTGATCAAACATTCATACATGCGAAACAATCATGATAGAGGTTCCTTATGATATGCAAAACAATCTAATAATCAAGCTTATAATTAGACAACATATTAAAATCCGTTAGAATCTCATAATGGAGATTAGTTCATGCCTGAACCAAAAGCCATTATGGGATCAAAGTTACACATGGTAAAATAAACAATCAATTGAAAATAAGAAGAAGTAGACTGATCAAACCCAATTGAAGAATAAAATCCAAAGTAAAGTTCAACCCGCATCAATATCCAGCACTTGAACAATAATAATCCACGGTAAAACTCCACAAAAACTCTCTCTAGAAAAGTAGAATAATAATAATAATAGTCTCCCAGTTCCCTCTTAAGGTTTCCTTCTCTAAATCTGATCAATACTAATTAGAATCCTCTTCCCAATTGACTTCTTTTTCTTCCTCCAGCCACACATCAGCAACCAAATGCGTGCCCTAGCGCCTCTGGCGCTATAGTAGTACTAATCATAGCGCCTCTAGCACTAGGTCATGTCCTCATAATTGTAAAAATGCCATCAAGTGTCTTTTAAGATCCGAATTTACCCTTTTGCCCCTCCAGCTCCAATCCTACAATAAACAAACACACAAACGAATAAAACAATACTAAAAACACTTAAAGACCACAATAATTAAGTCTAACAAGACCTAATTCGTAGGTATAAAACTCACTCATCACTACTAGATCTCAATAACCTTCCCTCAAAATTAAATTCATTAAAATTATCATCCCACCTCATGTAAGGACGCCAAACTACCTGCCATGAAGGCTGCACATCTAACTCCCCTCGATAAAATGTAAGATGGTAGTGGGGATTGTCTTGTCTATCAGGATATTTGTGGGTAGTAGAGTATGCCCACGTTGTGGCCCTAGGTAACCATAACTCTGACTATGGTCTAGGGTTTGGCCTTCCAACTACTAAATGCTCATAGGCCTACACTTGTAACAATATTACATAACCATTGATATACTTGACCCCTTTCCTACTGGCTGTATATAAAGCCCTATACAAATACCCTAACAGAGCCGCACCCTAAGAATACTTAACACAATCTTCCAAGTTGGCCACAAAATACATATACTTAGGGTGGACAGTATTTTTGGACCTAGTAGGGAATAATATTACCCCACATAACCAAAAAATGTAGGCCTTTGTGTATCGGCCTATAATTTTCTTATTTACTCTAGAAAGACAATTTAAAAAATGTCCGTTCAGCCACACCAGTGAAATATAACCATTTTTTAGATTGTTGATATTCAATAGCTAGTTCAGGCCCAAAACAGTCCCTTAAAATAATACAGTGGAGTGTCAAATAGGGGACAAGTTAAGGATTTGCCCACCACCGACAAGCTAAAAATGAAATGGACATCCTCTAGGGTTATTATTATTTCCCCCACAGTTTAGGTGAAAACTGTTGGTCTTCAGCTGCCATCTCTCCACTAAGGCGGACATGAGACCAAGATCAGTTTGGTGTACAACTGCTGCGTGTTTAAAAACCCCAAACCCACATTTATCTAGTAAATTTTTTTGGGGTTTGTGTTAAGTTCCATTTGTCGTATATTTGTTCAGTTAGTTGAGATAAGGTTAGCTTTCCCCAATCTTTACCATTATATACGTCATCAGACACATGATTTTTTTGGTCATACAAAATACTTTGGTCAATTGGCCCAGGATTCCAGCTGTCCCTCTTTGACCTAAAAAAATAACATAAAATCATTTTGTACCAAATTAACAACTATGTAAAACAATTATATCCCAATTATTTTACACCACCATTTAACTATAATTTAAAAGAAGACAATTTACAAAGTTTGTATAGTCATTACTATTGCTAATAAATCATCACATGCATATATTGTCCCCAAAACATAACTCACTAATTTAACAACAATAAAACACAAATATATCTCAATTATTATCCACAACCATTTAACAATAATTTAACAAGAAACAATTTACAACTTGTATATGCTCACAATTTCACCACATAATAACATGCATATATTTACCCAAAAACATAACTCACTAATTTTTACCAAAATTCACATGCATATATG
The DNA here is from genome assembly GCA_034770075.1 of Aralia elata. Lineage (NCBI taxonomy): Eukaryota > Viridiplantae > Streptophyta > Magnoliopsida > Apiales > Araliaceae > Aralia > Aralia elata. The sequence goes on from CM068382.1 coordinate 58,509,751, forward strand.
TATACATAGATATGATTGCTAATTTTCTTTAAAAGTTCACATGAATATATTTGCCTAAAAGAAATTTTTTAAAATAGATCACAATATTTATTTATTTTTAAAAATAAAATCGGTAGAAATAATCTTACAACAATTTTATGTGGTTGCACCACTAAGTAGTGGTTAAAAAATACTTGCATTTTGGTGTTACTAGCCGCAAGACTTTTCTCTTATTTCTCTCTTCTCTTTTCATTCTCTCTTCTTCGCATCAACCTGACAACTAAAGAAGACTGAAAATGCAGTGGCTGGGTAGATTTGAAATAACCTGCCGCTAGAACCTCTAGCGGTAGTGAAGAATTAAGTGAGGGCAATGTTGTAATTAACTAACATGTCGCAACTCTTTCTAGCGACAAAGATCAAATTAAAGGGATGATATTTAAGTAATTTCTCGTGCCGCTAGAAAGAGTATATCTGTCGCTACTCCCACAAAATTAAATACTCTCTTTGCCCTAAATTAAATATCTAATTTTAACTTTTTTTTTAGATTAAATTGATCATTTTCAAAATTATTTTTTATACTATTTTTATCAAAATATATGTGATAAAATTATAATCAAAAGAAAGTATATAATTTACTATTAATCTCAATTTTTATAATTTTAAATATATATATATAGTAATTATTAATTTTAAAAATAATTAATTTGATAAAAAAAATTTAAAATTAAGCATTTACTTTAGAACAGAAAGAATATATAGAAAAGATTATTAGGGTCCCACAACTGATGTACACATTATAAAGTGCTCAAAGTATCATCCAAAAAAGCATGCAGACAACATAATGCATGCAAAGAAAAGAGCTTCAAAGCAGACAAATCGTACACTTCTTGTGGAACTCAGAATCATTGATTGGTGCTAGTGGTGGGTCCACTGTGATGGGGTATTGGACGCGTGCACATTTTCTGATTGGTTTTTTTCTCATGTTATGGTACACGTGGCTTCTCTCATAACAATGGATATATTTATATATGTAGTTGTTAGTGTGTGTGTTTTTTTATTAATTAATAATGAATAGAATTGAACTCAAGACTGTTGGAACTATTAGGTTAAAGTGCACAAGGAAAAAGATTAGATGGAGACACTTCAGGCTTTCCAATCCATTTGGGTGAGTTCTTGAGACGATTAAATGTTATTCTACCCAATTAGCTAGCTAGCTAGGTTTCGTTTTTTTAATGAGTATTGTTCTTTTAATTTTACTCTAACAAGTCTCAAGTTTATTTGAGGAGAAAAAAAAAAGAACTCAACAGTATATATATATATAAATTTAAATAGCAGACCAATCACGTACGTCTACTAATTAAGGACTCGTCAATTTTATTTGTGCAAAATATTCACATCTTTATGAATCCGATTAGAGTGAAGCTGTCAAACCATATTAGTTTTATAATTTTTTGTTATATTTGTTATAGCAAATGTTGCATTTTAAATTTAGCATCATGTTTGTGGGTCAATACAAATGTAACATTTTTCATAATCGATGTAACAAAAAATTATAAATTTTTATGATAATATTTAGTGTGACAATTTTTCCATAACCGAATCTCATCTTAATATAAATTATTGAACAAGGCAAGATTGAGCTCTTGTGGCAACATACTTGCCCTCGATTACACAAGCTTAACACGTGAGCTTAGCCTAACCATTAAAATTATTTTCATATATTTATTTATCTTTAAGTTGAAAGTGAGAGATAATTATAATGGTGGTTCACTTTCAGCACTGTCCAATCTAAGCGTTTAAGACGATGGGCCAGCCTCAATGCCTTAGTGAGGGCCTAGCCAAGCTCAAGGAACCAAATCAAATATTAAAGATCAGTGCACATAGAAAGTGACCTTCCCTATCACAAAAACATATATTGATCAATTTTACAACCAACAAAGCCTAATTAAACTAGATTAATATACTCCTAATTTAATCCTACCCTAGTGAACTATATTTATATACTCCTAATTTATGCAAATTGCATATTAACATGCCACGCTACCACATATATTAAGTGGTACTAGTCATAAACAAAATTATCATTTCTTCTAGTAAATTAACGTGTCTAAAAAGCGCCAATTATGCTTTAGATTAATATATATGCTTACATTAATTCGTAGATACCTATGGCTAATAGCCGACTATATGTGTGATATGGATTATGGATTTAAACTCTGTTATCACATTATGCATTTCATCTACTATTATGCTTTTGTGTACTGTTGATACATAATCTTTATTTATTTATTTATAGTTACTATATAACTGTACAAAACTTATGTGGAACCCAAGTATAAGATGTGATAATAGACGAGATATGAAATAAACCATACAATATATCTAAATTCCGGATTATGGGCTTGGTAGGATACGTGTACATGTATGATATTAGTAGCTAGTGATATTCATTTTCTTTAATTATTAATGCTTTTGTGTGAAAGTGTCATTTGATTTGGCTAATTACAAATCGAATTCAGCCAACAATACATCTGATTAGGCGTGCACCGTGGCGTGAGGCTGAGGTTATCCTAACGTGGATAGTCTAATTATTTTCGTTTGTTTTATGGCTAAAGACAAAAAACACATCCTATTGTTAATCACCTTTTGTCTACTATCATTGTTGTGGTTTAAGTTGATGTTGATCATTATAAAGAACATTCTCCCCCACCCTTTACATGGACAAATAATTATATATATATATATATATATATATATATATGATGGCCATTATGAATTTCAAAACTTGTGCTTGTAGCAATAGTAGTAAGAATTAAGCTAGCTAGCTCTATGATGGTTTAGCCTAGCTAGCTACTTGTATGCTTTCATTTACTCTCTTGCGAATACAACTTTATAAACTTTGTTTTTATTGTTTCATTCACTTCTTAAATATATAGCCAGCTTGGTGGAAATACTAGCTAGATAGTAGTAAAAATGGCAAAAGATGGGGAGATTAAGATACGACATTACGACCGAAGAATCGATAGAGCTCAAGTGGAAGATCTTGAAAGAAGATGTGAGGTAGGGCCAGGAAAACATGTGCTAACCCTCTTCACAGATACTATGGGAGATCCCATTTGTAGAATCCGAAACAGTCCGATTTACAACATGCTGGTACATAAATATATGCATGCCCTTTCTTTTTATATGTTTCATTGATATCTTATTCATGGTTATTAGGAAATACTCGTACACGAAACAAAGTCGGGTATAAAATATTATACTAATGTTAAAATGCATATGTATTTAATCAGCTCTAGTACCACGATTTGAAACGCTAGTACTTGGTATGTGAAGTACAAAACAATGAGAATTTCCTGATAACTATATTATCAACACAAAGTGTAAATATATATAACTCTTCTCTTCTTGTTGTTGATTTAAGGTAGCTGAGTTGAACAATGAGCTAGTTGGTGTCATTCAAGGCTCCATAAAGGTGGTCACATTTCATAAGCCCCCTAAAAATCTAGCCAAGGTGGGCTATATTTTAGGACTAAGGGTTTCAAATTTCCACCGCCGCAAAGGGATTGGATCAGCCCTAGTGCGCCATATGGAGGAATGGTTCATTTCTAACCAAGTCGATTATGCTTACATGGCGACTGAGAAAGATAATGAAGCCTCGGCAAAGCTCTTTGTTCACAATCTAGGGTATGTCAAGTTTAGAAACTCCATCTATACTCGTAAACCCCGTTAACAACCGGTCCTTCCACATCTCATCCAACATTAAAATAGTGAAGCTCAAGGTTGAACAAGCTGAGTTCTTGTATCGAAGATTCATGGGCTCAACGGAGTTTTTTCCGCATGATATTGACAAAGTACTCAAAAACAAGTTGAGTTTAGGAAACATGGGTGGCTTATGTTCAAGGAGAAGAATTTGTGTTAAACATAAACGGAAGGGTTCCGAATAGCTGGGCTATGGTTAGTGTATGGAATAGTGGTGAACTTTTTAAACTTAGGGTAGGGAATTTACCTTTAACTTGTTTCCTTTATTCCAAAAGCTCGAGTATCATCGATAAGGCGTTTTCGTGCTTCAAAGTGCCTGTGTTGCCTGATTTTTTCGACCCTTTCGGATTGCACTTCATGTATGGATTGCACCGTGAGGGTCCAGGTTCTGGCAAGCTGGTCAAAACATTATGCAAATTTGTACACAACATGGCCATGAAAGCTAAGGACTGCAAGGTTATTGTGACAGAAGTGGGAGAATGCGACAGATTGAAACTTGACATTCCACATTGGAAGCTACTCTCATGTCCGGAAGATTTGTGGTGCATTAAAGCCTTGAAGAATGGGGAAAGAAACAGCTGCAATTACCTTACGACAAAAACATCAACAACAAGAACAACAAATACAACAACAAGAGCTCTTTTTGTTGATCCAAGAGAGGTATAAATATTATGGATCCTCATATAAAATTAGCAGTTTATAGGAACAAATTACATTTAGAGAACTGATATTTTCACATGATTGTCTTCACATGAAGGCGGGATCCACTTTATACATATGTGGGAGAGGATCTTGTGAAAATATCAAATTAAAACACATGTGAAAATATTAATTCCCTATATATATACATATATATATATATATAACAAAGAGTTGTATTTCAGATTACTTTTTTATATATCTCTATTATACAATTGTAACTCTCTATTATATAAATATGACTTGTTTTTATAAATTGTCCAAATAAGATTACTGGAATCAGGATCCAAAAGATTATGACCTACGAATTAAAATTTCTATTCATTTTGAAAAAAAAAAAAAAAAAAAAAAAAAAAAAAAAAAAAAAAAAAAAAGACTTATGTTTATCTCTGACAAGTCCCTATATTGATATCTAGCCGCTGGTGGGAACTTTTCTCTTGTTCCTTTCACATCCTGTGACACAATATCTCATTAAAGATTTTCCTTAACTGGGCGCCCCCCTTGGTGTCCTTGTTCGTAACTCCATCTTTTAGCCTATTGATCGATTTGGACTTATCATAAGTGGTCCTGCAGCAATTTTTGTCCTTTTCTCCTCGGCTCTCATCCTTTTCCACCGTTGCGTCGCGTCGTGCTCCACGGTGTAACGTGCTATTATGTATAATGTAAATGACCGACACAAAAAATATATTCATTGAGAAGATAAATTAAGTCTCACATTAGACAAATAATAAAATTTGTCGATCTTATACACAACAATGCAAGTGTATTTTAGTCATTAGTGTCATTTGTGACTTGACTAAGATATAGCAACACGAATAATTATTGTATATGAATAATTTCTCTCGTTAAAGAAGAAAGCTAGCATCTACATGGAGGGAGTATTGGTCAGTTTGAGCTTTAACTAATTGTTAAGTGAAAATGGACTACGCAGCAGTTCTTTTTTTAATGATGATTAATTAGCATGATTGTAATGGTGACGACGGCGCAATGTTGTTCACAAACCTAATATCATTTTATAATATTGAACTTGATCCTTCATTAATCTTTTCCTCATTATTAATGAGTAGAAATGGTTAGTGATAGCGGAGTGGAGCATCAATTTGTGGCGAAAGGGTGGTTTATATGATTTAGAGCTCAGCTTTAACTGAAATTATGTTGATACCTTTTGTATATTTGTTCAATCTGTTTGTTTATTCTGGATATGTTAGGGAGAAAAATATATAATTTGCAGTTATGGAATCTCTGAAAAGTTGCTTTAATTTCTTAATGCAATGATTACAATGATGATGAAGTTTTGATTAATTAGACTAAAAAGTACTTTCGTACTTTTAATTTGGTCCATTTAATCTTCACTTCTTTCCTTAGAACTCCGTGCTAACACAAAAAGAAATAAAATGAAAAATAAAATATATTGGATGATCATTTTAAGAGATAAACTATTTCGCGAGAATAAAAATTTATTTTATTCCCTTGATTTTCATTTTATGGGATAAATTAAAAAATTGAATCCATTTCAATGGAATTGATGAATGTGATAATTATGTTATCTTATCACACAATTTAATGCATCTCAGATGAACTTTGCTTAGAACGTCACCAGATCGTTGGAGCGTCTCTGAATCGCCGCTCGAGCGAGTACCTGCAAAAGAAATGAAAATTTTGCGTGGAGGCATTGGTCTTCGGGAAAGAGACTTTGATGCCTAAGTCAATCACTATTTCAAGAGAACTAGAGCTGAATAATATATAACTGCGTGTATGAATTATGTGATACATACCTCAATATTGATGTATAAATAAGGGGTAGATGATCTACCCCTTATTTATAAGCATAAAGTCCTAACGTACCCTAATTGATTATGTTTACTAGATTATTCTTATCATTACTGATAATTATTCTGAATAATTATCTAATGATAAATATGTTAATTAATTATATATATCTACAAAGATATTTATTTCATCATTATTGTTAGGTTTGGATATAGCGCGAACATTCAATCAAATTACATAAATAGTGCAGAAGCGCAATAAAACGGATTTTAAAATTTTTTCATACAAACCATCACCATGATCATCCATGTGCTCAATTATCAATTAAACGAAAGAGATAAAGTATGAGAATCATACCCTTGTAGAACCATGCTTCCACAGGTACGAGTTCACCTCCAAATCCTTCGCGTTCTCCTTGAATTCCACCGATTAAATTCCTTCCTTTGATCAACGTTAGCCACCCCAGTGTTTGGCCTCTAGAGGTGATCCACCAAGGAATAATAGTTATTCAAGAAGATGGGTATTGGCAAAACCCTAGTTTCTTTCTCTATAGAAATTACAAATACTCTCTCTCTCTCTCATTGTTATGGAAGAGTGTGTAACTGTCTAACCCTAAATCATGATAAGACTCCTCTTATTTATAGATATAGAGAACCCTCCTAAACTATTTAGAATTAGGGTTTTTATTTTTAATTAAACTCCTTTAATTAATTAAACTCCTAATCCAATTAGGAATTTATGAGAGAGTACTTCTATTAATTAATTCACAATCCCTATTAGGAATTAAATAATAGTAATAGTAATAATAATAATAATAATAATAAGACTCCTCTTATTAATTTATATTTAATATTTTCAAAATATTAAATAATAAATATTAAGCTATTTAATTTATTCTATCTCCATAGATTAAATTAAATACACTTAATTTATTATTACAATTATGCCATTCACTTCTTAAACAAATATTTTTCTTTTGCGGTGTGACCCTTTAGGTTCTCCATATTAAACCGGTTGTGAATAAATCAATTAGAACAATTCTAATCTTATTTAAATAAATAAATTAAACTATTTAATTTATTTAAATAAATAATATTTATTCTACAATAAGGGTAAGCCCCCTTAGCGATCAACGACTTTCCAGATAATATAGATTTCAACATTAATCACAAAAGAACCTTTCAGTGAATAGTTACCGTACAATTCAATCCTTCTACCATACAATGTCCGAATTAAATATAAGACATGGAATTACTGTCAAGTCTTATTTTATTTAATTATATGTATTTCGATTCTCAAATGCACAACTCTGATAATGTAAATTAGAAACTCCTTTCTAATTTCATTCTGCTTTGGCCAAAGGCTTCTGAGTCGTCATTTATCGAATCACATAGGACATTCTCTCCTTTTACTAGAAGTGGTAGATTCTTTGTTGATCATTCACCTATCTCCATGTATAACTTATTATACCCAATCATACCCTTTGATATACCCTAAAGGTCTTAAGGGACATGTCAAAGTATAACTCATCATACACAAGATACTATGATGATCTCAAGTCCAAGGATCACTTGTACTACTATCACTAGAGGAATTCCTATTGACAGGCGAGTAAAACTCCATTAGGTATTCCTTAGCGAGCCACGTTCAGTGAACTTATTCTCTAATAAGCACCTACATACTTGCTTTAGTGTCTCCACACAAATGATTATGAGATCAATCATCCTCTTCCAAAGAGCAAGCAACGTATGTACTAATCTATCCGGATTCACTAATCCTCTTTTTAGTAATCCATCGATTATGAACGATTTTAGTTTGTGAGCTATCTAGTCTCATTAGCATGATCCCCATCATGATTCTAAAAGCATTGCTCAAAACTATGAGTTTATCACATTTAATATAACAGCACCATGTAGATAATATAAAATGCCTTTAATAACCGAATAAGATTACAAAGTATATGCTACATCATATCAAATATGATTGGCTTGTGTGCATACTACTTTCAATCTCTCACTTGCACTAAAGCCAATCGTCATGGTATCTAATACCCTTTTTCTCTAAGTGACGATCATCCTGTTGTTTGGATAAAGCTTCAGTAAATAGATATGCAACGTTGTTCTCGAGAGTCTACTATCTCTATAGTGACTTTTCCTTGTTATTGTCTTGGTCAGTTTGAAAAACTTGAGTCTGTTTAGCCCTCTAGTTTTAATTCAGACCTACCATGAATAATGATCACATCTTCAGTACCAGTTAAGTACCTAAAGATGTTTATCACTGTCTTACAGTGATCTTCTCCAGAATATGACTGATCAACATCAAGCCTTGTATATTCATTGCATACATGATAGTAACTCATGTGATCTCTCTTTCAATTGGGGACAATTTTAGAGAGATACACTCCATGACTCATCATCATGAGACCTCTCTTGGAGTTTGTCATACTAAACGCCTTTAGCATCGAATGAATATACGTTCATTGGGTCAAACCGAACATCCTTTTAAATCTATCTATATAGATTTATATCCCCAATTTATAGGATGCTCCTCCCAAGTTATTCATGGAGGAATGTTTAGATAATTTTATCTTTACTGATTGTAGTATTGGTGTGTCATTCTTTATCAGTATATCAACATATAATACTAGGAATGTCACAGTGCTCCCACTGACCTTTTGTACACACTAGGTTTATTCTCGTTTTTGATAAAATCAAACTCTTTTGATTGTCTCATCAAAATGATTGTTTCATCTTTGAGAAGCTTGCCTCAATCCATAAATGGATCGTTGCATCTTATACACGATTTGCTTCAACCTTTGAAACAAACTACTCTGGCTGTATCATACATACATTCTCCTCAAGTCTTCACTGAGGAAGGACGTCTCCACATCCATTTTGTCAGATTTTATAATAAGCTGCAATCACAAGAAAAATCCAAATGGACTTGAGCATTACCCAGTAATAAGGTTTTATCACAGTCAACTCCTTGACTTGAAAAACCTTTTACACAGGTCTGGTCTTATAGGTCTCCACCTTGCCATTTGCCCCAGTATTTCTCTTAAAGACCCATAATCACACTCTAGGCACTATGCCCTTTTGTGGAGTAACCAGAGTCAATACTTGGTTCTCATACATGGAGTCCATTTCGGATTTCATGGCCATCTGCCATTTCTCTGAGTGTCTTCTACTCATAGCCTTATCGTATATAACTGGATCATCATCCTCTATGATGCGTACCTCATCATCATCCTCTATGATGAATCCATACCTCCCAGGTATCTTCGGTACTCTTCCGGATTTACGATTCGGTTGTGGTACAATAGGTCTATCTACAGGTTCCTCGATTCGACTTAAAGTGCTTTGTGGTTCTTGAACTACTTCAAGATCTATTACCCTCCTACTAGCTCCTTCAATGATAAACACATTTATCTAAGAAGACAGCGTGTATGATTATAGTAATAATACCCTAAACTTTCTTTAGGATATCCCACAAGTCTGCACTTGTCAGATTTTATCTCAAACTTATCTTTGAAACCTTTTCACATAAGCTGGACAACCCCTTATCTTAACATACTTAAGACTAGGAATCCTCCCTATCCATAACCTTTATGGAGTTTTGGGGCTGAATTTTTGAGGTTACCTTATTTAGTAGATATGCAGCCGTTTCTAGGGCATAACCCTAGATGGATACTAGAATGTCAGTAAAAATCATTATGGACTGCACCTTGTCCAACAAGGTACAATTTCTCCTTTTAGATACACCAATCATTTATTGCGTATCAGGAGGTGTCCATTATGAGAAAATATCATTTTGAGATGATCTAGAAACTCATTGCACAAGTATTCTTTCCTCGATCTGATCAAAGAATCTTAATACTTTGTCAATTTGTTTCACTTCTAAATTCTTTGAACCTTTCAAATGATTCAGACTTGTATTTCATCAAATACACATATTCAACTCTTTGAATGATCATCTCCTTTTTCTTTTACTAGTTTGTTCAATTTGCAAAATTATTTTTCATGTAAGTCAAGTTTACAAAGTCCATCAAGTGATCTTCCAGTTTCAAACAAAATATTATCATTATAAATAGAACAACAATTGTTCTTAAATATAATACGAGAACCTTCCTTGTCCAACAACGGAAGTAATAATGTTTCTAATGAGAACTGGAACATAATAATAACTTATTAACTTAATAGACTTGCCCGTAGGCAATGCTAAACTATAAGTTTCTATGGTTAATGCAGCAACCTTTGCTCCATTCCACACATAAGATTACTTACTCTTTGTTTAGCTTTCTACTTCTGCTTAGTCTCTGCATTAGATTGCATACGTGAGAACTACAGCTGGTATTCAATACCCAAGTAGAACCTTGACTTACAAAAAGATTTATTTTTTAATCATGAACAAACTTGTATTTGTAACCGAAGCTTCACTAAGCTTCTTCTGGTTAGCCTCTGTAAGAATCTCCTTACAGTTTTCTTTCTAGTATCTAGGCTTATTGCAGTGGAAGCAAACTCCTTTGCTATCTGCATCAGTCTTGTTCTTATTGTCCTTTGTTTTTGTCTTTTCATTTACCTTCTTTGAATTGTTCTTCTTTTAAGAAGATCCTTTGGCCTTCTTCCGCTTCCTGGAAGAATCATCTACCAGTAAGACTTGGTCTTTCTTGGTTGGAAAGTGACTCTTTTTAGTTTTCAACATGTTTAAGCAATTCAGGCAGGCTGACATATAGCTTGTTCATGTGGAAATTCACAACAATTTGTGAGAAAGAGTCCGAAAGTGATTGCAAGATCAAATCTTGGATCATCTCTCCATCCATTAAAATCCAGTTGTCCCAATTATTCAATCGAATTGATCATTTTTAGGACATTTGTCTGTACTGTAGTGCCATCGGTCAGTCTAGATCGGAAAAGCTCCTTAGATATCTGATATCTAATAGTCCTACTTTCCTCACCATTCAACTCCTTGAAGGTGCCGGAGTACAGTAGGAGCATCCATAGTTTCATGCTGACGCTGAAGCTCGTTACTCATGGATGCGAGCATGATGCATTGAGCCAACTGTGCATCATCTTACTACTTTCTAAAAGTAGCAATCTCTTCCTCAGAGGCATTGTCTGCAACTATTGCAGGGATAGGCATATTAAGGACATAATATAGCTTTTCAGCCTTGAGAACTATTCTCAAATTTCTTAACCAGTCCGTTTAATTTGGTCCGGTATTAGCATTAATATGCTCCGCAGTGATAGTAAATTAGACATTGTAAAATTCTGTAAATGAATTTATAATTTAACAACATTTTTAGCATACATTCATTTTTAATTAATTACCAAAATAAATTAGGGTCTTTATTTTAAATTGGTATCTCCCACTATTTTCATCAAACTATATTACCCTCATTATATAGTTCGGCAATTCTAATTAAAGATTTGCTAGTGAGACTAAGGATCCCATTTCAAATGTATATAGCCTTGTGGTGACACAACAAACGATATATAAATAAATAGGTAGACAACTATTGTCAATTACATCTCTATGTAACTCCTTGTATTTTGCCTCTTAGATTATTTTGATCAAGTGGTGACATATCCGAATCAAAATTATCCAAGTTAAGTCCATCCTAGCACTTCCATATATTCGAAAGAAAAATACTGTTCTTGTGGTGACACAACAAAACAACATCATTCAGTCTATGTATAAGCATCAAATGTGATAATGCAACATTTTAAATATTTAATACTTGCCTTGTGGTGACACAACAAACTCATATTAAATATTTAATACTCTATTGCTTTACCATGCTAGAAGGCGACGTTCGATATTCCAAATATCTTTAAACGCTTAGAACTTAATATAATTTCTTTGAGGGGTTTGTTATTATTTGTCTCATCTTGTTTAGCGCGCATGCACATATATATATATATATATATATATATATATATATATATATATAATACGCGTCATATTATTTAACATGCGAAGCATGTTGTATAATATATAATATATACATAGTAAGCATGCACATATAGAATACTATATTCCACCCGGATTGATTATGGACTTTTATTCTAGTTTGGTTCACTAGAGCCACCAAGTGAACCAGAAGGTCAAACCTAGGGTGCAAGAACAAAATTTAAATATAACTATTATATTTAAATTCGGGCTCCATTACAAACGGGTTTTCAAGCGCTTCTTGCTCCTTTGTCTCCAATTCTTCAAGTAATTCTAACTAAACCTATTACATAAACTATTTACAATAAATAGAAACCTTGATCAGCAGTCAAGGGGAGGTACATAGAAGGAAGATAGAATTTACATCAAGAAAAACTAGAGAAGACGAGGTACGCAGACCCTATTTATAAAAACTCATTCATTCAAGCATCCACTAAAATAAATCCAATCACACATTGGTCAGTAGTCCATAATCAATCCCTATTTATTATCATAAATATCTCCATATGTATCAATAAATAACATTCATCTCATGAATAATAAAACCATTCCATATATACATTGATATCATTTAATGGGCAATTAAAAGTTTACAGAAATCTAATTTTTGAAACAAAATAAACTCCTTTATTTAAATCAAAATTTAAATCATAATAAACTTATTTATTTTATTTTATCCAATTTTGAATAAAAATAAACTCTTTTATTTTTAATTAAATTCCAAATCAAAATAAACTCTTTTATTTCAATTAACATGGAATCTAATTTCAAGTTCAAAACAAACTCTTTTATTTTAACTTAAAATTGTTGAAAAATAAAATATGTTGAATCCTATTCCTTATCAAAATAAACATCTTTATTTTTAAGGAAACATGGAATTCTATTCCATATGTGAATAAACTCCTTTATTCTAGGAAACATGAAATCCTATTCCAAAGTAGAATAAACTCCTTTATTCTAGTTAACGTGGAATCTCATTCCAAGTTAAAATAAAAACTTTTAATTTTAATCATATTCCAATTCAAAATAAACCTTTTATCTTAATTGAAAAATAAATAAAATAAAAAAAAATAAAAAATTTTTAAAATCTGCAGACCGGCGCGGCCGCGCTCCAAAATAAACTAGGAGCGGCGCGGCCGCGCTGCACCCCCAGAAACGTTTTCTGGGTTCAGGTGCGGCCGCACTCCAGAATGAACTGGAAGCGGCGCGGCCGCACCGCATAGCAGAGTTCGAATTTTTTTTTTCTTTGCCTAGAAAATCGATCCAATCGCATACCCATACATACATGGAATCATAATAATCGATAATTAGCACAAGGTTAGGCTCTGATACCACTGTTAGGTTTTGATATAGCGCGAACATGCAATCAAATTACATAAATAGTGCGGACGCGCAATAAAACGGATTTTAAAAATTTTTCATACAAACCATCACCATGATCATCCATGTGCTCGATTTTCAATTAAACGAAAGAGATAAAGTATGAGAATTATACCCTTGTAGAACCATGCTTCCACAAGTACGAGTTCACCTCCAAATCCTTCGCGTTCTCCTTGAATTTTACCGATTAAATTCTTTCTTTTGATCAACGTTAGCCACCCAAGTGTTTGGCCTCTAGAGGTGATCCACCAAGGAATAATAGTTGTTCAAGAAGATGGGTGTTGGCAAAACCCTAGTTTCTCTCTCTATAGAAATTGCAAATACTCTCTCTCTCCCATTCTTATAGAAGAGTGTGAAACTGTCTAACAGTCTAACTGTCTAAAACTAAATCATGATAAGACTCCTCTTATTTATAGATATAAAGAACCCTCCTAAACTATTTAGGATTAGGGTTTTTATTTTTAATTAAACTTCTTTAATTAATTAAACTCCTAATCCAATTAGGAATTTATGAGAGAGTACTTCTATTAATTAATTCACAATCCCTATTAGGAATTAAATAATAGTAATAGTAATAATAATAAGACTCCTTTTATTAATTTATATTTAATATTTTCAAAATATTAAATAATAAATATTAAGCTATTTAATTTATTCTATCTCCATAGATTAAATTAAATACACTTAATTTATTATTACAATTATGCCATTCACTTCTTAAATAAATATTTTCCTTTTGCGGTGTGACCCTTTAGGTTCTCCATATTAAACTGGTTGTGAATAAATTAATTAGAACAATTCTAATCTTATTTAAATAAATAAATTAAGCTATTTAATTCATTTAAATAAATAATATTTATTCTACAATAAGGGTAAGCTCCCTTAGCGATCAACGACTTTCCAGATAATATAGATTTCAACATTAATCACAAAAGAACCTTTCAGTGAATAGTTACCGTGCAATTCAATCCTTCTACCATACAATGTCCGAATTAAATATAAGACATGGAATTACTGTCAAGTCTTATTTTATTTAATTATATGTATTTCGATTCTCAAATGCACAACTTTGATAATGTAAATTAGAAACTCCTTTCTAATTTCATTCTGCTTTGGCTAAAGACTTCTGAGTCGTCATTTATCGAATCACATAGGACATTCTCTCCTTTTACTAGAAGTGGTAGATTCTTTGTTGATCATTTACCTATCTCCATGTATAACTTATTATACCCAATCATACCCTTTGATATACCCTAATGGTCTTAAGGGATATGTCAAAGTATAACTCATCATACACAAGATACTATGATGATCTCAAGTCCAAGGATCACTTGTACTACTATCACTAGAGGAATTCCTATTGACAGACGAGTAAAACTCCATTAGGTATTCCTTAGCGAGCCACGTTCAGTGAACTTATTCTCTAATAAGCACCAACATACTTGCTTTAGTGTCTCCACACAAATGATTATGAGATCAATCATCCTCTTCCAAAGAGCAAGCAATGTATGTACTAATCTATCCGGATTCACTAATCCCCTTTTTAGTAATCCATCGATTAGGAACGATTTTAGTTTGTGAGCTATCTAGAATTTAGATCTCATTAGCATGATCCCCATCATAATTCTAAAAGCATTGCTCAAAACTATGAGTTTATCACATTTAATATAACAGCACCATGTAGATAATATAAAATGCCTTTAATAACCGAATAAGATTACAAAGTATATGCTACATCATATCAAATATGATTGGCTTGTGTACATACTACTTTTAATTATCCCTTCTTTAGTATGCACGTGTCACTATTGCCTAAATCTATACTAGCAAAATACGCAAGTATACGCAGTCCACAAGTAATATAATGATAAGAGAGTGTTGAATTCACACAGAATTATTTAATAATAATTATCAAGTACTAAATCATAATCAAATTAATTTTATTTAAACAATTTGATAAAAGTTGTTAAATTTTAAAAATAAAGTACTAAACTAGCTAATCACTAACTACCAAGAATTGAATTTAGACTAAAAGGCTTAAGATTATAATTTTCCTTAATGTTTCACTTGAATTAATACACTTCCTGTTAAGTTATGCTAACTATTTCAGATTGTTAATCGAGAACTCATCAATATTTATAACCATCTCTCGATGTATCATAAACGAATCAACTTAAATCCACAGATAATAGAATTAAGGTGAACACCCTAGTTATCTAATTCACTATATCTCTATGTGAATTATAATTAAAAAAGATTTAAAGCACAGGTTCTCAATCAGATTACATGCGGTGTATAGGTATATCTCTATTCTAGACACAAATTATGAGTTCCATCACCATGCAGAAAACACAATCACATGCTATTATGATCAAATCTAAACATATAATCCATTTCTCAAGTTCATATAGATTATGATGGTAATTACTGGCCAGGCAATTAAGCAATTATGCACAAATCATAATAGATAATCCGATAATAATCAATAATAATTAACAAGGAAGCATATCAATAAAAGCTACGCAATAAGATCCATTGTAATCTTGAAATAGAATTAGTTCATAACTCAATTAAAATCCAAAATCCACAAGTAAACCATCATCCAAGAATTACAAAATAAAAAGATAAAAGAAGAAAAGAAAAACTATTTTCAAGCAATCCTTGATATACTCCTTAGCCTTCTATCTTGATCTTCCTTCATGATAATCTCTTACTTCAAACCTCCAATCCTTCTTCAATTCTAGGGTTAGCAAAAAGTAGTAAGATTCCCCTTTATTTTATGTCTCACATCATGTATTTATAGGTTACAAGTCAAATCCCAAGCTTAGGAGGAAACCCAATCTAATTTGGAGTCAAAAATATGCAAAAACGAGTCAAATCTTAATCTGGCCACGACCCCTCTCTGATGTTGGGCGCGACTGTTAGGTTTGTATAAGCGCGAGCATGCAATCAAATCACATAAATATAGCGGAAGCGCGATAAAATTAGATTTTAAAATTTTATACAAATTATCACCATGATATTTCCTTATGCTCAATTATCAATTAAACGAAAGAGATAGCGAATAAAAATTATACCCTCGTTGAACCGTGCTTCCTCGGGTACAAGTTCAACTCCAAATCCTTTCGCATTCTCCTTCAAGTTCACCGATTAAATTCCTTCCTTTGATCAACATTAGCCACCCAAGTGTTTTGCCTCTAGAGGTGATCCACCAAGGAATAATACGTACTCAAAAAGATAGGCGTCGGCAAAACCCTAGTTTCTATCTCTATAGAAATTGTAAGTGCTCTCCCAAATCTTATGGAAGTGTATGTAATCTGAATCCATAATAAGACTCATCTTATTTATAGATATAGGTAACCCTCCTGAACTATTTGGGAATATGGTTTTATTTTAATTAAACTCTTTTAATTAATTAAACTCCTAATCTAATTAGGAATTTATGAGAGTACTTTTATTAATTAATTCTCAAACCCTTTTAGGAATTAAATAATAATAATAGTAATAATAATAATAAGACTCCTCTTATTAATTTATATTTAATATTTTCAAAAATATTAAATAAATAAATATTAAGCTGTTCAATTTATTCTATCACCATAGATTAAATTAAATACACTTAACTTATTATTACAATTATGTAATTTACTTCTTAAATAAATATTTTTCTTTTGCGGTGTGACCCTTTAGGTTCTCCATATTAAACCGGTTGTAAATACATCAATTAGAACAATTCTAATCTTATTTAAATAAATAAACTAAATCATTTAATTCATTTAAATAAATAATATTTATTCTACAATAAGTGTAAGCCCCCTTAGCGATCAGTGACTTTCCAGATAATATAGATTTCAACATTAATCATAAAAGAACATTTCAATGAATAGTTACCGTACAATTCAATCCTTTTACTAAACAATATCCCAATTAAATATAAGATATGGAATTACTATCAAGTCTTATTATATTTAATTATATGCATTTCGATTCTCAAATGCATAACTCTAAATAATGCAAATTAGAAACTCTTTTCTAATTTTGTTTTGCCTTGGCCAAAGACTACTGAGTTGCATTTATTGAATCACGCAAGACATTCTCATCTTTTACTAGATGTGATAGATTCTTTGTTGACCATTCACCTATCTCCATATACAACTTATTATACCCAAGCATACCATTTGATATACCCTAAAGGTCTTAAGGGATATGTCAAAGTATAACTCATCATACACAAGATACTATGATGATCTCAAGTCTAAGGATCACTTGTACTACTATCACTAGAGGAATTCCTATTGACAAGAAAGTAAAACTCCATTAGATATTCCTTTAGCGAGTCAGGTTCAGTGACCTTATTCTCTAATAAGCACCTACATACTTAATTTAGTGTCTCCACACAAATGATTATGAGATCAATCATCCTCTTCTTAAGAGCATGCAAAATATGTACCAATCTATCCGGATTCAGTAATTCCCTATTTAGTAATCCAACGATTGGAAACGATTTTAGTTTTAAGCTCTCTAAGAATTTAGATCTCATTAGCATGATCATCATTATGATTCTAAAAGCATTGCTCAAAACTATGGGTTTATCACATATAAAATAACGACACCATGTAGATAAAGTAAAATGCCTTTAATAAATTAATTCTTTTATTAATAAACGAATAAGATTATAAAGTATATGCTACATCATATCAAATATGATTGGCTTGTGCATACTACTTTCAATCTCCCACTAGCACTAAAGCTAATCGCCATGGTATCTAATACACATCTTCTCTAAGTGACGATTAAACTGCTGTTGTCTTGAGAGTCCACACGCTTTAGTGTGAGGTCTCCTCTTTTAATGATCTCTCTAATCAAATGAAATCGTCGCAACACGTGTTTGGATTTCTGATGAGACCTAGGTTCCTTAGCCTACGCAACAACTCTAGTGTTGTCACAAAATAAAGATACAGATTCTCTAATACTAAGAACCACTCTAAGTTCAGTTATGAACTTCTTCATCCAAATAGCTTCCTTTGCATCTTCACTTGCAACTGTACTCTGCCTCTATCACTAAATTAGTAACTGTTTGCTGCTTGAAACTTTTTTAACTCACTGCGCCACCGTTTAAAGTAAACATATACCCTGAAACGGATTTACTGTCATCTTGGTCCATTTGAAAACTTGAGTTTGTATAGCTCTCTAGTTTTAATTCAGACCTACCGTAGACAAGAAATACATCTTTAGTTCTTCTTAAGTACTTTAGGATGTTTTTCACTGCCTTCCAGTGTTCCTCTCCTGGATTCGACTGATATCTGCTTGTTACACTAAGTTCATGAGTAACATCCGGTCTAATACATATCATACTGTACATGATAGATTCTATTGCCGAAACTTAAGGAATCTTACTCATACGGTCTCTCTCCTCAGGTGTCTTAGGGGCCTATTTCTTAGAGAGATGTATTTCATGGCTCATCAACATGAGACCTCTCTTGGAATCTTCCATGCTAAACTTCTTTAGCATCGAGTCAATGTACTTTCCTTGGGACAAGCCAAGCATCCTTTTAGATCTATCTCTATAGATCTTTATCCCAAAATATAGGATGCTTCACCCAAGTCCTTCATGGAGAAATGTTTAGATAACCAAATTTTAATCGACTTTAGCGTAGGAACATCATTCCCTATCAGTAATATATCATCAACATATAATACTAGGAATGATACAATGCTCATACTCTTGTACACACAAGGTTCATCCTCTTTTTTGATAAAATTAAACTCTTTGATTATCTCATCAAAACGGATATTCCACTTTTGAGAGGCTTGTTTCAATCCATAGATGGATCGTTGTAGCTTATAGACTTGATTTGTTCCAACCGTTGAAACAAAACCCCTTGGCTGTATCATATATACATTTTCCTCAAGCTTCCCATTGAGGAAGGCTGTCTTCACGTCCATTTGCCAGATTTCGTAGTCATAATAAGCTGCAATTGCAAGCAAAATCCAAATGGACTTGAGCATAGCTACTGGTGAGAAGGTTTCATCATAGTCAACACCTTGTCTTTGTTTAAAACCTTTTGCAACCAGTTGGGCCTTATAGGTAGCCTTACCGTCCGCTCCAGTCTTTCTTTTAAAGACCCATTTTCACCCATTAGGCTTAATGCCCTCAGATGGCGAAACCAAAGTCCATACTTGGTTTTCATACATAGAGTCCATCTCGGATTTCATGGCTTCTAGCCATTTCTCTGAGTCTTTACTACTCATAGCCTCTTCGTAAGTCAAAGGATCATCATCATCTATGATGCGTACCTTATCATCATCTTCTATGATGAATCCATACATTTCGGGTATCTTCGGTACTCTTTCAGATTTATGAATAGGTTATGATAATTAGGTTCTTCCACTTGGTTAGGTACCTGACTTTGATCCGTAGTATTTTATGGTTCTTGAACTTCTTCAAGATATATCTTACTCCCACTGACCCCTTCAAGGATAAACTCTTTTTCAAAGAAGGCAATGTATTTCGCAACAAACACCTTTTGATCAGTACGATGATAAAAATAATACCCTGATGTTTCTTTAGGGTATCCCACGAATCTACACTTGTCGGATCTAGTCTTTAGCTTACCATTCTCAAACCTTTTGACATAAGCTGGACAACCCTAAGCCTTAACATGCTTAAGATTTGGTTTCCTCCCTATCCATAACTCATATAGAGTCTTTAGAACGGATTTGGTAGGTACCTTGTTAAGTAGGTATGCAGCCGATTCTAGGGCATAACCCCATAATAATATTGAAAGGTCGGTAAAACTCATCATAGAACGAACCATGTCCAATAATATTTGATTTCTCCTTTCAGATACACCATTCAACTATGGCTTTCCTGGTGGAGTCCATTGTGAGATTATACCATTTTCTTTGAGACAATTGAAAAACTCATGACTTAAGTATTCCCCTCCTCGATCCGATCAAAGAATCTTAATACTCTTACCAGTTTGCTTCTCGACTTCACTTCTGAATTCTTTGAACTTTTCAAACGATTCAGATTTGTATTTCATCAAATACATATATCCAAATCTTGAATGATCATCAGTGAAAGTAATAAAATAAGAATACCCTCATCGTGCATTCATTGTCATAGGTCCACATACGTCTGTGTGTACCAACGCTAACAACTCTGTAACTCTTTCTCCTTTTCCACCAAAAGGAGATTTAGTCATCTTACCCACGAAACAATATTCACAAGTTGGATATGATTCGTAGTCAGATAGCTCTAAAAGCCCATCTTTATGCCACTTGATTAATCTTGTTTCATTAATATGATCGAGTCTAAAGTGTCACATAAAGGTATAATTATTATCTCTTTTCCTTTTCTTAGTTTGTTCAATTTGAAGTATATTTTCATGCAAGTCAAGTACATAAAGTCCATTCAGTAAATTGCCAACACTATATAAAATATTTTTATTATAAAAAGAACAACTGTTGTTCTTTATTATAATATCAAAACCATCCATATCCAATATAAAAATTGAAATAATGTTTCTTATAAGTGTTGGAACATAATAACAATTATTTGAACTAATGGACTTGCCTATAGGCAATGCTAAACAATAAGTTCCTACAGCTAATGCAGCAACCTTTGCTCCATTTCCCACTCGCAAGACGACTTCATCCTTGTTCAGTTTTCTACTTCTGCTTAGTCCTTACATATTGTTACATATGTGAGAACCACATCCGATATCCAATACCCAAGTAGAATTTTGACTTTCAGAAAAATTAATTTCAATCATGAACAAACATAGATCAGAAGTCAAAGCTTCTTCAAGCTTCTTTTGGCCCGCAAGATAATCCTTGCAATTCCTCTTCTAGTGACTCGACTTATTGCAATGGTAGCATATTCCTTTGCTATCTGGATCAACTTTCTTATTATTCTTTACTTTCGCATTGCCCTTAACCTTCTTCTTTTTCTTCTTTTCAGAAGATACCTTGGGCCTCTTCCTTTTCTTAGAAGAATCATCCACCAATAATACTTGGTCCTTCTTGGATGAGAAGTGACCTTTAGCAATTTTCAGCATGTTAAGTAACTCAGGCAAGCTAACGTCCAACTTATTCATGTTAAAATTCACAACAAATTGTGAAAAGGTGTTTGGGAGTGACTGCAAGATCAAATCTTGACTGAACTCCCCATGCATCCATCACGAACCCTAACTGTCTAAGACGTTCAATGAAATTGATCATCTTTAGGACATGTGTCTCAACAGTAGTGCCCTCGATCATTCGAAATCAAAATAGTTCCTTATATATCTGATATCTAGCAGTCCTACTTTCCTCACCATACAACTCCTTGAGGTGCAGGAGTATAGAAGGAGCATCCATAGTTTCATGCTGACGCTGAAGCTCGTTACTCATAGATGCTAGCATAATGCATTGAGTCACGATTGCATCATCTTGCCACTTTCTAAAAGTAGCAATCTCTTCCTCAGGGGCTATTTCTGCAACAATTGTAGGGATGGGCGAATTTAGGATATAAGAAATCTTTTCAACAGTGAGAGCAATTCTCAGATTCCTTAACCGGTCCGTGTAATTCGGTCCTGTCAGTTTGTTTGCATCAAGTATGCTTCGTAGTGATATTAGTGAGTTTGACATTTTTTAAATTTTGCAAGTGAAATAGACAACATTTTAACATACATTCATTTTATTAATTATCAAAATAAATTAGGTCTTTGTTTAAATTGGTATTTCCCACTATTTTTATCAAACTATATTACCCTAAATATATAACTCGACAAATCTAATTAAAGACTTGCTAGTGAGAATAAGGATCCCATTTCAAATGTATATAGCCTTGTGGTGACACAACAAACTATATATAAATAAATAGGTAGACAACTATTGTCAATTACATTACCATGTAACTCCTTTTAATTTTGCCTCTTAGATTATTTTGATCAAGTGGTGACACATCTGAATCAAAATTATCCAAGTTAAGTCCAACCTAATACTTTCATATAAGTAAAGAGAAAAATACCGTCCTTGTAGTGGCACAACAAAACAACATCGTTCAATTTCTTTATAAGCATCATATGTTATAAAACAACATCTCAAAAAATTAAAATAAGTCTTGTGGTGACACAACAAACTTATATTGAGTAAGTAATTCTCTATTGTTTTATCATGTTAGAAGGTGATGTTCGAGATTTCAAATATCTTTGAACGTTACAACTTAATATGATTTCTTTGAGGGTTTTTGTTATTATTTGTCTCATCTTGTTTAACGCATATATATATATATATATATATAGTAAACATGCACATATAGAATACTATATTTTATCCAGATTGATTATGGACTTTTATTCTAGTTTGGTTCACTAGAGCCACCAAGTAAACTAAAATGTCAAACCTAGGGTGTAAGAACTGAATTTAAATATAACTATTACATTTAAATCTCGAGCTCCATTACAAACAGGTCTTCAAGCGCTCCTTGCTCCTTTGTCTCCAATTCTTGAAAATAATTCTAACTAATCCTATTACATAAACTATTTACAATAAATAGAAACCTTGGTCAGCAGTCAAGGGGAAGTACATACGAGGAAGATAGAATTTATATTAAGAAAAACTAGAGAAGACGAGGTACGCATACCCTATTTATAAAAAAATCCATTCATTCAAGCATCCTCTAAAATAAATCCAATCACACATTGGTCAATAGTCCATAATTAATCCTATTTATTATTATACATATCTCCATATGCATTAATAAATAGCATTCATCTCATGAATAATAATATCATTCCCTATATGCATCGATATCATTTAATGGGCAAAAAGTTTGCTGATATTTAGTTTTGAAACAAAATAAATTCTTTTATTTTAATCAAAAACTAAATCAAAATTAAACTCCTTTAATTTTAGCAACCTAGAATCATATTCCATACAAAATAAACATCTTTATTTTAAATATACTCTAATTAAATAAACCATTTACTTTAATTGAAGAAAAAATAAAATTTCAAAATCTGCAGACCGACGCGACTGCACTCCAAAATGAACTAGGAGCGGCGCGGCCGCACTGCACCCCCAGAAACGGTTTCTGGGTTCAGGCGTTGCCGCGTTCCAGAATGAACTAGAAGCGGCGCGGTCGCGCTACCTCGCAGATGCAAAAAACTTGGTTTGCCCAGAAAATCGATAATTAGCAAAAGAATTGGCTATGATATTACTGTTAGGTTTGTATATAGCGCAAGCATACAATCAAAACACATAAATATAGCGGAAGCACGATAAAATCAAATTTGAAAATTTTATGCAAACCATCACCATGATCTTTCCTTATGCTTAATTATCAATTAAACGAAAGAGATAGAGAATAAGAATTATACCCTCGTTGAACCGTGCTTCCTTGGGTATAAGTTCAACTCCAAATCCTTTCGCGTTCTCCTTGAAGTTCACCGATTAAATTCCTTCCTTTGATCAACGTTAGCCACCCAAGTGTTTTGAGGTGATCCACTAATGAATAATACGTACTCAAAAAGATAGGTGTTGGCAAAACCCTAGTTTCTATCTCTATAAAAATTGTAAGTACTCTCCAAAATCTTATGGGAGTGTATGTAACCCGAATCCATATTAAGACTCAACTTATTTATAGATATAGGTAACCCTCCTGAACTATTTAGGAATAGGGTTTTATTTTAATTAAACTCTTTTAATTAATTAAACTTCTAATCCAATAAGGAATTTATGAGAGTACTTTTATTAATTAATTCTCAAATTAGGAATTAAATAATAATAGTAATAATAATAATAATAATAATAGGACTCCTCTTATTAATTTATATTTAATTTTTCTAAAAATATTAAATAATAAATATTAAGCTGTTCAATTTATTTTATCACCATAGATTAAATTAAATACACTTAACTTATTATTACAATTATGTCATTTACTTCTTAAATAAATATTTTTCTTTTGCGGTGTGACCCTTTAGGTTCTCCATATTAAACCGGTTTAGAATAAATCAATTAGAACAATTCTAATCTTATTTAAATAAATAAATTAAACTATTTAATTTATTTAAATAAATAATATTTATTCTACAATAAGTGTAAGCCCCCTTAGCGATCAATGACTTTCCAGATAATATAGATTTCAACATTAATCATAAAAGAACATTTCAATGAATAGTTACCGTACAATTCAATCCTTCTACCAAATAATGTCCTAATTAAATATAAGATATGGAATTACTATCAAGTCTTATTATATTTAATTATATGCATTTTGATTCTCAAATGCATAACTCTAAATAATGCA
The DNA here is from genome assembly GCA_034770075.1 of Aralia elata. Taxonomy (NCBI): domain Eukaryota; kingdom Viridiplantae; phylum Streptophyta; class Magnoliopsida; order Apiales; family Araliaceae; genus Aralia; species Aralia elata. The sequence goes on from CM068382.1 coordinate 58,534,589, forward strand.
GATTAGAAACTCTTTTTTAATTTTATTCTGCCTTGGCCAAGGACTAGTGAGTTGTCATTTATCGATTCACATAGGACATTCTCATCTTTTACTACATGTGGTAGATTCTGATAGGAGCATAATATTTAATTATTTTTATTCCTTTATACTTAATTTAATTGCATTTTATCTGTTATGTGAACTGAATTAAGGTGTTTATAGATCTTTGGAAGAATTAGAGTGATTTGGTGAATGATGGAGTCTAATGCTGAATTTTATGTTGTTTCGCAGAAATATTCAACGATCAGTATTGGCACTCTACGATCAATAAGAGTACTTTACGTTCTTTGAGTGAGAGCTTTACGATTAGTCTACTTATGCTCTACGATTGTGCGAGATAACTCTACGATCGCTTAACTTATTCTGCGATGATGTTGTTTACTCGACGATCGTCCCAAGTTCATTCTACGTTTGGCAAGTCTACTTTACGTTTTTCACTCAGCAGCTAGTTCACTCTACGACTGACGAGATTTACTCTACGATTCCGAGAGGAGAGTTGCACTCTATGATCAGTCACTCTACGATTGCATGACTACGCTACGAAGTGCTGGTGCAGAGACTTATAGATTTCCAAATCAGAGTAGGATTTGAGATGTTGGAGCTTAAAGATACGATTCCTAACATGATTTGGAGATAGACTTGTGTATCAAAAAGGAAGTTCAATCTAATATGGAGATTCGAGTCAAAGTCGATAAGGAAACCACATATAATTATGGAAATAGAATCTGACATGGAATCTGACTTGAGGAACAATATGGAAATTGATGCCGAACTGGAAAAGGAAACTGAGGAAGACTTAGATTTGGAGATTCGAGTCAAAGTCGATAAGGAAACCACATCTGATCCGGACATCTTTTGGAGTAAAATATGCAAGCTAATGCGAGAAGGGAAGATTGAAAGGTTTTCAATATCAAGCTGAATGCATGTTCATGACTTGGGACTTTGATTGTACTGTAGATCTCTCTGAGAGCTTCGATTTAACAGGTGGCACGCTCCGTAACTCCTTCTAGATCAAAAGTTATGACCGTTTTACCAACGGACGTTGAACCTCAAAATTTGGAGTTGTCATTTACATAGCAGCCAATTTAGCTTTTCGGAGCCTCTTGAATCGCCTAATTCTGAGTTCGTATGAGAATGTTATGGCCATTTTTCCAACGAACGTCCGAGTAGAATTTTGTCGGGCGCGGCTGTTAGGTTTGTATATAATGCAATCATGCAATCAAATTACATAAATATAGCGGAAGCGTGATAAAACGGATTTTAAAATTTTAATACAAACCATCACCATGATCTATCCTTGTGTTCAATTATCAATTAAACGAAAGAGAAAGAGAAAGAGAATAAGAATTATACCCTCGTAGATCAAAGCTTCCTCAGGTACAAGTTCAACTCTTAGTCCTTCGTCTTCTCCTCGAAGTGTTTGGCCTCTAGAGGTGATCCACCAAGGAATAATAGTTGTTCAAGAAGATGGGTGTTGGCAAAATCCTAGTTTCTATTTCTATAGAAATTGTAAGTACTCTCTCTCTATCTAATTCTTATGGAAGGGTGTGTAACCCTAATCTATGATAAGACTCCTCTTATTTATAGATGTAGGAATAACCCTTCTCTAAACTATTTAGGATTAGGGTTTCTATTATAATTAAACTCCTTTAATTAATTATACTCATAATCCAATTAGGAATTCATATGAGAGTACTTCTATTAATTAATTCCCAATCCCTATTAGGAATTAAATAATAGTAATGGTAATAATAATAATAAGTATTGGTCGATTTCACAACCGAAAAATACGCGTAAGTATACGCGGTCAACAAGTAATATATGATAAGATATGAGTCGAACCCATAGGGAATTGTTACGAATAATAACCAAGTACCAATCGTATATCAATTTGATCTAATTTAAACGATGAAGATTTGATTGTTTGTTGATTGGTTGAGTTCACAAGTCAAGTAATGAATAAAATGCGGTAAAATATCAAGATAGAAAGGTCTAAGATTACAATTTCCCCCAACACGTCATTTGAATCTCCTAACTCTCTCTTTTCAATCAGTTATAACATACGAATTGACAACCGAGAAATCAAAACTACATAAGAGCCTCTGTCGATGGTCAATCACGAATCTTCCTAAGCGGTGCATAGGTATATGTCTATCCTATACACTATCAAGAGACTAATTTCAGGAATGATTAGTAGACACGTGTCACCAAATCTAGTTAATCGTCCCCTCAATTATCAACTTTCACATCGGAAGTCATTAAGACTAGATTCTCAATTGGTTGCATGCAGTAATTAGGTATATATCTATCCCAACTACTATCAAGATACCTATTATTGTAGATAATTAATAAGACACACGTCACTTAATCCGATTAATAACCCACAACAATCTATACTCTCACATGTTATCATAACTAGGTCTTAACCTATAATCCGTTCGTCAAGTTCATATAGGTTCCCAAGGTAATTACGGGCCAAGCAATTAATCTAGAAAGCAAAGGTTATGATAATCAATTCACAAATGAATAACTGAAATCAATAGAGAGAGAAATCAATTCAGTTTAAGTGTTGGGTTCCATTGCAATCTTAGAATAGAAGGTTAGTTCATGATAGCTACAATAAACATCAATTTCAATTTATACATTGTCAAATTCGAATTACAAAGGAGTTGAAAATCTAGAAATGAAACCACTTTTGAAGTTGTTCAGTTGTTGTTCCTTGGGTTGCTGTTAGTTTCTAGCTCTCCTCCTTAGTTTTGCAATTCTTGTTGACTGAGTTCCTTGGCTTGTGGCTTGATTCAGCTTGATTTGCAGCTTTTAGCTCTGTTGTTTGATGTATTTTGTAGCCTCCCTCTCTCTAGATGTCTGATATGAAGCTTAGAAGAGATTATATATAGCCTTCTTCAAGAAACCCTAGCCAAAGTCAGATAAAATGGAACTCAGATTGCACTAAAACTGTGTCAGATCGCACTCAGGACGGCGTTGGCGCGCCCAAGCCCTGGTTGGCCCAAGTCGAGTGTCGCACGCCCGCACGCTGGCTGCCGCACGCCCGCGCCCAGCGCCTGGGCCGCACGCCCAACTCCCGCTGCCGAGGCCCCGCGCCCAGCGCCTGCCGAGGCCCGCGCGCGCGCCCAGCGCCCATGCGCCCGCGCCCAGCGCCGGCGCCCGCGCCCAGCGCCGGCTGCCGAGGCTCACGCCCACGCCGCGGGCCCACACGCCAGCGCGTGCGCCCGCGCCTAGCGCCTGCCCATCTGCCGAGTGTTGCCTGCCGAGGCTGCCGAGCGGTGCCGAGCCGCGCGCGCGCGCGCGCCCAATGCCGACGCCTACCAATGCCTGCCGAGCCATGCCGAGCCTCGCCACAGGTGCCCAGCGCCCATGTGCCCGCGCGCGCTGGGCAGCGTCCGCGCCTAGCGCTTGGCTGGTGCCCCCAGTTACTGCACGCCGTGCCCGCGGCTTGGTCAACGCCGCACGCCGTGCACGCCTTCTAACGCCGTGCACGCCAAACTTCCAAATGTCATCAAATTCAACGCCGAGCATCGCCAAAGACAACTTTTCACCGTATTATCATTCGGGCACGGATATCCAAGCACGAGCTTGCCCTCGTGGCTTGGCCGACGCCGCACGCCGTGCACGTTTTTCAACGCCGTGCACGCACAACTACCAAATGTTATCAAATAAAGCCCCGAGCGTTGCCAAACACTAATTTCCATCGTACTACCATTCGGGCACAGATATCCAAGCATGAACATTGAGTCAATACGAACAACGATCCGAGCGGTCTTTATTTCCATTCCTACAAACATAATGAAAATATATCAAAGCAACATAAAACATGTAAAAATAACAAAAAACTATATTATGTAGAAATATGATAAAAATAACTAAAAATCATATAAAAGTCCCAAAAACTAACAAACTATCAAGGTCAAAGGTACCCAAATTGTGTGTATAAAACACCCTCATCAATAAGACTACTTTTATTAATTTATATTTAATATTTCTAAAATATTAAATAATAAATATTAAGCTATTTAATTTATTCTATCTCCATAGATTAAATTAAATACACTTAACTTATTATTACAATTATCTCATTTACTTCTTAAATAAATATTTTTCTTTTGCGGTGTGACCCTTTAGGTTCTCCATATTAAACCGGTTGTGAATAAATTAATTAGAACAATACTAATGATATTTAAATAAATAAATTAAACTATTTAATTCATTTAAATAAATATTATTTATTCTACAATAAGGGTAAGCCCTTTAGCAATCAACGACTTTCCAGATAATATAGATTTCAACATTAATCACAAAAGAACCTTTCAGTCACTACAAAAAAAAGGTCATTGCCAACGGACGTTCCCGTCGCCAATGACTCCAATGCCGTCGGCAATGACTCATTGGCGACGGCAACTCCCGTCGCCCTCGCCGTTGCCCCCCAGGTCGTCGCCCATGGCTCCCGTCGATGGCCGTCGATAAAGTACTCAGTGGCGACGGGGACATTGGCGACGGCACGCCATCGGCAATGAGTAATTAGCGACGGGAAAGTCCGTTGGTAAAGCCGTCGCTAAACAGTATATTAAATTATATATAAAATAGTCATTGGCGACGGCATATTCCGTCGGCAATGATCGCCGTCGGTAATGAGTAAGCACTAACAAATCTATTTTTTTTAAAAAACAATTTAAAAAAAATGCAAATACCTGTTATAATTATAACTATTAACAACTAAAAAAAATAAATAAAATCCTCAAAAACGCAAATCAATAACCATCAAATCTTTTACTATCAACCATCAAATATCTAGGTATGATAAGGTATAAAATATTAGTAGATACAAAAACCATCAACCGAATTACATACAAAACCCAAGTTTATACAACGCAAAAACTGTATCTGTACATACATGAAAATAAAAATATAAACACTAACTATATCCCCAGATCAGAAGTACCGGTATCATCATCGCCATCTCCCGTACCGCCGCCGGTCCCACCATCCGTAGCATCATTACCATCAGCCCGACGGTCATCGCCTTCGCCGCTACCTCCATCCCCACGAGGCTCATCAACAAGTCCCTACAAAATTAAAATATTAATTACAAAGTCCAAAAGAGAGCATATTTAAATAATTATTCTAAGTGTTCTTTCATTTATACAAGTTCGGCAAACAAACTGATAACTTGGCCTCTTTTTGGCCTCTTTTTTGACTATTGTTCTAAGTTTTTCTTTATTTTATATAAGTTCGGCAAACAAGCTGATAACTCGGCCTCTTTTTGGCCTCTTTTTCGACTATTGTTCTAAGTTTTTCTTTGTTTTATACAAGTTCGGCAAACGAGCTGATAACTCGGCCTCCGGATCTCGGAATTGAGTTCCGTAAGTTGTGACGTGTCCCAAATATCTATGAGGTGCTACTTCTACGGTTTCGTGTTGGTTTGACGCCCGAGGTGGGTTTTGACCTCTTTTTCGACTATTCTTCTAAGTGTTCTTTATTTTATACAAGTTCGGCAAACGAGCTGATAACTCGGCCTCCGGATCTCAGAATCGAGTTCCGTAAGTTCTGAGGTGTCCCAAATATCTATGAGGTGCTACGTCTACGGTTTCGTGTTGGTTTGACGCCCGAGGCGGGTTTTGGCCTCTTTTTCGACTATTCTTCAAAGAGTTCTTTATTTTATACAAGTTCGGCAAACGAGGTGATAACTCGGCCTCCGGATCTCGGAATCGAGTTCCGTAAGTTCTGACGTGTCCCAAATATCTGTGAGGTGCTACGTCTACGATTTCGTGTTGGTTTGATGCCCGAGGCGGGTTTTGGCCTCTTTTTCGACTATTCTTCTAAGTATTCTTTATTTTATACAAGTTCGGCAAACGAGCTGATAACTCGGCCTCCAGATCTCAGAATCGAGTTCCGTAAGTTCTGACGTGTCCCAAATATCTGTGAGGTGCTACGTCTACGGTTTCGTGTTGGTTTGACGCCCGAGGCGGGTTTTGGCCTCTTTTTTGACTATTCTTCTAAGTGTTCTTTATTTTATACAAGTTCGGCAAACGTAATGATTTTAATTTCTACAAATTGCTGGTTTATTATTTTGTCTCTTACTCTTCAACTCTATATGAAGAAAAACAACGTGCATAATTAATGAAACTTATCTCTATATAAATTTACTCTTCAATGTTTGACAGTTTATATAAGCAATATAATATGAAAACCCGTGAATTAAATAAAGACAGACATCAATAATTATATTTACCTCTCGAATATGTCGAGGAAAAAGGTTGGCCAGGACAACCGCACATACACGAATGGCTTCCTCTCGGACCAGACCCATCATCTCGTCGGCAGATGCATCCGGATCGATGGAGCCGTGGACGACCTCCTGAGCATGCTGGTAGATACGCTGGCGGGATGGTGCGCCTGATTGTATAGCATTGCTCTCCATGCACCCCTCTACGATCCGCCGGAAGAAGTCGTCGGATAATGAAGGGCCGACACTCGATTCACTCGCACCACCTGCTCTGGTGGGTGGGCGACGCCTAGCTAGCGCAACAGGCACTAATGTGTAGGCGGGGACCCGTGGAATGCCCACAACTCTACCCTTCTTCGGTCCCCTGTGTAGCCTGCAGCCAGTCCTCCAGCTCCTCAGCCTCGCGGGTCTCGGCATCTATGACGCCATCCGTCCTCTGGCTACTCCGCTCCGCTGCGAGTGTCTCGAACCGTCGCTGAAAAAGAATATATAACAATATGAAAAGCATAATTGTTTAAAGAATTTTAATACGAATTTCATGAATAAAAATATCACTTAAATTAAAAGGATAACATTACTTACAACAATGCCCTCTACCTCAGGTAAGATATAACCACCATCCTCTTTCTTTTGATGGGCGTGCCACCAAAACTCTAAGCGGGAAGGTGGGTGCCACCATCCTCTTCCTCTGGATTCTGGCACAGATTCATGTTCATTTAACCAGGTTTCCCCATGATAGATCCATGTACTATAACCCTGCTTGAACCCATACGCAAATAGGTCGCACATGACATCACTCCTTTCCTTCCACACTTCATTCACAAACCTCTTACAAGGACATCTAATCTCATCGCCGCTAACTTGCTCAAATGCAAAATTGAGAAACTCTCCAACCCCAGTACGGTACTCAGAGCTAAGCCCACTCTTATCAGTGGCGACCCTACGTTCCATCCAACATCGATCAACAGTCATCTTAGTCTATACACTAGAAGGTGCTATATATGAGGAAAAACAAAACACAAACAGGATGGTTAATGTCTATACATACATATGAAGTACACAAACATGATGGTTATTTGGGACTGTACATTTTATACATCATTTTTCACCCTTAGGGTTAATTTTATCTGCCAATGCACTCATCTAGATACATTCTTAATTATTTTTCATTCTACCCGCTCATTACAAGCTAATAGGGATAGCTAAAAGAAGCGAATTTGCACTTTCCAGTAATAATGAGCTGCAACGAATGTAGTTTAGAAAGCATGAGTCATAGTCCAAATACCAAAGAAATTATAACTATTGACGCCCGCAAACAACACACTTCAATCATTCACAATGATCGGGAAAAGAAGAAACAGGCTTATCATTTTTTGTTCCAGTTGTTGTATCCCACTTGTTCCCATAATAAGTGATACGTAGTATGTTATGGTCCTTGTATACTTGTTAAAAAATAACAAAAATGCAATGGTGCTTGCTGTAGGTCAGATATGTGGCTTAAATATACGCCTCAGAGCTACACCAAGTGCTATTAAGGAAAGCTTGGACTGTGTAACGATTAGAGCAGAGCCTAACACTTTAACAAACCTGAAAAGGCAGAAAAGAGGCTCTTCATTTTCCCTATTTCAAGTTATTACTATCAATGGATATCTAAATCATACTGTGGTCCTAATTAAACCACTACCTACAAAAACTAGGTTATGGCCTTATGCTCAATTATCTCCAATGCTTTGAGTTTGTCATTACAAAATCTCATATAAATCTCGTTAAGCCTCATCTGAGATCAGATTTTGGGTCCTTTTAACGAAGGGCTTAGGGTTAAACAATATGATGGCATAATTTTAATGTTTTGAGTCCACCATACTCCGTCAAATACATTCTTCTTTGTGACTTTACTCTTAATTAAGAAATCCCTTCTTTCAGTTCCACCATTTTGATTGGCATACCTCACAGACAGCCATATCATAATGCTATACACATTTGGAGAAAGCAGATGCAGCTGTCTACTTTAACGGTTGTCTAATGCTTTATGTGAGGTAAACTCATACTAATATAAACTCTCTGTCTAATTAACAGAGTTTCTATGTGATTGGTTTTAACAGATTAACACATAACTGATTGTGTTTTAAGTAACACCCTCCAAATAACCATACTGAATAGGCTTTGGTCATGGTTGGTTCAAGATGTTGATTGATTCTATGATAAGTAACCGTCCATTTTACTTATAGCCTTATTCTCTATTTTTATTATTATTTTTTGGAATCATTCAAGGTAGTAATCAATTGGGAAACAACTTTAATTCAGTGATCGAGTCCAAATCATTCAAGATAAATGTACAGATTAATTGATCATGTTAAAGACAGGAAAGATAATATTGTAACTGCAGAAAATTAAATATTAAGTTTGCACCCATGGTTAGGAATCTTATTTCATAGTTTCTGGTATAATTGATCAAGAAAGGAACATAAACGGCTTAACAGTTGAATAAGCAAGCTGACTAAAATAAAGATGTATCCTCCACCAAATCAAACCTTCAATTACGCTATCAAGTTTATGCTGCTTGAAAGGCAAATATTTATAGACCCAACAGCTTGGATGTATCCATATATTCCAAGAAAAGGAACCATATTATCCCGATAAATCCCAAATAAAATCAATATAGCAGTAAATCAAAAGGAGGCTATGAATCGCAATAGACATTAAATTCTGAGGAAATAGTGAAAAATACCTGAGGTAGGCATCGCCGGAGGGGGGTGTGGCCGGAGGTAGGCATGGCCGGAGGGGCGTGGCCGGAGGCGGCGATTATGGTAGCAGAGAGTGAGAGGGGAAAGAGAGGGAAGAGGAAATTTAGCTGTTGTCGTCGACATTAGGGATTTAAAACAGGACTCATTCTTGACGGCAGAGCCGTCGATATTGACCCCGTCACCAATGCCATATTCTCGACGGCAGTGCTGTCGAACATACCAATTATCGCCGTCGCTTATGACTTTCCCACCCCCGCAAAAATTTCGCACCAAATTTACCCGGGCAAAAAGACTATTCTCGACGGCACATAGTGGCGACGGCGTAGCCGTCGATAATGGCCTCAATATCGACGGTAATAGTGCCATCGATGATGGTGCCGTCGCCAATGACCTATTTTTTGTAGTGTGCATAGTTACCGTACAATTCAATCCTTCTACCATACAATGTCCTAATTAAATATAAGACGTGGAATTACTGTCAAGTCTTATTTTATTTAATTATATGTATTTGGATTCCCAAATGCATAACTCTAAATAATGCAAATTAGAAACTCCTTTCTAATTTCATTTTGCCTTGGCCAAGGACTACTGAGTTGTCATTTATCGAATCACATAGGACATTCACATCTTTTACTAGGCGTGGTCGATTCTTTGTTGATCATTCACCTATCTCCAGGTACAACTAATTATACCCAATCATACCCTTTGATATACCCTAAAGGTCTTAAGGGACATGTCAAAGTATAACTCATTATACACAAGATACTATGATGATCTCAAGTCCAAGGATCACTTGTACTACTATCACTAGAAGAATTCCTATTGACAGGCGAGTAAAACTCCATTAGGTATTCGTTAGCGAGCCACGTTCAGTGAACTTATTCTTCAATAAGCACCTATATACTTACTTTAGTGTCTCCACACAAATGATTATGAGATCAATCATCTTCTTCCTAAGAGCAAACAACGTATGTACTAATCTATCCGGATTCACTAATCCCTTTTTAGTAATCCAACGATTAGGAACGATTTTAGTTTGTGAGATATCTAGAATTTAAATCTCATTAGCATGATCACTATCATGATTCTAAAAGCATTGCTCAAAACTATGGGTTTATCACATTTAATATAACAACACTATGTAGATAATGTAAAATGCCTTTTTAGTAATCGAATAAGATTACAAAGTATATGCTACATCATATCAAATATGATTGGCTTGTGTGCATACTACTTTCAATCTTCCACTTGCACTAAAGCCAATCGCCATGGTATCTAATACCCTTCTTCTCTAAGTGACGATCATCCTACTGTTTAATAAAGCTTCAGTAAATTGATATGCAATGTTGTTCATGAGAGTCCACTATCTCTATAGTGACTTTTTCTTCTTTCAATGATTCCTCTAATCAAATGAAAGTGCCGCAACACATGTTTGAATCCAAGATGAGACTTATGAACTTTTCCTAGTTCTGTAATGAACTTTTCATCCAAACAATCAACTTGCAGCTTCATTTACAGCTATATACTTTGTCTTTGTCACTAAACCAGCAACTCTTTATTGTTTGGAACCTTTCCAATTCACTGGACCACCATTCAAGGTAACGATTTACTCTAAAGTGGATTTGTTATCGTCTTGGTCAGTCTGAAAAACTTGAGTCTGTTTAACCCTCTAGTTTTAATTCAGACCTACCATGAATCATGATCACATCTTCAGTACCGGTTAAGTACTTTAAAGATTTTTATCACTGTCTTACAGTGATCTTCTCCAGAATATGACTGATCAACATCAGGCCTTGTATATTCATTGCATACATGATAGTAACTCACGCGATCTCCTTTTATTGATGACAATTTAAAGAGATACACTCCATAGCTCATCATCATGAGACCTCTTTTGGAATTTGCACTGCTAAACACCTTTAGCATCGAATGAATATACGTTCATTGGGTCAAACCGAACATCCTTTTAAATCTATCTATATAGATTTATATCCCCAATTTATAGGATGTTCCTCCTAAGTTATTCATAGAGGAATGTTTAGACAATTTTATCTTTATTGATTGTAGCATTGATGTATTATTCCTTATTAGTAGTATATCAACATATAATACTAAGAATGTCACAGTGCTCCCACTTACCCTTTTGTACACACTAGGTTCATTCTCATTTTTGATAAAATCAAACTCTTTTGATTGTCTCATCAAAACGAATATTCCATCTTTGAGAAGCTTGCTTCAATCCATAAATGGATCATCGTAGCTTAAAACACGATTTGCTTCAACCTTTGAAACAAATTCCTCTGGCTGTATCATACATACATTCTCTACAAGTCTTCATTGAGGAAGGATGTCTCCACATCCATTTGCCAGATTTCGTAATAATAAGCTGCAATCACAAGCAAAATCCAAATGGACTTGAGCATTACCCGTTAATAAGGTTTTATCACAGTCAACTCTTTGACTTGATTTTAAACATTTTAAACAGGTCTGGTCTTATAGGTATCCACCTTGCCATTTGTCCCATTCTTTCTCTTAAAGACTCATATACACCCTCTAGGCACTATGCCTTTCGGTGGAGTAACCAAAGTCTATACTTGGTTCTCATACATGGAGTCCATTTCAGATTTCATGGCCATCTGCCATTTCTCTGAGTCTTTACTACTCATAGCCTCATCGTATATAACTGATCATCATCCTCTATGATGCGTACCTCATCATCATCCTCTATGATGAATCCATAACTCCCAGGTATCTTCGGTACTCTTCCAGATTTATGATTCGGTTGTGGTATAATAGGTCTATCTACATGTTCCTTGATTTGACTCAAAATGCTTTGTGGTTCTTGAACTCCTTCAAGATCTATTATCATCCCACTAGCTCCTTCAATGATAAACACTTTTATCCAAGAAGGCAACATGTAGGATTATAGTAATAATACCCTAAACTTTCTTTAGGATATCCCACAAACCTGTACTTGTCAGATTTTGTCCCAAACTTATCTTTAGAAACCTTTTCACATAAGCTGGACAACCCCTTATCTTAACATACTTAAGACTAGGAATCCTCCCTATCCATGACTTTTATGGAGTCTTAGGGCGGGATATTGAGGTTACCTTATTTTGTAGATATGCGGCCGTTTCTAGGGCATAACCTCAGATGGATACTGGAATGTCGGTAAAAACCATTATAGACCGCACCATGTCCAACAAGGTATAATTTCTCCTTTTATATACACCAATCAATTATTGCGTATCAAGAGGTGTCTATTATGAGAAAATACCATTTTGAGATAATCTAGAAACTTATTGCATAAGTATTCCTTCCTCGATCTGATCAAAGAATCTTAATACTTTGTCAATTTGTTTCACTTCTGAATTCTTTGAACCTTTCAAATGATTCAGACTTGTATTTTCTCAAATACACATATTCAACTCTTTGAATGATCATCTCCTTTTCTTTTACTAGTTTGTTTAATTTGCAAAATTATTTTTTCATGTAAGTCAAGTTTACAAAGTCCATCAAGTGATCTTCCAGTTTCAAACAAAACATTATCATTATAAATAGAACAACAATTGTTCTTAAATATAATACTAGAACCTTCCCTGTCCAACAACGGAAGTAATAATGTTTCTAATGTTTCTAATGAGAACTGGAACATAATAACAACTTATTAACTTAATAGACTTGCCAGTAGGCAACGCTAAACTATAAGTTCCTACGGCTAATGTAGCAACCATTGCTCCATTCTCCACACGTAAGATTACTTACTCTTTGTTTAGCTTTCTACTTCTGCTTAGTCTCTGCATTGGATTGCATATGTGAGAACTATAGCCGGTATCCAATACCCAAGTAGAACCTTGACTTACAAAAAGATTTATTTCAATGATGAACAAACCTATATCAGTAACCGAAGCTTCACTAAGCTTCTTCTGGTTAACCTCTACAAGATGCTTCTTATAGTTTCATTTCTAGTGTCTAGGCTTATTGCAGTGGAATCAAACTCTTTTGCTATCTGCATCAATTTTGTTCTTAGTGTCCTTAGTTACTGCCTTTTTTATACCTTCTTTGAATTGTTCTTCTTTTAAGAAGATCCTTTGGCCCTCTTCCTTTTCCTAAAAGAATTATCTACCACTAAGACTTGGTCTTTCTTGGTTGGAAGGTGACTCTCTACAGTTTTCAACATGTTTAAGCAACTCAAGCAGGCTGACATATAGCTTATTCATTTGGAAATTCACAACAAATTGTGAGAAAGAGTCCGGAAGTGATTGCAAGATCAAATCTTGGATCATCTTTCCATCCATTACAAAATTAAGTTATCCCAATTGTTCAATCAGATTGATCATTTTTGAGGATATTTGTCTATACTGTAGTGTCATCGGTTATTCTAGATTTGAAGAGCTCCTTAGATATCTAATATCTAGCAGTCTTACTTTCCTCACCATTCAACTCCTTGAAGGTGCAGGAGTACAGTAGGAGCATCCATAATTTCATGCTGACGCTAAAGCTCGTTACTCATGGATACGAGCATGATGCATTGAGCCAACTGTGCATCATCTTGCCACTTTCTAAAAGTAGCAATCTCTTCCTCAGAGGCATTATCTGCAACCATTGCAGGGATAGGCGTATTAAGGATATAAGATAACTTTTCAGCCTTGAGAACTATTCTCAGATTCCTTAACTAGTCCTTGTAATTCGATCCGGTTAATTAGCATCTAATATGCTACGCAGTGATAATGAATTAGACATTTTTAAATTCTGCATGTGAAATAGATAATATTTTAGCATACATTCATTTAATTAATTACCAAAATAAACTAGGTCTTTATTTTAAATTGGTATCTCTCACTTTTTCATCAAACTATATTACCCTCAATATATAGTTCGACAATTCTAATTAAAGATTTGCTAGTGAGAATAAGGATCGCATTTCAAATGTATATAGCCTTGTGTGACACAACAAACGATATATAAATAAATAGGTAGACAACTATTATCAATTACATCACTTATATAACTCCTTGTATTTTTCCTCTTAGATTATTTTGATCAAGTGTGACATATCCAAATCAAAATTATCCAAGTTAAGTCCAACTTAGCACTTCTATATATTCAAAGAAAAACACTGTCCTTGTGTGACACAACAAAATAGTATCGTTCAGTCTATTTATAAGCATCAAATGTGATAAGGCAACATCTTAAATATTTAATACTTGCCTTGTGTGACACAACAAACTCATATTAAATATTTAATACTCTACTGCTTTACCATGCTAGAAGGCGACGTTCGATATTCCAAATATCTTTGAACGTTTAGGACTTAATATGATTTATTTGAGGGTTTTGTAATTATTAGTCTCATCTTGTTTAGTGCGCATGCACATATATATATATATATATATATATATATATATAAAATACGCGTCTAGTCAAGTCTTATTTTATTTAATTATATGCATTTCGATTCTCAAATGTACAATTCTAAATAATGAAAATCAGAAACTCCTTTCTAATTTCATTCTGCCTTGGCCAAGGACTACTGAGTTGTTATTTATCAAATCACATAGGACATTCACATCTTTTACTAGACATGGTAGATTCTTTGTTGATCATTCACCTATCTCCATATACAACTAATTACATCCAATCATACCCTTTGATATACCTTGAAGGTCTTAATGGACATGTCAAAGTATAACTCATCATACACAAGATACTATGATGATCTCAACTCTAAGGATCACTTGTACTACTATCACTAGAAGAATTCCTATTGACAGGCGAGTAAAACTCCATTAGGTATTCGTTAGCGAGCCACGTTCAGTGAACTTATTCTCCAATAAGCACCTACATACTTGTTTTAGTCTCTCCACACAAATGATTATGAGATCAATCATCTTCTTCCTAAGAGCAAGCAACGTATGTACTAATCTATCCGGATTCACTAATCCCCTTTTTAGTAATCCAACAATTAGGAATGATTTTAGTTTGTGAGCTATCTAGAATTTAGATCTCATTAGCATGATCACCATCATGATTCTAAAAGCATTGCTCAAAACTATGGGTTTATCACATTTAATATAACAGCACTATGTAGATAATGTAAAATGCCTTTTTAGTAATCGAATAAGATTACAAAGTATATGCTACATCATATCAAATATGTTTGGCTTGTGTGCATACTACTTTCAGCGGCCGCTCTAGTTCTTAGTGTATTTTGGGCGCGGCCGCGCTAGTCTACTGAGTGAAAAACATGATTTCTGGCACTTGGGCGCGGTCGCGCTGCTTTCTAGGCCAAATATGGGCACGACCGCGCTGGTTCAAGTTGTTGAAAAGTTTATTTTTGATCCAAATTGAATGAAATAAGGATTGTGACTTCTAATTGGTTTAGGACTTTAACTAGAACCTATAAATATATGATGTGAGGCATATAATAGGAGAGATCTTGCTACTTTTTGCTAACCTGTGACGAACGAGATTTTTGTAATTTAATTTAAATATTTATTAAATTAAATAAATATTTTTCGATGATTTAATTATTGAATTAATTGATTAATTGATGAAATTGTGGTAGAATAACTTAATTATATGTGTTACATTAGTTAAATTAATGTGGAGAATTTTTATATTCAAAGTATATATTTAATTGAGTTTATTTGATTAAATGCATTATTTAAATAAGTATAATGTTATTTCTAATTAATTAATAATTAATTAGAGATTGAACAATTTGTCATGATCAATAAATGAGAATTTTAATTATGTGACTATGTGACTATGTAATTTAATGCGATATTATTCTATTTTATTTAATTGATTTAAATGAGATTATTTAATTGACTAAATATGTAACATTAAACTATATTGTAAGCAAGTTATTAAAATAAACTAGAAAGGAGGATAAAGGAATTGGCCAAATGAGGCCTTAGTGGGGGTTAGTGCCAGTTACTAACTAACACCCACTCATTAAATTAAGTTTAACGTATTTTCAATTGAACAATTCTTATTTTTGGCTAAGTTGGAGATACAGAGAGAAAAAGAGAGAGTTTGAGAGAATTGAAGAAGGAAATCCATTCATCTTTATTGCATAATCTAGCATCTTATCAAAGGTAATCCTTAAATTAAAAGTATTTGATTATGTTCTTCTTTAATATCTACATAAATGTACGTTTTGAGTTTTCTGTAAATTAAATTGTATGGTTAATTGTTAATAAAATTGATGTTAGTTGTTTGTAAGCATGAATAAATATATTTTATATGATCTATATGTGATTTAGAGTAATTAAATCCATAAAATTATGTTTAATTAGAGTTTAGAAATTTATAGAGAAGAAAAATATGGATATGGCTTAAATGTATGAAAATTTATGTTTGAATTGCATGTTGATCTGTAAATTGATGATAGATTGTTATTATGCGTTTAAAAACGAAAATAACGGAAGTTGAACGGACCAATTTGGCTGAGAAACGAATCTGTAGCGATTGATTGCGCTAAATTTGTAAACGTTTGTAAAATTAGTATGAATTGTGATTTTTTTAAGCCTTTAATTTGATTGTTTAAGATGTTAGAATCGTGCTAGAAAGTTTGGGTAATGATCGTATATGAGTTTTAGTGATTGGGTAATTTTAATTTGTTGTTAAAATGAAGAAATTTGGAGTTTTTGGCTTTGAATGTTCTGCAGTTCGTGAACTACAGAAATCGAGTTGCAGGTTCACCGCCCCAGCAGTATCGTCGCCCCGGCGACAAAAATGAACTAGAATCCTCGCTCCGGCGGTAACTTTGTAAAGGAAACCAACGCCCCGACGGTGGAACAGGAAAAAAAAATTCTTTATGGCCTTGCTATGTTACCCTATGCATGTCTAAAGTTTCGACTAATGTATTAATTGAGATATTAAAATGATATTATTAAATAGAGAATAAAATGAAAGATTATGAAATGTAAAGTAGAGTTAATACTAAGTGTTGTTACGTGCCTAATAAATGTTGTGCATGATTATATATATCGTGTAGGATTAAATGTTGTCACACTGTCGATATACATATGACGAGAAGGTGATTCTTTTCTTATATTTATATTTGATAGTTAGAGAATATTTAAGATTAGGTACGGTTCTTAAAACTCATACTTATGGTAGGTTCGTGACTTATAATCATATGGTGGAACCCCTCAGCGAATGGATGATTTTGGTCTGACTAGGATAAGCTCCTAAACTCATATGATTGTGGTAAGTTCTTGAACTTCCAAAGTGTGGTAAGTTTGATGAACTGTATTGGGTATAAAAAAGTTATGGTATAAAGAGCATTGATGATATTGAAGAATGATAGAATGATTGAGTAATGAAGCAATGGAGTAAAGATTGAAGTTGATGGAGAGAAATGGATATTCCAAATCTTCTAGCTATGCTAGATTTTCGAAATTTTTTGACATCGTGCTGATATTCACAATTTTGTGTTCTCAAAAAAATATATTGGGTCAATGTTTGAACCAATAAGTTTTAAAAAAATACTATTATTCGTATGTCTATGCTAATTGTTTCAGCTAGATAAAAATTATTTGAAATTATCAAAATGTATTTTGAAAGATTGAGTCATCAATGCAATTGAACCTGGTGTTGGATGTGATCGAAGGATCATCAGCCCACTATGGTATGATGTAGTATGACAAAGTCATAATATGACGGCATCCTCAACATACTATTAAGACGGTACGGTATCATGACGTCATAAAAGAATTTTATTTTTTCTGTTAAGTTATGAAAAGATATGCCAATTGAGCTGGCTAAAAATGTTTTGACTAAAGTCCGAATTGTTGTTCACGGTTTATGCTAACTGATTCGGCTAGACAACTATTAAAAGATATTTATGAAGTTCAAGAATTCTTTGAGATTTTATGCCAAACCAGTTTATTCTGGTGCGGAATTTGTATTAAGTCTGAGGTGAACCAACCCTATAATAGGGGATACGCAATAGCGTTAATATGTATGTGCACAATACATAGTACGAAGGGCTGATCACCTGGAGTACGAGAAGAAATGGTCCATAGTCTTTTGACTGTTAAAAGTTACAGTAGAAATATCTGTTAACCTAGGACAAGGTTCAAGTCTTTACGACTCCTCAGCAGAATATTGAAAGTTTTTGAATGTATCTTTAAATTCTTGAGTTATTCATACTGCTTCCCAATTATTGAACAATTGTGGAAGATTCTTATTCTTCTTAAAGGTGGAAATGGAAAGAAAATATTCCTTAAGAAGGGATATGTTATAGAATGTGACATGTGTTGATGAGTAAGTTAAACAAATTATAATAAATCTAAGAAAGGAATGAAATTCCAGAAAAGGAAGAGATAAATTTAGTTGATGATGACTAATGATGAGAAATTTTTAGAAGAGGAAGATGAGAAGAATGCAATGATCTTAGAAAGATCCTTAGAAAAGAATTTGGTTGTATAACCCAATGAATAAGTAGAGCTTAACGTAGAGTCCATTTCGATAAATGGAAGGAACGAATATTAGTAAATTAAAATTTCGAGGACGAAATTCTTAGAAGAAGGGGTGATGTGATATCCCGAATATTTGTACGATACTAAATCAAGATATTTTATAATTACAACGAGTATGTTATGCAATGATCTTTAGAGAAAGGAAGTGAATGCGTTAAAGGGTGAAAGAATATATAGCACTTGAAGTGCTCTGTGACGCCCCCAAATCTCTACACTCCCCTGTAGCAGATCTGGTGCTCACGTGGAACTATACAACTATAAATATTCAATAAAATATGACTTCTATCTATCCAAGGTTCACAGTATCCCATAACAGATAATAATTCTCGTCAGAACGTTATCCGTGTTTGGATACCCTCACTTGGATGTACAAATTCATATCTTGTGGATATCTCTTTCATATCAATATTCTCTATCTATCTGACATTCACAGTATTAATGATAAGATTATCCATAGAACTGAGGGGCGCATTCCGGTAAAGATGGCACCTTACCGGCGCTCATTAAGTGTAACCCCAGAGCTTATAGGACTTTCAACATCATTTAAATACCCTCATTCAGATGTATAGTTCATATAGACACTGTATTTAACTTAGTACAACTATTCTAAAGAATTTAAAGATCAGAGTATAACGCATTCTATAACATAAAGGATCATAATATATTACATAACATTTTGTTCGGTTACATCATTCGTTATACTAAGTTATTACAATAACAAGTCTTTAAAAAGACTTAAAGTATACAACAATAAACATTAAAGCTAATAAGCATGGCTTTTCCCCTTGTTAGTCCCAGACGTGCCAGGGATATCATTTATAGCTGCAAAAGAAGATATGCGCAAGAATGAGCTACAAATGCTCAGCAAGTTCATTTGAATATGTAAACACCATGTGTTTGATTTGAAAGATGTCAATGATGTATACTGAGGGTTCTGTACATGAACCATATATTTCATTTAGTTCTATCAGTCTTTAATGACTTAGAACCATTTGAGTTTTGGATATCTGGTAGGTGATCAGCCTCACCAATATCCTAGGAGTATGCATATCATCCTACCAATTTATGTTGATATATTATCAACTGTTCGTCACCTTATATTAAGGGAATTTCGTCACCTTATTTTAAGGGAAAATTTCGGGTTCACCTTACATCAAGGTGTTCCATTTCTCAGTATCAGATGTCTTACCAAACAATTTGGCTTGACACAAACAATTTAAGCTCGAACAAGCAATATATGAATAATAATTCATTTCTTAAGTTATGCTGAACAAGAAGCAATAACTTCACAATAATTGATAGCAAGATGTATAATACTTGCTTAATATAAATTGAGAAAGGTTAGGACACTTGCCTTAGCGTAGCTCACTATAATTTTAGTACAATCGGTCAACGCACGTAGTCTACGTATACCAATAATAAGCGTTAGCACGTATATAAACATGTATCACGCTAATCTAAACAAGTTTCATTAAGGTTTGACGTTGATTCGGTATCTCGGTCGTATTCTTAATGGCTAAACACATAGATTGTTTGATAAAACTTCATATGGAAGTCTAATTATTAGTCTAAATAATTTAATTATTATTTCTAACATTTTTAGAAGCTTGGTATTATTTTTAAATAATTTTCAGAAGCTTGGAAGTAATTTTAAATAATTTTACAAGCTTAGGAATATTTTTAAATGATTTAATTATCATTTAGAATAATTTTAAAACATTTAATATGTTATTTAAATGATTTATTTATCATTTAGAATATTTTTAGATATTTAAAATATTATTTAAATAATTTATTTATCATTTATAATATTTTTAGAAAGATAGAATATTATTTAAATGATTTATTTTATCATTTATAATATTTTTAGAAAGATAGAATATTATTTAAATGATTTATTTTATCATTAATAATATCTCTAGATTTTATTTTATCATTAAAATAATTTATTTATTATTTATAATAATTTTCAAAACTTAATTTGATATTTAAATGATTTAATTATCATTTAAAATAATTTTTAAATACTTAATATATTATTTAAATGATTTATTTATCATTAATAATATTTAAATATTTAATATTTTATTTAATTATTATATATAATAATTTTATTTACCTTAATATCATTTTTAAATAATTAATATAATTATTTAATAATTTAATACCATTTTTAAATAATTAAAACAATTATTAAATGATTTATCATAATTATTAATTATTATTTAATTAAATTAAATAATATTTCAGAATATAGAAAAATATTAAAAATAAATTTTTATAATTTAAAAATGAATTTTTGGATTTATTTATTAATTATTAATAATTATTTAATATTTATTTTATATTTTATAATTTATTTAATTAATTTTTATTTTATTTTTATTAAAAATCCGTCGCTTAAGGGCTTTAGCGACGGTTTGCTTATTTTTCTTAGTTTCTGGGTTTTCACATGCATTTCGTCGCTAAAGGTGTTCTTCACGAAGAACACCTGGTCAACGCTGGTCAGCCTACTTTGATCTCAAATTTCTCCTTGATGCTTAAAGGTTTGTGTTTGATTCTTGTTGCTAGCTACAGTTTATATGGTAGAGAGTAACGACATGTGTTGTTTGAGATCAAACAACATCATTTGATGCCATTTAAGTTTGGTCAAACTAGCAGAGACCAACTGTTCTTGAGAATTTCTGGGTAACCCAGAAATTCATGAGTCAGGTTCGGTCAAGGCACTTTGACCACGATTTCTGGCTAGATTAATTATTGTTCATGTGTTTTAATGTTATGAGCTTGTTATCTATGTAGCATACAACAAGTCTAAGCAAAGAAATTACCCGAAATATCACGTTTCGGCCAAATCTGGGCAGCATGAACTTCTGACAAAGCTTGTCAGAGTTCTTCAAAGATTTCTGGGTTGCCCAGAAATTTGCCAATCCGAACGGTCAAAGGACTTTTGACCGATCATAACTTCATTTCTAGACATTCTTTTACTACAATTCAAGTTGGATATTATAGACCTCATATCAGGCTACACATACAAACATTAAAACAGATCTAACACATAAATTAAGCCGATCAAACCGCCTGACAAAGTAGCTTGTCAGACTGTTCTTGACTGCCAAGAACAGTTTGAGTTTTTGGCTTGATTTTCATATCTAGATGTTATGTAAACATGTTTTGACCGCCCAGATCACTAAATAACATATTAACAAGTATTCCTAAACATCTAAAACACAAAAATTTTGCAGGTTTGAAGATCAAACATAAATTAGGGTTTTGTGCACCTTTTTCTTTAAAAATTTGATTTCTGATCTTGGCTACTGATCTTGTGATTGTAGAGGCTTGTTATGGCTGGTACTATAGGTGTTTAGGGTTTGTAAATTCGTAGGTTAAATGACCAGCTTGATGTTCTATTTATAGCAACTTCCAATTTAGGGTTTTTAGGTCATTTCTCACATTCTTGCCTCCACAAATATCTAACTCCTTAACTTGTGCTGCTCAAATCTGATCCTAGCTTATCATGCTTGTGCTGGAGTGTGTCAAGCACAAGCTTGCACACTCCTAGCTTAATTTTTATTGGCTAGGAATTTATTTTTCACTTATTTACTTACTAATTAAATCTAGATTTTTGTTAATCATGATTAGGATGTTAATTTAAGTTTAGTAATACCTTAATTAATGTTATATATCATAATTAAGGTTTTACATTTCATAAATTAGGGTTATTGAACCAAATTAGGGTTTTAGGGTTCCGAATTAGGGTTTAGGGTTTTCAATCCTATAATTAGGGTTTTAATCTTTCGTTTAGGGTTTAATTTAACCTCAATAATTCATAATTAATATCATGTTTCATTATTTAGAATCTAAGTATATCAATTAAAATTCTTATACAATAATTAGGGTTTCGATTAAATAATCGGATAATTTTATCAATTAGGGTTTTGAAATTTAGGGTTTCTATTTCCGTTTAACATTTTAAACCCTATTTAACTTATTTTAAAATTTTATCATTTAATATAATATTATATTAATGTCGAAGCACGACAAAGCACTTCGTCAATTCCAAGTACGACACAGCAGCTTACAAAACTAATTTACCGAAACGCTTCTCGGTGAATTCGCCGGAAGCACGACAAATCATTTTGTCCGATTAAGCACGACACAGCTACTTGGCAAAAATTTTTTTTTTTTTTATTAGACCTAATTGTTTAATAAAATACGCAATCACATAATACCAAGTCAGAACAAGAAATTTCATTTATTAAACACATAGTTTATATTTATAAATCTTATTAGGGTTCGGAATATTACATGCTCTAATAAAACCTACACTAAGGTGATGCGTTGAATTATTCAACGATAATTGTGAAAGAGATTTAGTGAAAACCGAGTAGAGGAGGTTTCGTTGATTCCGAGGACGGAATCTTTATAAAGAGGGAAGGATGTGATAACCCAGATTTTCAGAAATTATTAAATAAGAATTTAATAAATAAATTTTTTATTATGAGATGTTTTGAGTTTGAGTATGTGTATATATGTGTTATATATTGTGAAATATGTGATTTGATGTGAATATAGAAGAGAAACCACAACGCTGAAGAAGCTACGTGGGAACTCGAAGATCATATGATGAAAGATTATCCTAAATTATTTATTTAGTCTATATGTAGCGATTCTGGGGACATAATCTTTGTAAGAGGGGGAGAATATAATGGGATGAATTAATTGAGTCGTGATTCTGGAGACAGAATCCTTTTAAGGGGAGAAAGATGTGACGAACGAGATTTTTGTAATTTAATTTAAATATTTATTGAATTAAATAAATATTTTTCGATGATTTAATTATTGAATTAATTGATTAATTGATGAAATTGTGGTAGATTAACTTAATTATATGTGTTACATTAGTTAAATTATTGTGGAGAATTTTTATATTCAAAGTATGTATTTAATTGAGTTTATTTGATTAAATGCATTATTTAAATAAGTATAATGTTATTTCTAATTAATTAATAATTAATTAGAGATTGAACAATTTGTCATGATCAATAAATGAGAATTTTAATTATGTGACTATGTGACTATGTAATTTAATGCGATATTATTCTATTTTATTTAATTGATTTAAATGAGATTATTTAATTGACTAAATATGTAACATTAAACTATATTGTAAGCAAGTTATTAAAATAAACTAGAAAGGAGGATAAAGTAATTGGCCAAACGAGGCCTTAGTGGGGGTTAGTGCCAGTTACTAACTAACACCCACTCATTAAATTAAGTTTAACGTATTTTCAATTGAGCAATTCTTATTTTTGGCTAAGTTGGAGATACAGAGAGAAAAAGAGAGAGTTTGAGAGAATTGAAGAAGGAAATCCATTCATCTTTATTGCATAATCTAGCATCTTATCAAAGGCAATCCTTAAATTAAAAGTATTTGATTATGTTCTTCTTTAATATCTACATGAATGTACGTTTTGAGTTTTCTGTAAATTAAATTGTATGTTTAATTGTTAATAAAATTGATGTTAGTTGTTTGTAAGCATGAATAAATATATTTTATACGATCTATATGTGATTTAGAGTAATTAAATCCATAAAATTATGTTTAATTAGAGTTTAGAAATTTATAGAGAAGAAAAATATGGATATGGCTTAAATGTATGAAAATTTATGTTTGAATTGCATGTTGATCCGTAAATTGATGATAGATTGTTATTATGCGTTTAAAAACGAAAATAACGGAAGTTGAACGGACTAATTTGGCTGAGAAACGAATCCGTAACGATTGATTGTGCGAAATTTGTAAACGTTTGTAAAACTAGTATGAATTGTAATTTTTTTAAGCCTTTAATTTTGTTGTTTAAGTTGTTTAAGATGTTAGAATCGTGCTAGAAGGTTTGGGTGGAAGTAGTATGCACACAAGCCAATCATATTTGATATGATGTCGTATATACTTTGTAATCTTATTCATTTATTAATAAAATAATTAATTTTCTTAAAAGGCATTTTATATTATCTACATGGTGCTGTTATATTAAATGTGATAAACCCATAGTTTTGAGCAATGCTTTTAGAATCATGATGGTGATCATGCTAATGACATCTAAATTCAAGATAGCTCACAAACTAAAATTGTTCCTAATCGTTGGATTACTAAAAAGGGGATTAGTGAATCCGGATAGATTAGTACATACGTTGCTTGCTCTTAGGAAGAGGATGATTGATCTCATAATTATTTGTGTGGAGACACTAAAGCAAGTATGTAGGTACTTATTGGAGAATAAGTTCACTGAACGTGGCTCGCTAAGGAATACCGAATGGAGTTTTACTCGTCTGTCAATAGGAATTCCTCTAGTGATAGTAGTACAAGTGATCCTTGGACTTGAGATCATCATAGTATCTTGTGTATGATGAGTTATCCTTTGACATGTCCCTTAAGACCTTCAGGGTATATCAAAGGGTATGATTGGGTATAATAAGTTATGCATGGAGATAGGTGAATGATCAACAAAGAATCTACCACGTCTAGTAAAAGATGTGAAATGTCCTATGTGATTCGATAAATGACAACTCAGTAGTCCTTGGCCAAGGCAGAATGAAATTAGAAAGGAGTTTCTAATTTGCATTATTTAGAGTTGTGCATTTGGGAATCGAAATACATATAATTAAATAAAATAAGACTTGACAGTAAATCCATGTCTTATATTTAATTGAGACATTGTATGGTAGAAGGATTGAATTGTACGGTAACTATTCACTGAAAGGTTCTTTTGTGATTAATGTTGAAATCTATATTATCTGGAAAGTCTTTGATAGCTAAGGGGGCTTACCCTTATTGTAGAATAAATATTATTTATTTAAATGAATTAAATAGTTTAATTTATTTATTTAAATAAGATTAGAATTGTTCTAATTGATTTATTCACAACCGGTTTAATATGGAGAACTTAAAGGGTCACACCGCAAAAGAAAAATATTTATTTAAGAAGTAAATGACATAATTATAATAATAAGTTAAGTGTATTTAATTTAATCTATGGAGATAGAATAAATTAAATAGCTTAATATTTATTATTTAATATTTTGGAAATATTAAATATAAATTAATAAGAGGAATTTTATTATTATTATTACTATTACTATTATTTAATTCCTAATAGGGATTGAGAATTAATTAATAGAAGTACTCTCCCATGAATTCCTAATTGGATTAGGAGCATAATTAATTAAAGGAATTTAATTATAATAGAAACTCTAATCCTAAATAGTTTAGGGAAGAGTTATTCCTACATCTATAAATAAGAGGAGTCTTATCATAGATTAGGGTTACACACTCTTGCATTAGATTTTGGAGAGTACTTGAAATTTCTATAGAGATAGAAACTAGGGTTTTGCCAATACCCAACTTCTTGAATACCTATTCTTTCTTGGTGGATCACCTCTAGAGGCCAAACAATTGGGTGGCTAACGTTGATCAAAGGAAGGAATCCCATCGGTGGAATTCGAGGAGAACACGAAGGACTAGGAGTTGAACTTGTACCCGGAGAAGCTTTGATCTACGAGGGTATAATTCTTATTCTCTCTTTCTCTTTCGTTTAATTGATAATTGAACACAAGGATAGATCATGGTGATGGTTTGTATGAAAATTTTAAAATACGTTTCTGGGGGTGCATCGCGGCCGCGCCACTCCTAGTTCAATTTGGAGCGCGGCCGCGCCGGTGTGCAGACTTTGAATTTTTTTTGTTTTTCTCAATTAACATAAATGGTTTATTTAATTAATAAAAGTTTAAAATAAAGATGTTTATTTTATCTAGAATAGGATTTCAGATTACTAAAATTAAAGGAGTTTAATTTGGATTTGGTTTTTGATTAAAATAAAAGAGTTTATTTTGTTTCAAAACTAAATATTAGCAAAACTTTTGCCTATTAATTGATATCAATGCATATATGGAATGGTTTTATTATTCATGAGATGAATGTTATTTATTGATACATATAGAGATATGTATGATAATAAATAGGGATTGATTATGGACTATTGACCAATGTGTGATTGGATTTATTTTAGAGGATGCTTGACTGTATGAGTTTTTATAAATGGGGTCTGCGTACCTTGTCTTCTCTAATTTTTCTTAATGTAAATTCTATATCCCTTCTATGTACTTTCCCTTGACTGCTGATCAAGGTTTCTATTTATTGTAAATACTTTATGTAATAGGACTAGTTAGAATTAATTTTGAAGAATTGGAGACAAAGGAGCAAGGTGCGCTTGAAGACCCGTTTGTACAGGAGCCCGAGTTTAAATGTAATAGTTATATTTAAATTTAATTCTTGCACCCTAGGTTTGACCTTTTGGTTCACTTGGTAGCTCTAGTGAACCAAACTAGAATAAAAGTCCATAATCAATTCGGGTAGAATATAGTATTCTATATGTGCATATTTACTATATATATATTATATATTATACAATATGCTTCGCATGTTAAATAATGTGACGCTTATTTTATATATATGTGCATGCGCGCTAAACAAGATGAGACGAATAATTACAAACACCTCAAAGAAATTATATTAAGTCCTAAGCATTCAAAGATATTTGGAATATCGAACGTCGCCTTCTAGCATGGTAAAGCGATAGAGTATTAAATATTTAATATGAGTTTGTTGTGTCACACAAGGCAAGTATTAAATATTTAAGATGTTGCTTTATCACAATTAATGCTTATAAATAGACTGAACGATGCTGTTTTGTTGTGTTATACAAGGACAGTGTTTTTCTTTCGAATATATGGAAGTGCTAGGTTGGACTTAACTTGGATAATTTTGATTTAGATGTGTCACACTTGATCAAAATAATCTAACAGGCAAAATACAAAGAGTTATATAGTGATGTAATTGACAATAGTTGTCTAACTATTTATTTATATATAGTTTATTGTGTCACACAAGGCTATATACATTTAAAATGGGATCCTTATTCTCACTAGCAAATCTTTAATTAGATTTGCCGAACTATATATTGAGGGTAATATAGTTTGATGAAA
This sequence comes from Aralia elata, assembly GCA_034770075.1. Taxonomy (NCBI): domain Eukaryota; kingdom Viridiplantae; phylum Streptophyta; class Magnoliopsida; order Apiales; family Araliaceae; genus Aralia; species Aralia elata. The sequence continues at coordinate 58,562,152 of CM068382.1, forward strand.
AAGTGAGAGATACCAATTTAAAATAAAGACCTAATTTATTTCGGTAATTAATTAAATGAATGTATGCTAAAATGTTGTCTATTTCACATGCAGAATTTAAAAATGTCAAACTCACTATCACTGCGTAGCATACTTGATGCTAACAAACTGACCTGACCGAATTACACGGACTGGTTAAGGAATCTGAGAATTGTTCTCATTGCTGAAAAGATTTCTTATGTCTTAAATTTGTCAGTCCCTGCAAGTGTTGCAGAAACAGCCTCTGAGGAAGAGATTGCTACTTTCAGAAAGTGGCAAGATGATGCAATCTTGGCTCAATGCATCATGCTCGCATCCATGAGTAATGAGCTTCAGCGTCAACATGAAACTATGAATGCTCCTACTATATTGCTGCACCTCAAAGAGTTGTATGGTGAGCAAAGTAGGACTGCTAGATATCAGATATCTAAGGAGCTCTTCCGATCTCGTATGACCGAGGGCACTGCTGTTGAGACTCATTTCCTTAAGATGATTAATCTGATTGAACAACTTGGACAACTAGGGTTCGTGATGGATGAGGAGTTAAGTCAAGATTTGATCTTGCAGTCACTCCTGGACACCTCACAATTTGTTGTGAATTTTCACATGAATAAGTTGGACGTCAGTTTGCCTGAGTTACTTAACATGCTGAAAACTGCAGAAGGTCACTTTTCATCCAACAAGAACCAAGTTTTATTAGTGGATGATTCTTCCAAGAGAAGGAAGAGGCCCAAGGTATCTTCTGAAAAGAAGAAAAATAAGAAGGCTAAGGGCAAAGCGAAGAAAAAGGATAAAAAGAAACCTGGTCCAGATAGCAAAGAAATTTGCTACCATTGCAATAAACCGGGACACTGGAAGAGGAACTACAAGAAGTATCTTGCGGACCAGAAGAAGCCTGGAGAAGCTTCAACTTCCGATCTAGGTTTGTTCATGATTGAAATTAATTTTTCTGAAAGTCAAAATTCTACTTGGGTATTGGATACCGGCTGTAGTTCTCACATATGTAATAATATGCAGGGACTAAGCAGAAGTAGAAAGTTGAACAAGGATGAAGTCGTCCTACGAGTGGAAAATGGAGCAAAGGTTGCTGCATTAGCTGTAGGGACATATTGTTTAGCACTGCCTTCGGGAAAGTTCATTAGTTTAAATAATTGTTATTATGTTCCGACACTCATTAGAAACATTATTTCAATTTCTGTATTAGATATGGATGGTTTTGATATTATAATAAATAACAACAGATGTTCTATTTATAATAAAAATGTTTTATATGGTGTTGGGAACCTACTGAATGGACTTTACATACTTGACTTGCATGAAAATATACTTCAAATTGAACAAACTAGAAAAAAAAAGAGATGATGTTAATTATACCTTTATGTGGCACTGTAGACTCGGTCATATTAATAAAACAAGATTAATCAAGTTGCATAAAGATGGACTTTTAGAGCTATCTGATTACGAATCATATCCAACATGTGAATCTTGTCTCATGGGTAAGATGACTAAATCTCCTTTTAGTGGAAAAGGAGAAAGAGTTACAAAGTTGTTAGCGTTGGTACACACAGATGTATGTAGACCTATGACAACGAATGCACGAGGAGGGTATTCTTATTTTATTACTTTCACTGATGATCATTCTAGATTTGGATATGTGTATTTAATGAAATACAAATCTGAATCGTATGAAAAGTTCAAAGAATTAAGAAGTGAAGTAGAGAAGCAAACTGGTAAGAGTATTAAGACTCTTCGATCGGATCGAGGAGGGGAATACTTGACCAATGAGTTTCTCAATTGTCTCAAAGAAAATGGTATAATCTCATAATGGACTCCACCAGGGACGCCACAGTTGAATGGTGTATCTGAAAGGAGAAATCGAACATTGTTGGACATGGTTCGTTCCATGATGAGTTTTACCGACCTTCCAGTATCCTTCTGGGGTTATGCCCTACAAACGGCTGTATATCTACTTAACAAGGTACCTACCAAATCCGTCCCAAAGACTCCATATGAGTTATGGATAGGGAGGAAACCAAATCTTAAGTATGTTAAGACTTGGGGTTGTCCAGCTTATGTCAAAAGGTTTGAGCAAGATAAGGTAAAGACTAGATCCGATAAGTATAGATTTGTGGGTTACCCTAAAGAAACTGTAGGGTATTATTTCTATCATCCTACTGATCAAAAGGTGTTTGTAGCGAAACACGCTGCCTTCTTGGAAAAGGAGTTTATCCTTGAAGGGGTTAGTGGGAGTAAGATATATCTTGAAGAAGTTCAAGAACCACAAAATACTCCGGATCAAAGTCAGGTACCTAACCAAGTAGAAGAACCTACTGTACCACAACCTATTCATAAATCTGGAAGAGTACCGAAGATACCTGAAAGGTATGGATTCATCATAGAGGATGATGATGAGATACGCATCATAGATGATGATGATCCATTGACTTACGAAGAGGCTATGAGTAGTGAAGACTCAGAGAAATGGCTAGAAGCTATAAAATCCGAGATGAACTCCATGTATGAAAACCAAGTATAGACTTTGGTTTCACCACCTGAGGGCATTAAGCCTATTGAGTGTAAATGGGTCTTTAAGAGAAAGACTGGAGCGGATAGCAAGGTAGAGACCTATAAGGCCCGACTGGTTGCAAAAGGTTTCAAACAAAGACAAGGAGTTGACTATGATGAAACCTTCTCACCAGTAGCTATGCTCAAGTCCATTCGAATTTTGCTTGCAATTGCAGCTTATTATGACTACGAAATCTGGCAAATGGACGTGAAAACGGCCTTCCTCAATGGAGAGCTTGAGGAGAATGTATATATGATACAACCAGAGGGTTTTGTTTCAACGGTTGGAACAAACCATGTCTGTAAGCTACAACGATCCATTTATGGATTGAAGCAAGCTTCTTAAAGATGGAACATCCGTTTTGATGAGATAATCAAAAGGTTTGATTTTATCAAAAATGAGGATGAACCTTGTGTGTACAAGAAGGTTAGTGGGAGCGCTGTTTCATTCCTTGTATTATATGTTGATGATATATTACTGATAGGGAATGATATTCCTATGCTACAGTCGATCAAAATTTAGTTATCTAAACACTTCTCTATAAAGGACTTGGGAGAGCCATCCTATATTTTGGGGATAAAGATTTATAGAGATAGATCTAAGAGGATGCTGGGCTTGACCCAAGGAAAGTACATTGACTCGATGCTAAAGAAGTTTAGCATGGAAGATTCTAAGAGAGGTCTCATGCCGATGAGCCATGGAATACATCTCTCCAAGAAACAGGCCCCAAAGACACCTGAGGAGAGAGACCGTATGAGTAAGATTCCTTATACTTCCGCAATAGGATCTATCATGTACAGTATGATATGTACTAGACCAGATGTCGCTCATGCACTTAGTGTAACGAGCAGATATCAGTCGAATCCAGGAGAAGAGCACTGGAAGGCAGTGAAAAACATCCTAAAGTACTTAAGAAGAACTAAGGATATATTTCTTGTCTACGGTGGGTCTGAATTGAAACTAGAGGGCTATACAGACTCAAGTTTTTAAACGGACCAAGATGACAGTAAATCCGTTCCAGGGTATGTGTTTACCTTAAACGGTGGCGCGGTGAGTTGGAAGAGTTCTAAGTACCAAACAGTTGCTGATTCAGTGAAAGAGGCATAGTACATAGCTGCAAGTGAAGCTGCAAAGGAAGCTGTTTGGATGAAGAAGTTCATAACTGAACTTGGAGTGGTTCCTAGCATTAGAGGAGCTGTACCTTTATTCTGTGACAACAACGGAGCTGTTGCGTAGGCTAAGGAACCCAGGTCTCATCAGAAATCCAAACACGTATTGCGGTGGTTTCATTTGATTAGAGAGATCATTGAAAGAGGAGATGTCACCCTGGAGCGTGTGGACTCTCAAGACAACATTGCAGATCCATTTACTAAAGTTTTAACACAACAGCAGCTTGATCGACACTTAGAGAAGATGGGTATAAGATACCATGGCGATTGGCTTTAGTGCAGGTGGGAGATTGAAAGTAGTATGCACACAAACCAATAATATTTGATATGATGTAGCATATACTTTGTAATCTTATTCATTTATTAATAAAAGAATTGATTTTCTTAAAAGGCATTTTATATTATCTACATGGTGGTGTTATATTAAATGTGATAAACCCATAGTTTTGAGCAATGCTTTTAGAATCATGATGGTGATCATGCTAATGAGATCTAAATTCAAGATAGCTCACAAACTAAAATTGTTCCTAAACGTTGGATTACTAAAAAGGAGATTAGTGAATTCGGATAGATTAGTACATACGTTGCTTGCTCTTAGGAAGAGGATGATTGATCTCATAATCATTTGTGTGGAGACACTAAAGCAAGTATGTAGGTACTTATTGGAGAATAAGTTCACTGAACGTGGCTCGCTAAGGAATACCTAATGGAGTTTTACTCGCCTGTCAATAGGAATTCCTCTAGTGATAGTAGTACAAGTGATCCTTGGACTTGAGATCATCATAGTATCTTGTGTATGATGAGTTATACTTTGACATGTCCCTTAAGACCTTTAGGGTATATCAAAGGGTATGATTGGGTATAATAAGTTATGCAAGAATGATCAACAAAGAATCTACCACGTATAGTAAAAGATGTGAAATATCCTATGTGATTCGATAAATGACAACTTAGTAGTCCTTGGCCAAGGCAAAATGAAATTAAAAAGGAGTTTCTAATTTGCATTATTTAGAGTTGTGCATTTGGGAATCGAAATACATATAATTAAATAAAATAAGACTTGGCAGTAAATCCATGTCTTATATTTAATGGGGACATTGTATGGTAGAAGGATTGAATTGTACGGTAAGTATTCACTGAAAGGTTCTTTTGTAATTAATGTTAAAATCTATATTATCTGGAAAGTCGTTGATCGCTAAGGGGGCTTACCCTTATTGTAGAATAACTATTATTTATTTAAATGAATTATATAGTTTAATTTATTTATTTAAATAAGATTAGAATTGTTCTAATTGATTTATTCACAACCGGTTTAATATGGAGAACCTAAAGGGTCACATCGCAAAAGGAAAATATTTATTTAAGAAGTAAATGGCATAATTATAATAATAAGTTAAGTGTATTTAATTTAATCTATGGAGATAGAATAAATTAAATAGCTTAATATTTATTATTTAATATTTTGGAAATATTAAATATAAATTAATAAGAGGAGTCTTATTATTATTATTATTATTATTATTATTACTATTACTATTATTTAATTTCTAATAGGGATTGAGAATTAATTAATAGAAGTACTCTCCCATGAATTTCTAATTGGATTAGGAGCATAATTAATTAAAAGAGTTTAATTATAATAGAAATCCTAATCCTAAATAGTTTAGGAAAGGGTTATTCCTAGATCTATAAATAAGATGAGTCTTATCATAGATTATGGTTACACACTCTTGCATTAGATTTTGGAGAGTACTTGCAATTTCTATAAAGATAGAAACTAGGGTTTTGCCAATACTCAACTTCTTGAATACCTATTCTTCCTTGGTGGATCACCTCTAGAGGCCAAACAATTGAGTGGCTAACGTTGATCAAAGGAAAGAATCCCATCGGTGGAATTCGAGGAGAACACGAAGGACTAGGAGTTGAACTTGTACCCGAGAAAGCTTTGATCTACGAGGGTATAATTCTCTCTCTCTCTCTTTGATGGTGATGGTTTGTATGAAAATTTTAAAATCCGTTTTATCACGCTTCCACCCTATTTGTGTAATTTGATTGCATGCTTGCGTAATATACAAACCTAACATTGGGTAATGATCATATATGAGTTTTAGTGATTGGGTAATTTTAATTTGTTGTTAAAATGAAGAAATTTGGAGTTTTTGGCTTTGAATGTTCTGCAGTTCGCGAAATGCAGAAGTCGAGTTGCAGGTTCACCGCCCCGGCGGTAGAAATGAACTGAGTTCACTGCCCCAGCGGTATCGTCTCCCCGGCGATAAAAATGAACTAGAATCCTCGCCCCGGAGGTAGCCTCGCCCCGACAATAACTTTGTAAAGGAAACCACCTTCCCAGCGGTGGATTTAATATTCCGAACCCTAATAAGATTTGTATATATAAATTATGTGTTTAATAAATGAATTTTTATGATCTGACTTGGTATTATGTGATTGTGTATTTTATTTAAGAATTAGGTCAAATAAAATTTTTTCGCCAAACAGCTGTGTCGTGCTTATACATACAAAATGATTTGTCGTGCTTCCGGCAAATTCACCGAGAAGCGTATTGACAAATTATTTTTGTAAGCTGCTGTGTCGTGCTTGGAAATGACGAAGTGCTTTGTCGTGCTTCGGAGTTAATATAATATTATATTAACTGATAAAATTCTAAAATAAGTTAATTAGGGTTTAGAATGTTAAATTGAATTAGAAATCCTAATTAAGAAACCCTAATTGGTAAAATTAGTCGAATTGTTCAATTAAAACCCTAATTACTGTATAAGAATCTTAATTGATATAATTAAGATCTAAATAATAAATCATAATATTAATTATGAATCATTGAACTTATATTAAAACCCTAATTGAAGATTAAAACCCTAATTGTAAAATTGAAAACCCTAAACCCTAATTTAAAACCCTAAAGCCCTAATTTGATTCAATAACACTAAATTATGAAATGATAAACCTTAATTATGATATATTATCTTAATTAAAGTATTACTAAACATGATTAAACACCCTAATCATGATTAACAAAAATCTACGTTTAATTAGTAAGTAAATAAATCAAAAATTAAAATTTAAACCAATCAAAATAGGATAAGAACACAAATCAAATATTTTCATATCTCTAGCACAAGTAGGACATTTAGATCAGATAGGAGTAGCACAAGTAACAAGGCTAGGATATTTTAGAAGGGCAAAATGGGAAAAAGGGCTTAAGAAACCCTAATTTGAAGTTCCTATAAATAGAACATCATTCTGATCATTAGGCCACGAAATTTTTGAAGCTTAAACACTTATTTATCAAGCCAAAATAAGCTTTTGCAGTAGAAAGATCAAAATCAGAAAGAAGAAATCAAAAATTTGTCAAAAAGGTGCAAAAACCCTAATTTTACATTAGATCTTTAAAACTTTGTTAGATGTTATGTTTAAATGTTTAAAGATATGTAATAACATGTTATTTAGTGATCTGGGTTGGTTAAATAAGTATCCATAACATTTAAAGGGTCGAATTTGGTGAAAAACCCAAACTGTTCTTGGCAGTCAAGAACAGTCTGACAAGGCTTTTTGTCAGAGCTTTTGATCGGCTTAAATTGGTTGTTTGATCTGTTTTAAAGTTTGTATATGTAGTATGCCATGTTAACTATAATATCCAATTGGTAGATTAGTAAACAAATGTCTAGGATGGAAGTTATTAATGGTCAAAACCCATTGACCGATCACGGATGGCTAAATTCTGGACAACCCAGAAAATTCTAAGTATAACTGACAGCCGTCTGACAAGATTTGACCACCTTTAATCTTGCTTATATGATGTTTTTAAATGTCATTTCTTGGATTGAACATGTTCTATGCCATGTATACTACAACCTTGAATCATTAAATCACATAAACAATAACAACCATGCAAGTTATTAACGGTCAAACATGGTTGACCGACCATGACCAGCATGTTTCTGGGCAACTCAGAAACCTCATGAACAGCATGAACAAGCTAGTTTGACCATGATTTATCTACCATCATATGATGTTGTACGAGCTAAGTTAATACATGTCGTTATACTCTGTCATGTAGGCTACAACAAGCAACAAAGATCCAACCCAAAACATTAACCAACTGGAATTAATTTGAGGTCAAAAGTCCCAATTGGACCATGACCGGCTGTTCTTCATGAAGAACACCTTTAGCGACAAAATTCATACTTTAACCCAGAAACCTAGAAACCCTATGAAGACTGTCGCTAAAGCCTTTTGCGACGGTTTTAAATAAAATTAAATAAAAATAATTAAATAAATTATATAAAATAATAAATAAATATTAATAATTCATAATAATTAATATTTAATATTAAAAAATTCATTTTTTATTATAATTAATAATTTCTAATATTCTAATAATAATTTTTTATATTATTTAATTTAATTAAATATTAAATTAAATAATAAATTTATTAAATAAATGATTTAAAAATAAGATTAATGTATTTAAATTAGTTTAAATGATAATTAAATCATTTAAAAATATTACCAACTTTCCAAAATTATTTTAAATAATAAATAAATTATTTAAATTAAAATACTAAATATTTAATAATATTATAAATGATAATTAAATTATTTAAATATTAAAGTAAGTTTTAAAAATTATTATAAATAATAATTATATCATTTAAATGATAAAATAAATTCTAAAAATATTATTAATGATAAAATAAATCATTCAAATGATATTTTATCTTTCTAAAAATATTATAAATGATAAATAAATCATTTAAATAATATTCTAGGTATCTAAAAATATTCTAAGTGACAAATAAATTATTTAATAACATATTAATGTTTTAAAAATATTTTAAATGATAAGTAAATCATTTAAAAATATTCCTAAGCTTGTAAAATTATTTAAAAATATTTTCAAGCTTATAAAAATTATTCTCAATGATAAATAAATCATTTAAATAACATGGTAAATGTTTTAAGAAGATTCTAAATGATAACTAAATCATTTAAAAATATTTCCAAGCTTGTAAAATTATTTAAAAATATTTCTAATCTTATAAAAATTATTTAAAAATAATATTAAGCTTCTAAAAATATTATAAATGTGTAGACACCCAAATTTTGTACTTCGTATACTAACTTTGACAGGAGGGCAAATCGTCAATTAACCGGCCGACGAGAGCGAATGATGGGCAAAAGTACGAACACTCGACGCCACCGCGACGATTTGCAACCAAAACCGACGTGACAACAGGGCCGTCCGAAATGAGCATTCCCGAATGATGTGGCACGTCTCCCAGTAATTCTCGGACTGCAAAAAACAAGCCTTTTCGGCGAAAATCGACGTTACGACACGAGAATCAAGGGTGCAGCTCGAAAATCGAGAAAATCAGCCCACCCAGCCGCGGATTAATCTGCGGCCAACGATTAAAATAATTGAAGTGCGCGGCGGACGGCTGAAGTGCGCGGCGGGCGCAGAGAAACCGAGGCCAGCCGCAGATCAATCTACGGCCAGCCGCAAATCAATCTGCGGCTGCCTCTGGATGGCTTTATCAATACAGTTCTTCCTCCAGCAGAAAGACAGCAGCATAATTTGAGAGAAAATAGGGAGAAACAACAGCATTTGGAGGCGGAAAGGAGAGAAAAGAGAGAAAAAAGTGAGGATTTGTACCCCTTTTATTAGATTGTATCACATATATTTTCTATTCTACTCAATATATGAATTTATACGCATCGTGGTGTCATTTTCAAGGTGAAAAACCTTCTTTTATAGCATTTTTGTTATATCATTTTGTTAAGCTTTTTGTCATTTGGGATACATTAAATGTAATCTTTCTTGTATATTATGGTGAATCCATGGATTGAGGACTATTAGTGAGGGTTCCAAATGGAACGAAATTCTTCCTAATGGCCCGATGATATCCATTTGATGATTTTTAGCTCGTTATAGTAATGTAGCAATTTTGGATGTGAGCCTAGGAACGCGACCCCGTGGTCCAAATCCGATAATGGACATTTTTGGGTGTATGTAATAGGGTCGATGTACCCTTTATTGTAAATATGTAATTGTCGGGCCTTAAAACGATATCAAGTCGAAAATCGGGTTTAAGGCCCCGTAATAGTGAAATATGTGCTTGTGAGCGTTTGGGGTTATTTAGATGGCTTACATGCCCATGAATAGCCCCCTACGCATTATCATGCTTGATTTGATTTGCGACACGAAAAATGATTTCAAAGCTAAACGATGAAGATTTTCATAAAATCAATCAAATTAGGTTATTAGCACCACGAGGTTTAGAATTGGAAATGCTAATGAATGTCGATTCCTATTTAACGAGAAGGCTAAAGGAAAAATCGTTTTCAAACATCACAAAAATGGTTTTATAAAAATAAGTAACGTTTTATTAAATCATTGTGCATAGGGTTAAAGAGATCCTAGAAGTTGCCCATCATTTGAGTTACGAAAGCAACGTATAGATCTCGATTCCTATTTTGACGAGGGTTTAGAAAACTCTTATTTTTGCCAAAACGACACCTAATGAAAATCTCATAGTTTTTGACAATTAAAATCAAATCTTTCTCGTAAAGCTTTCTCGTATAAGCCGAAGGACATTCTAAAGCATTCTCAAAAGAAAACACGACTTTTTCATAAAAACCCAAATGGTTTCTTCATGCAAACTCACCACGACATTCACATAGGCACACACGCGCGCGCACACACATTCAAGAATTAAAGGATAGGAAAAGCATCAAGATTGCGGTAACCGTGTTCCACGGAAGTCGGGGGGTGCCTAACACCTACCCCTCGCTTAAGAAAGCCCCCGAACTCTATGAATCTCGGTTTGCAGACCAATTAATTCGGAGTCACATATGAGCCAGCGATTTACGAAAACGAAACTCAGATGAGTTGGTACATGCATTTCAAATATACCAACTGGCGACTCTGGTCAATTTGGCTCATCATAAAAAATGATCTTTCAAAACCCCGTCGACATTAGTGCCGACCTTTTCCAAAGAATCATCTAATGAAAAGGCTAAAATCGGAAAGGGTAATAATCACCAAGGAAGCAATTGTTTCCGATGTCGACAGCTGACGACTCTGCTGGGGACATTAGAGGGCTTAAGCCGCGTTCAAGTATTGATGCTATCCTATCCTTTAAAATTCATGAATATGTGTGTCCATGCGATATTTTGACCTGTTGTTGTGTGAATGTGCTTTACCCATGACTGAATGGTTGAATGGAATTGCTTTACTTTAAAGTAATCATATACATACGGTGAGGACGATGAATGTGAATGTATATTGAGAGTGTACCTACCCGTCGGTTGTTTATTACTGGACTCGAAGGGGCTGCTCCCCGTAGATGGCTCAGGAAACGCACCACTCAGATCCGCTCCAATCGAAAGGATTCAGACGAGTAGATTGCGAAGATTTGGGGACCTTCATGCCGAAAAGCCCGCGAGAGTAACCCTAGGGTAGGTCAGCCTCTGATAAACCTAATGAAAGGGAAGCTTCTTCATGCCCTTTTATTGTTTAGTTAAATAAATAAATGTCATGTAAATGGCACACAACTATCATACCGTCATCATCGTAATAAATATGTCCGGTATCATGTGATTACATCACCTGCACATATAAAGAGAATACTGACATGGTTTTGCAGGAAGGCAATCCATACCACGTACCAAGGTTTTCTAAAACTTCTAAATATTATCCTGTCATCAAATACTGACCTTGTTTTGCAGGATAAGATTAGATAACCGTGAAAGCGTGGCCTAACGATCACAAAGAACCCGAAGTAGGGGCATATTCGACCACCAAAAAAAAAATCTCAAAAATCAAAAATCCCCCAAACTTTTCAACAAGTCAAAGGACCGGATCTTTTGTCAGCCCAACGAGATACCGATGCAACCAGTACGAGGGAGATCACAAGAAAAGCAACTTAACACTGGGGCATTTGTCAACTACCCAGGAAATGTTGACGTGCAAATTGGCACCCATGCAATAATCCCATCAACATGCACCATCATCATCAAATGCTACCTCATGTCAATTCAATATTCAACGATACGATCATCTGGCATTTGTCAAGCATAGTTTTCCCGAGATACGATGACCCGCGTGAAGGGGATTTTATTTGACTTGATAGGAATCGGATTAATTCTGACAAGCAACCGTGGAGCACGATCGTGAGTATGATTAGACGAAGAAAGCTATTCAACCTTTTGATCGGGTACAAAGCCTTAATTCAAAGCAACGTTGGCGACAGAATCGACCTCATATGTCAGTCTTCACTTTGCATTTGCACGAACTTTCAGTTATGGGGTATAAAGCTATGACGACGTTGATGGCAATTAACACGTAGTCAGACAGTCAATAATTATCAAGCAAATATCAAGAAGTCAGACGATAAATGATTATCAAGCTAATGTCTCGAATCGTAGCCTGGGTTATTCGAGTAATTAAGCCCGAGGGGTGTCTCTACACCTGGTGCCCTAAAGCCATCTGGTTTGGGAGTCGCTGGCCCAACACTCGTTACATGGGTAACTCAGAGCCTAAGAAAACGAGCATTATAGTAGAGGAGGCCCGAGCAGATTCGAATCGTGGCATGGGCTACTCGAGTAATTAAGCCTAAGGGGTGTCTCTACATCTGGTGCCCTAAAGCCGTCTGGTTTGGGAGTCACCGGCCTAACACTCGCTACATAGGTAATTCAAGCCTAAGAAAATGAATCTTGCGCAAGGTCAAGCAAAGAATGAATGGTGCAGACCACCAGCTTGTCTCGAACCGTGGCCTTTGTTACTCGAGTAAATAAACCCGAAGGGGTGTCTGTACACCTAATGCCCCAAAACCGTCTGGTTTAGGAGTCATTGGTCCAAAACTCGTTAAAGGGGTAACTTTGAATAGCCTAAGAAAACGAGACAAGTGAAGTGGGCTAATAAAGAGAAAAGATAAAACGAAAAACTCTCGGCCTTAAACAAAAAGTCATGGAAGAGAAACCCCTACTGAATGCTGCATCGCACAGTGCATTTGTCATATGACGTCAATCCTGCTAAGAACGTTGTCGAGAATGGAGACAGAATACCTTTAACGAGGGAAGGTAGTTCTTTTGAATTCGACCTTACTCACGTACAATGACCATGAATGCTTGAAGGTGTTCTTACGATTTCATAACTCGTTAAATAGAAAATCATCAACTCACGAGGGATTGAAAATAACTTCCAATCTGGTACATTCACGGTCCACAACTCGCTAGATTGTGCGATCAACAGATATTCAATTTCATGTGCTTTAACTGCATTTACTCTTTTATCGAGATTATAATATCTTTGTGTTGAACTAACACTAACGGCCCGAGCCTTCAAGTTTTGGCATTTGTTAGTCGTTTGATATGCAGGATCTTGCAGAGCTGTGGATAACTCAGCACGGTCAACATCGCGAGTTTTCGATAGAAATTCTTGGTAATAACACGCGCCAAGGCAAGGGCAGTTAAGAATCGTGAAATGGAAGGAAGCTGAGGCTGCACAGAACTTCTCGTCATTGGGCCTCTCCCCAATCCTGACTATCACTGCCTCGACATCCAAATGATCTACATGCATGAGCATATACAAGGATGATATAATGCGGGACAACAGCATATCGGCCATCAGAAATGATCAAAAGGCCAGGGAGCCCAACATAGCTGTCGATCATCATAGAGAGCGAAACAGACTGCCTCAACTCGATGAAATGAAGACGACCAAGAACAGGCAGAGTACCAAACCAATGTTGAAGTCTAGAAACTACACTTCACGACGAGGCATGATCCAATCAAATGTTGGCAAACAACGACGACTGTCGAATCGTATCATTTGACTGAACAGAGGTCATTCCTATCTAAACATATGTTGTGCACATGCATCTGTCCATAACATATCTGCCAGATCATGCATAACATCTTTTGCATGCATACAGGTACGATCAAAATGAAAATCTTCAGGGGAAAGTACAAGCACGTCGCTTTCAACCTCACAAATGATTAGACCGTGATGGCTTTTGCGGCATGGTACGTGGACGATGTTGGTGGGAGATCCAGGACAGAAGCCAATCACACATCCCACTTCAAAAAAATCACTCAAATCAAATCAACGACCCCTGGGAAGGGCTGAGATCCAAACAATCAACGACCCCTGGGAAGGGCTGAGATCCAAACAATCAACGACCCCTGGGAAGGGCTGAGATCCAAACAAACAACCACCCCTGGGAAGGGCTGAGATCCAAACAATCAACGACCCCTGGGAAGGGCTGAGATCCAAACAAACAACGACCCCTGGGAAGGGCTGAGATCCAAACAAACAACGACCCCTAAGAAGGGCTGAAAGCCAAACAAACAACGACCCCTGGGAAGGGCTGAGATCCAAACAATCAACGACCCCTGGGAAGGGCTGAGATCCAGACAATCAACGACCCCTGGGAAGGGCTGAGATACAAACAAACAATGACCCCTGGGAAGGGCTGAGATCCAAACAAACAACGACTCCTGGGAAGGGCTGAGATCCAAACAAACAACGACCCCTGGGAAGGGCTGAGATCCAAACAAACAACGACCCCTGGGAAGGGTTGAGATCCAAACAAACAACGACCCCTGGGAAGGGCGGAGATCCAAACAAACAACGACCCTTGGGAAGGGCTGAGATCCAAATAATCAACGACCCCTGGGAAGGGCTGAGATCCAAACAAACAACGACCCCTGGGACGGGCTGAGATCCAAACAAACAACGACCCCTGGGAAGGGCTGAGATCTAAACAAACAACGACCCCTGGGAAGGGCTGAGAGCCAAACAAACAACGACCGCTGGGAAGGGCTGAGATCCAAACAAACAGCGACCCTTGGGAAGGGCCGATATCCAAACAATCAACGACGCCTGGGTAGGGCCGATATCCAAAAAAGTGAGCGATCCCTGGGAAGGGCTGAGATCCAAGCAAACTACGACAAATGATGACATCTGTAGAACAGTATCAAAAGACTGTACAGGGGTCATTTTTCATCAATTTACATTTTAAATGTTGTGTCACATGCATGAATAGATGATAATTCTGTACGTGATCCATCGAGCAGGTTAGGTGTCAAGGTCCTAGCCTGTCAGAGTCAAAAGCGATGGCTGCCAAGAACGATGTACGAGGACGATCAACCGGAGACGAGACCCAGCACCAACAAGACAATCAACCGGAGACGAGACCCGGTGATTACGAAATGGGTGACCGGATACGAGACCCGGCACCAACAAGACAATCAACCGGAGACGAGACCCGGTGATTACGAAATGGGTGACCGGATACGAGACCCGGCACTCACAAGACGATCAACCGGATACGAGACCCGGTGATCACGAGACGGGCGATCGGATACGAGACCAGGCACTCATAGGACAATTAACCGGATACGAGACCCGGTGATCACGAGACGAGCGACCGGATACGAGACCTGACACTCACAAGACGATCAACCGGATACGAGACCCAGTGATCACGAGACGAGCGACCGGATACGAGACCCGGCGCCGACAAGACAAGCAACCGGATACGAGATCCGGTGCAAACGAGACGACTAATCGGATACGAGACCCGACGGTTGTGAGACAGCGATGATGCGATCAGCAATTGAGTCTGATTGAGGTCAATGCTCACAATAAATTTACGATTGCATGATGCATTGACACCTTGACGAATGTTTTGCATACATTACATCTTGTGTTGCATCATAAGCTATATGTGTTGCATCATGTATGTACTGTCATTCTTATGCACTGTCATTCTTGCATCGGGTGTCTACTTCTTTATCATGTTCATTTCATTTAACATTTCATAAACATGATAAATAGGGGCAGCTGTAGACACCCAAATTTTGCACTTCGTATACTAACCTTGACATGAGGGCAAATCGTTAATTAACCGGCCGACGAGAGCGAAGGATGGGCACAAGTACGAACACTCGACGCCACCGCGACGATTTGCAACCAAAACCGACGTGACAACAGGGCCGTCCGAAATGAGCATTCCCGAATAATGTGGCACGTCTCCCAGTAATTCTCGGACTGCAAAAAACAAGCCTTTTCGGCGAAAATCGACGTCACGACACGAGAATCAAGGGTGCGGCTCAAAAATCGAGAAAATCAGCCCACCTAGCCGCGGATTGATCTGCGGCCAATGATTAAAATAATTGAAGTGCGCGGCGGACGGCTGAAGTGCGCGGCGGGCGCGGAGAAATCGAGGCCAGCCGCAGATCAATCTGCGGCTGCCTCTGGATGGCTTTATCAATACAGTTCTTCCTCTAGCAGAAAGACAGCAGCAGAATTTGAGAGAAAATAGGGAGAAACAACAGCATTTGGAGGCGGAAAGGAGAGAAAAGAGAGAAAAAAAGTGAGGATTTGTACCCCCTTTGTTAGATTGTATCACATATATTTTCCATTCTACTCTATATACGAATTTATACGCATCGTGGTGTCATTTGCAAGGTGAAAAACCTTCTTTTATAGCATTTTTGTTATATCATTTTGTTAAGCTTTTTGTCATTTGGGATACATTAAATGTAATCTTTCTTGTATATTATGGTGAATCCATGGATTGAGGACTATTAGTGAGGGTTCCAAATGGAACAAAATTGTTCCTAATGGCCCGATGATATCCATTTGATGATTTTTAGCTCGTTATAGTAATGTAGCAATTTTGGATGTGAGCCTAGGAACGCGACCCCGTGGTCCAAATTCGATGATGGACATTTTTGGGTGTATGTAATAGGGTCGATGTACCCTTTATTGTAAATATGTAATTGTCGGGCCTTAAAACGATATCAAGTCGAAAATCGGGTTTAAGGCCCCGTAATAGTGAAATATGTGCTTGTGGGCGTTTGGGGTTATTTTGATGGCTTACATGCCCATGAATAGCCCCCTACGCATTATCATGCTTGATTTGATTTGCGACACGAAAAATGATTTCAAAGCTAAACGATGAAGATTTTCATAAAATCAATCAAATTAGGTTATTAGCACCACGAAGTTTAGAATTGGAAATGCTAATGAATGTCGATTCCTATTTAACGAGAAGGCTAAAGGAAAAATCGTTTTCAAACATCACAAAAATGGTTTTATAAAAATAAGTAACGTTTTATTAAATCATTGTGCATAGGGTTAAAGAGATCCTAGAAGTTGCCCATCATTTGAGTTACGAAAGCAACGTATAGATCTCGATTCCTATTTTGACGAGGGTTTAGAAAACTCTTATTTTTGCCAAAACGACACCTAATGAAAATCTCATAGTTTTTGACAATTAAAATCAAACCTTTCTCGTAAAGCTTTCTCGTATAAGCCGAAGGACATTCTAAAGCATTCTCAAAAGAAAACACGACTTTTTTCATAAAAACCCAAATGGTTTCTTCATGCAAACTCACCACGACATTCACATAGGCACACACACGCGCGTACACACATTCAAGAATTAAAGGATAGGAAAAGCATCAAGATTGCGGTAACCGTGTTTCACGGAAGTCGGGGGGTGCCTAACACCTACCCCTCACTTAAGCAAGCCCCCGAACTCTATGAATCTCGGTTTGCAGACCAATTAATTCGGAGTCACATATGAGCCAGCGATTTACGAAAACGAAACTCGGATGAGTTGGTACATGCATTTCAAATATACCAACTGGCGACTCTGGTCAATTTGGCTCATCATAAAAAACGATCTTTCAAAACCCCGTCGACATTAGTGCCGACCTTTTCTGTTGATCGATTTCGCAACCGATAAATACGCGCAAGTATACGCGGTCAACAAGTAATAAAGTGATAAGAGAGTTGTCGAACCCACAGGGAATTGTTCTAGTGTATCCCAAGTACCAACTATATATCGTCTCGATTTTATTTAGACAATTGATGATTTGATGTTTTTGTTCTTTGATAATAATTAGGAGATATGAAAAGCATTAAAATAATTAAACTGTAATATTAACAAGTCTAAGATTGCAATTTCCCCCAACACTTCATTTGAATATCCTAACTCTCTCATTTGAACTAATTAACAACATGGAAATGTCAACCGAGAAATCAAAGCTACTTATAAGCCTCTGTCGATGGTCAAATTCGAATCTTCCTAATGCGGCATATAGGTATATGTCTATCCTACACACTATCAAGAGACTAATTTCAAGAACAATAACAAGACACGTGTCACTAAATCTCATTAAACGTCCTTTCAATTACCAACTTTCACATAGGAAGTCATTAAGAATAGATTCTCCATTGGTTGCACACGGTATCTAGGTATATATCTATCCTAAATACTATCAAGTGACCTATTATTGAGGATAATCAACAAGAGACACGTCACTAAATCTCAATTAATTACCCACAACAATCTTTAACTCTCGCATGATATCATAACAAGGTCTAAACACTATAATCCGTTCGTCAAGTTCATATAGGTTCCCACGGTAATTACTAGCTAGGCAATTAATATATGAAGCATAAATTATGACATACAATTCACAAATGAGTAATTAATAGCAAAGAGAGAGAAGTCAATTCAAACTATGTGTTGGGTTCCATTGAAATCTTAGAATACAAGCTTTAGTTCATGGTAGCTAGGCAAAACATCAAACACATGGTGTTCATCATAAAATAGAATTACAAATTCAAAGGAAAGTAAGAGATGATAAAACCCATTTAGAAGATAATCATGTGTTGCTTGCTTGGTTGATGTCAATCTCTAGCTTTTCCTCTTCATTTGGCATTCGTTTCTCTTTAGCTCCTAAGCTTGTTGCTGGAAATTTCCTTGAATTGCAGCCCTTAAGCTCTTCTTGATGAAGTATGTGCAGCCTTCCAAGGTCTAGATATGCCTTGACAATCCTTTCCTTCTTGGTTCTTTGGCTTGTGCTGAGTTTTTCCTTGTATTGCAGCACTTTTGCTCTCTATTTTGATGTTTTAGTCTAGCCTCCCAATCCCTAGTTATCTGATATGTAGCTTAAAAGAGAATATATATAGCCTCCATCAAGAAACCCTAGCAAAAATCGGACAAAATGGAGCTCAGATCGCACTATGGCTGTGTCAGATCGCACTCAGCACGGCGGCGTGCGTCCGCACGCCCAGGCGTGCGCCCGCACGCCCAGGCGTGCGCCCGCACGCCCAGGCGTGCGCCCGCACGCCCAGGCGTGCGCCCGCACGCCCAGGCGTGCGCCCGCACGCCCAGGCGTGCGCCCGCACGCCCAGGCGTGCGCCCGCACGCCCAGGCGTGCGCCCGCACGCCCAGGCGTGCGCCCGCACGCCCGCGCCGGCATGTCGCCCCACGGCCGAGTGCTAAAGCCGAGCCCCGCGCGCACGCCCAACGCCGAGGCTGCCGAGCGCCCAGCGCCCGCGCGCCGCCGCACACGCCCGCACGCCCAGCGCGCCAACACGCCCGCACGCCTAGCGCGCGCGCCCCGCCACAGCCGCGCCCATGCGCCTGGGCCGCACGCTGGCGCCCCGTCTGCCGCACGCCGTGCCCGTGGCTTGGTCGACGCCGCACGCTGTGCACGCTTTCCAACGCCGTGCACGCCCAACTTCCAAATGTCATCAAATTAAGCCCCGAGCATCGCCAAACATAAATTTTCACCGTGTTATCATTCGGGCACGGATATCTAAGCACGGGCTTGCCCTCTTGGCTTGGCCGACGCCGCACGCCGTGCACGCCTTCCGACGCCGTGCACGCCTTCCGACGCCGTGCACGCCTTCCGACGCCGTGCACGCCCAACTACCAAATGTTGTCAAATTAAGCACCGAGCGTCGCCAAGCACAAATTTCCATCATACTACCATTCGGGCACAAACGTCCAGGCACGGACATTGAGTCAATACAAACAACGATCCGAGCGGTCTTTATTTCAATTCCTACAAACATAATGAAAATGCATCAAAGCAACATAAAACATGTAAAAATAACTAAAAACTAATATATGTAGAAATAAGATAAAAATACATAAAAACCACATAAAATACCTAAAGACTTGCAAATTATCAAGGCCAAAAGTACCCAAATTGTGTGTATAAAAAATACTCATCAAATACCCCCAAACTTAAATCTTTGCTTGTCCTCAAGCAAAACAAACCTAAACTAAACAATTCAAAAACTTCTAATATAACCTATCTTGAGCAATGAATTAATAAGCCGACAATGGTCTCAAAGGCATCAACACAAAGAACTCAAGAGAACAAACAAGGTGTTGCAAGTCTAAAATTTCAGTTAGCTAGTCATACTTTGCTTAAGGCCCCTTCCGTGTGTGTGTGAGTACCCAATAGCACTAAACCAACCAAGCTCGGATGAACTTTGCAACCACATTACCTTATGAAATAATCAAAATAAACCCCAAAACAACATGCTTAACACATCACTCAATACAAAGGTATACAAATCACAATTCCAAAAATTTTGAGAATCAAGGGCTCTAGGTGAGTGCATTTTATGCTCCATCTCAACCTTAAGCATGCTCATATGGGCGAGTGCGTTTTACGCTCAACCTCAACCCCATGCAAAATTTGCAATAAACAATTTTTTTCTTTAATCGCAATTATAAGAGAGTGCGTTTTACGCTCTATCTCTCCTACGCATGTGTCCATGAGTGAGTGCGTTTTACGCTCCATCTCAACTCACCACATGACCATCAATTCAAACACAACAAATTTGGACACCTTGGTTCGAGTGATGTTTAAACGAGTTCTAGAGTTTATAGATATTTTTCACAAGCATTCGGTTATAAAAGCCTTCTCTAAGCATACAACTAGCTTAATACTCATGGGTAAGTGCATGAAAGTGAAAGGACGCATAAGCAAAATAATAACCAATAAACGATAAGCACAAAGACTAAGCAATAATTGTTTACTTCTCATAAGTTAAAATTTTTTCAAACAAGCCCTTATCATAGACCATGGATTATGGTTCAAATCAAATTAAAACAATGCTTAAGGGACACATCCTAAAAATAAATGAACTTTTTTTTTTTTTGAATAAAAAGAAAAACATACTTAAATCACACAAAAATTAAATTAAAAACACACAAATACGAAATACTAATCTAGAAGCAAAGGTTATGACAATCAATTCACAAATGCATAACTAAAATCAATAGAGAGAGAATTCAATTCAAATTAAGTGTTGGGTTCCATTGCAATCTTAGAATAGAAGGTTAGTTCATGATAGCTACAATAAACATCATTTTCAATTGATACATTGTCAAATTCGAATTACAAAGGAGATGGAAATCTAGAAATGAAACCACTTTTGAAGCTATTCAGCTGGTGTTCCTTTGGTTGCTGATGGTTTCTAGCTCTCCACCTTGGCCCTGCAATTCTTCTTGACTGAGTTCCTTGTTGATCGATTTCGCAACCGATAAATACGCGCAAGTATACGCGGTCAACAAGTAATAAAGTGATAAGAGAGTTGTCGAACCCACAGGGAATTGTTCTAGTGTATCCCAAGTACCAACTATATATCGTCTCGATTTTATTTAGACAATTGATGATTTGATGTTTTTGTTCTTTGATAATAATTAGGAGATATGAAAAGCATTAAAATAATTAAACTGTAATATTAACAAGTCTAAGATTGCAATTTCCCCCAACACTTCATTTGAATATCCTAACTCTCTCATTTGAACTAATTAACAACATGGAAATGTCAACCGAGAAATCAAAGCTACTTATAAGCCTCTGTCGATGGTCAAATTCGAATCTTCCTAATGCGGCATATAGGTATATGTCTATCCTACACACTATCAAGAGACTAATTTCAAGAACAATAACAAGACACGTGTCACTAAATCTCATTAAACGTCCTTTCAATTAACTTCCCAACTTTCACATAGGAAGTCATTAAGAATAGATTCTCCATTGGTTGCACACGGTATCTAGGTATATATCTATCCTAAATACTATCAAGTGACCTATTATTGAGGATAATCAACAAGAGACACGTCACTAAATCTCAATTAATTACCCACAACAATCTTTAACTCTCGCATGATATCATAACAAGGTCTAAACACTATAATCCGTTCGTCAAGTTCATATAGGTTCCCACGGTAATTACTAGCTAGGCAATTAATATATGAAGCATAAATTATGACATACAATTCACAAATGAGTAATTAATAGCAAAGAGAGAGAAGTCAATTCAAACTATGTGTTGGGTTCCATTGAAATCTTAGAATACAAGCTTTAGTTCACGGTAGCTAGGCAAAACATCAAACACATGGTGTTCATCATAAAATAGAATTACAAATTCAAAGGAAAGTAAGAGATGATAAAACCCATTTAGAAGATAATCATGTGTTGCTTGCTTGGTTGATGTCAATCTCTAGCTTTTCCTCTTCATTTGGCATTCGTTTCTCTTTAGCTCCTAAGCTTGTTGCTGGAAAATTTCCTTGAATTGCAGCCCTTAAGCTCTTCTTGATGAAGTATGTGCAGCCTTCCAAGGTCTAGATATGCCTTGACAATCCTTTCCTTCTTGGTTCTTTGGCTTGTGCTGAGTTTTTCCTTGTATTGCAGCACTTTTGCTCTCTATTTTGATGTTTTAGTCTAGCCTCCCAATCCCTAGTTATCTGATATGTAGCTTAAAAGAGAATATATATAGCCTCCATCAAGAAACCCTAGCAAAAATCGGACAAAATAGAGCTCAGATCGCACTATGGCTGTGTCAGATCGCACTCAGCACGGCGGCGTGCGCCCGCACGCCCGCGCCTACATGCCGCCCAGCTGCCGAGGCCCTGCGCCCAGCTTGCTGCACGCCAACGCCGAGTCCGCCCGCGCGCGCCCGCACGCCCAGGCGTGCGCCCGCACGCCCGCGCCTGCATGTCGCCCAGCTGCCGAGTGCCAACGCCGAGCCCCGCGCGCGCACCCAACGCCGAGGCTGCCCAGCGCCCAGCGCCCGCGCCCGCCGCACACGCCCGCACGCCCAGCGCGCCAACACGCCCGCACGCCTAGCGCGCGCCCGCACGCCGCGCCCATGCGCCTGGGCCGCACGCTGGCGCCCCGTCTGCCGCACGCCGTGCCCGTGGCTTGGTCGACGCCGCACGCTGTGCACGCTTTCTAACGCCGTGCACGCCCAACTTCCAAATGTCATCAAATTAAGCCTCGAGCATCGCCAAACATAAATTTTCACCGTGTTATCATTCGGGCACGGATATCTAAGCACGAGCTTGCCCTCTTGGCTTGGTCGACGCCGCACGCCGTGCACGCCTTCCGACGTCGTGCACGCCCAACTACCAAATGTTGTCAAATTAAGCACCGAGCGTCGCCAAGCACAAATTTCCATCATACTACCATTCGGGCACAAACGTCCAGGCACGGACATTGAGTCAATACAAACAACGATCCGAGCGGTCTTTATTTCAATTCCTACAAACATAATGAAAATGCATCAAAGCAACATAAAACATGTAAAAATAACTAAAAACTAATTTATGTAGAAATAAAATAAAAATACATAAAAACCACATAAAATACCTAAAGACTTGCAAATTATCAAGGCCAAAAGTACCCAAATTGTGTGTATAAAAAACACTCATCAAATACCCCCAAACTTAAATCTTTGCTTGTCCTCAAGCAAAACAAACCTAAACTAAACAATTCAAAAACTTCTAATATAACCTATCTTGAGCAATGAATTAATAAGCCGACAATGGTCTCAAATGCATCAACACAAAGAACTCAAGAGAACAAACAAGGTGTTGCAAGTCTAAAATTTCAGTTAGCTAGTCATACTTTGCTTAAGGCCCCTTCCGTGTGTGTGTGAGTACCCAATAGCACTAAACCAACCAAGCTCGTATGAACTTTGCAACCACATTACCTTATGAAATAATCAAAATAAACCCCAAAATAACATGCTTAACACATCACTCAATACAAAGGTATACAAATCACAATTCCAAAAATTTTGAGAATCAAGGGCTCTAGGTGAGTGCATTTTATGCTCCATCTCAACCTTAAGCATGCTCATATGGGCGAGTGCGTTTTACGCTCAACCTCAACCCCATGCAAAATTTGCAATAAACAATTTTTTTTCTTTAATCGCAATTATAAGAGAGTGCATTTTACGCTCTATCTCTCCTACGCATGTGTCCATGAGTGAGTGCGTTTTACGCTCCATCTCAACTCACCACATGACCATCAATTCAAACACAACAAATTTGGACACCTTGGTTCGAGTGATGTTTAAACGAGTTCTAGAGTTTATAGATATTTTTCACAAGCATTCGGTTATAAAAGCCTTCTCTAAGCATACAACTAGCTTAATACTCATGGGTAAGTGCATGAAAGTGAAAGGACGCATAAGCAAAATAATAACCAATAAACGATAAGCACAAAGACTAAGCAACAATTGTCTACTTCTCATAAGTTAAAATTTCTTCAAACAAGCCCTTATCATAGACCATGGATTATGGTTCAAATCAAATTAAAACAATGCTCAAGGGACACATCCTAAAAATAAATGAAATTTTTTTATTTTTGAATAAAAAGAAAAACATACTTAAATCACACAAAAATTAAATTAAAAACACACAAATACGAAATACTACCCCCAAACTTAAACTTGACATTGTCCTCAATGTCTAATATAGGAAAAATTAAAATAGAAGACTTCCCTGAAATCGTGTCAAGCGCCATTGATATCATCTTTCAATACCTCTAAGTTGGGAGCGTACCTGAAAGCAAATGACTAAAGAAATTAAAATGCAATTAAACCACGAAAATGCAATCAAACAAAAATAAAAACAAAACAGTAAACTTGGGTTGCCTCCCAAGAAGCGCTTGGTTTAAAGTCGTTAGCCCGACTCCTTTATTTCCCATCAATCCGGCTCAATCGAAAAATTGACCATTGCATGCCGCCTCGTTGTTCTTTCTTTGATTTGCATGGCATGCATGCCTGGTTGGTGACCTTCAAACTTCATTTCAACCGATGGCAAGAAGAAGCTCTCCTCATCTGCATCATCAATTATTGCACTTGTGTCAAGATCGAAATGAAGATCTTCTTCATGAACCAATGGGTGTTCGATGGGTTTGAAAACCTCGAATGTGACTTCTTGGTCTTCAATTTCCTTTTCATGATCCCCATTCATGCTCCTCGTCTCATCAACCTCAGAATCATCATCCACAACAGGATGTTCACTCTCAAAATTTTCACTAATAGCTTCGTGCGACTCCGTGCCATTTCCTTGATCATCCACCAAGCACCCCTCTTCACCTTCCTCCATAGGGTCAATCTCAGTATTGCTAGGTAAGGTGCATTGCGGGTGAATAATGTAAGAATTGGCAACATAGTTCATGATGCTCTGCACTAAAGCTTGTATATTTGCCAACCTAACCTCATTTTGAGAGATATGAGTCATGAGCTCCTCCTTCCTTCTTTCCGCTTTGTCACAACTATGCGAATTCACCAAACATTGCTCTTCACCTTCCTCTATAGGGTTAATCTGTGTAATACAAGGTAAGGTGCTTTGCGGTTGAATAAGCACTTACTGCCTCGAGAAGTTGTGCCATTTGGTTCTCGACGCTTCGTAACAAGTCTTGTTTCTCAATGAACAAGGGAAGAATCTCCTCCACATTAGATGTATCCTCATTGTATGGTGGAGGTTGGAATGAAAATTCTGAATGGTATGAGAGACTTGGATCAAAGCATTGATCTTGACTGTTGTCCCAAGAAAAGCTTGGATGATGTTGCCAACTCGGTTGATAGTAGTTTGGGTAGTAGTCAGCTTGATTCTGACTGTAGGCATTTTGAGTGGACTGGCCTTTAAGAGTGTCAACAGCCCTTGAAAGCGTTGCAAGTTGTTCTTGCAATTGCTCAAGAACTTTTGACGAACTTGGTTGCGCTGTCCCCTCATAATCCCATTGATAATTATGCTCATCCATTAACTGAAAACAAAACAAAATAATAATAAGAATATTATTTACAAGTCTAAATTAAGACCAAATCGATTGTCATTAATATTGGAAAAGCACTAGAAGAACAATTCCCCGGCAACGGCGCCAAAAACTTGTTGATCGATTTCGCAACCGATAAATACGCGCAAGTATACGCGGTCAACAAGTAATAAAGTGATAAGAGAGTTGTCGAACCCACAGGGAATTGTTCTAGTGTATCCCAAGTACCAACTATATATCGTCTCGATTTTATTTAGACAATTGATGATTTGATGTTTTTGTTCTTTGATAATAATTAGGAGATATGAAAAGCATTAAAATAATTAAACTGTAATATTAACAAGTCTAAGATTGCAATTTCCCCCAACACTTCATTTGAATATCCTAACTCTCTCATTTGAACTAATTAACAACATGGAAATGTCAACCGAGAAATCAAAGCTACTTATAAGCCTCTGTCGATGGTCAAATTCGAATCTTCCTAATGCGGCATATAGGTATATGTCTATCCTACACACTATCAAGAGACTAATTTCAAGAACAATAACAAGACACGTGTCACTAAATCTCATTAAACGTCCTTTCAATTACCAACTTTCACATAGGAAGTCATTAAGAATAGATTCTCCATTGGTTGCACACGGTATCTAGGTATATATCTATCCTAAATACTATCAAGTTACCTATTATTGAGGATAATCAACAAGACACACGTCACTAAATCTCAATTAATTACCCACAACAATCTTTAACTCTCGCATGATATCATAACAAGGTCTAAACACTATAATCCGTTATTCAAGTTCATATAGGTTCCCACGGTAATTACTAGCTAGGCAATTAATATATGAAGCATAAATTATGACATACAATTCACAAATGAGTAATTAATAGCAAAGAGAGAGAAGTCAATTCAAACTATGTGTTGGGTTCCATTGAAATCTTAGAATACAAGCTTTAGTTCATGGTAGCTAGGCAAAACATCAAACACATGGTGTTCATCATAAAATAGAATTACAAATTCAAAGGAAAGTAAGAGATGATAAAACCCATTTAGAAGATAATCATGTGTTGCTTGCTTGGTTGATGTCAATCTCTAGCTTTTCCTCTTCATTTGGCATTCGTTTCTCTTTAGCTCCTAAGCTTGTTGCTGGAAATTTCCTTGAATTGCAGCCCTTAAGCTCTTCTTGATGAAGTATGTGCAGCCTTCCAAGGTCTAGATATGCCTTGACAATCCTTTCCTTCTTGGTTCTTTGGCTTGTGCTGAGTTTTTCCTTGTATTGCAGCACTTTTGCTCTCTATTTTGATGTTTTAGTCTAGCCTCCCAATCCCTAGTTATCTGATATGTAGCTTAAAAGAGAATATATATAGCCTCCATCAAGAAACCCTAGCAAAAATCGGACAAAATGGAGCTCAGATCGCACTATGGCTGTGTCAGATCGCACTCAGCACGGCGGCGTGCGTCCGCACGCCCAGGCGTGCGCCCGCACGCCCGCGCCTGCATGCCGCCCAGCTGCCGAGGCCCTGCGCCCAGCTTGCTGCACGCCAACGCCGAGTCCGCCCGCGCGCGCCCGCACGCCCAGGCGTGCGCCCTCACGCCCAGGCGTGCGCCCTCACGCCCAGGCGTGCGCCCTCACGCCCGCGCCTGCATGTCGCCCAGCTGCCGAGTGCCAACGCCGAGCCCCGCGCGCGCACCCAACGCCGAGGCTGCCGAGCGCCCAGCGCCCGCGCCCGCCGCACACGCCCGCACGCCCAGCGCGCCAACACGCCCGCACGCCTAGCGCGCGCCCGCACGCCGCGCCCATGCGCCTGGGCCGCACGCTGGCGCCCCGTCTGCCGCACGCCGTGCCCGTGGCTTGGTCGACGCCGCACGCTGTGCACGCTTTCCAACGCCGTGCACGCCCAACTTCCAAATGTCATCAAATTAAGCCCCGAGCATCGCCAAACATAAATTTTCACCGTGTTATCATTCGGGCACGGATATCTAAGCACGGGCTTGCCCTCTTGGCTTGGCCGACGCCGCACGCCGTGCACGCCTTCCGACGCCGTGCACGCCCAACTACCAAATGTTGTCAAATTAAGCACCGAGCGTCGCCAAGCACAAATTTCCATCATACTACCATTCGGGCACAAACGTCCAGGCACAAATTCAACCTGTGAACACAACCAATTCAGCTGATTTAAGCAATCACTAAACATAGGGGTCCCTAAGTAATCACAAGGTTATTTAAAACATTTAAATCCTTTTTAAACCCTTCCCCAGGAATTTAAACAATTTTTTTCTTTTTTAGTGAGTGCATTTTATGTTCCATCTCACTTTCTTTTGAACGAGTGCGTTTTATGCTCCCTCTTGTTGCATGTGTTTATGAGTGAATGCGTTTTACGCTCCATCTCAACCCACCACATGATGAATTCTTTAATTGGGAAAGGTTAAAAATTTTAATTTTTTTTTCACACCCCAAACTTATATCACTGTATGCTTCTGCTTTAATGGGTGTTTCATCGATATTATTAAGTTTTAACCCAAATTTTTCCCCCAGAAGAAAATTATGTAACAATTTGAATTAAATTGATCAAAACAATTGATTATGTGATTTTCTTGATTAACATGAGTTTCAGACAAGTTACCCTCACTTTATAGTCAAAGCCATCACTAAGCACTAGTTTTCAATTCTTCTTAAGTTAAAACCATCAATCCAATCTTATCATTGGCCACATTAAACACTATATCAATTTATGCTTAATTCATGAAACTAGATGCATAACACAACCTAAACAATTAACATGCACTACTAATGCAACTACAAGCAACATGCATAATTTAATGAAACATAATCAAACATGATTTAAAATTATCCAAACATGAACATAAGCCTAATCTATATGCACATAATCCACCCCCAAACTTAAATGACATAATGTCTTCATTATGTAGAACATAGAGAAATTAAGAATTGAGGACTTCCCTGATAAACGTCTTACTCCACGTCATCATCATCTACATCAGCCTCCTCGTCGTCATCAAGGTCTAAGTTTGGTGGTGGTAGAAACTGGAAAGGATCCCAATTGGTGAAGAACCTCATTGTGGCAATTTTTCAAACAGTTGGAATATGAAGTTAAAAACACCCTTGTGAAGCCCTTTTGAGAACCTCCCCCAGACTTGATTCAACCCCAATTGATAGTTGAATTTATTTCTTATTGATTGTGGGTGGGAGAAATTATTTTAGTTTTGGATTGGGAGAGGATAATAAAAGATGTCGTGGGGTTGTGAAGGAGTGGAAGAGAGGTTTGGTGGAATTAGGAGAGAGAAGAGTTGGGTTTGTGTTGCAATTTTTCAAACTAGGACTTTTTTCTTCTATGTTTTGGTTGGAGCGCCTAGGCGCTTGGGATTGATACTTAGCCTAATTCTAGCTTCCTTCAGGCTACCAACCTGCAACCCAAAAACCCAATGATTAATTTTAAAGCACAAAGAGATAATAACTTAATACAAAATCCTAAGCTAAAGAAAAATAAATATTTAATAACTAAAAGAACTAAAAATAAAATGAATAAAAATAAATTCTGGGTTGCCTCCCAGTCAACGATTAGTTTAACGTCCTCAGCCCGACTACTTCATTTTCTCTCAATCTGGTTCAATCGCAAAAATTATCATTGCATGCCTCCTCTTAGTCTTTTCTTTGAATTCCTTGGCATCATTATACGTTTGAAAACCCCCAAACTTATCTTCATCCATTGGCAGAAAATAATTCTCATCATTGGATTCAACTTTTCCTGCATCCTTAACCACATCAATCCAAAAGCACTCCTCACGATCATATGGAAGCTTGATTACCTTAAATGTAACCTTTTCTTCTTGTGGCCCATTCTTGAACCTTTTCTTTTCAGCTTCATTAACATCTTCCACAGCATCGTGTGACCTTTTTAGTTTTCCTCCCCCAACCTCATGTAGCTCCTCACCATTCTGACATGGAATTGTATTGTCATGCTCCACGCTTTCTCTTCTTGGATTTAACTTTGTATTGTTTGGCAAAGTATTGAGAGGACGATTTTTAAATGCATTGGCCAGCGGTTCTACTTGATTCTCGAGATTTTGAAGCGCCATTTGTTAATTGTTCATCGTCATCTCATACTGCTCTATGAAGTTGGTAAAGCGTTCCTCAAAATTCATCAGCTCTTACTGTGGTGGAGGTGGATACAAGAATTCTGGTGGGTATGATGGACTTGGAGTATAGAATTGATCCTAATTATCATAGCTCCATGAAAAGTCTTGGTGATCCTGCCAACCTGGATGATAGAGATTTGGGTTGGTACTGTGCTGCGGTTGATAGTAGGCATTTTGAATGGACTGACTCGCAAGAGCGTCAACTGTACTTGAAAGCACTGTTATCTGGGCTGATAATGTTGTAAATGCATCAACGTCGCTTATCATTGTCACCCTTGGTTGTGTCATTCCCTCATACGACCATTGATAATTAAATGCAGTCATAGTACCTGAAAAGCAAGTAAGATAGAAAGAAAGAAAAAAAAACGTTTAAATTAAGATTAACTTTATCAAAATTAATAATGATAGAATATTAAAATAAGTTCCCCGACAACGACGCCAAAAACCTGTTGTCCAAAATAAGTATTGACAATTTACACGCAAGTATACGTGGTCAACAAGTAATAAATAGTAAGTAGAGTATCGTTCCCACAAGGAAATATGTTAATATTTATCAATTACTAATTCTAACTCAATTAATCCTATTTAAACTACGAATAATATATGTGATTTTGAGAACTAAATTAACAAAATTAACTACTAAATTATGAAGTCGCAAGAATAAATGCAGAGATAATAGTTTAAGATTACAACTTCCCTTAGTATTTCATTTAAACTAATACACTTCTTATTTAATTAATTAATTACACTGAATCGCTAACCAAGAATTCTTTATATTATTCACGCACTTCTTCCGATAGACACATGAACAAATCCTTATAAATCCAACAATTAAGCAACAAGATTACAAGGAACATCCTAATTAATTAACTCACTATATTCCTATGTGAATTATGTTAATTAGGATTTCAAGCACATATTCTTTTAATGGCTGCAAAAGACATATAGGTATATTCATATCCTATACGTTAATCATATTAACCTTTACTCATATTACATGAACAGATACTATCATATCCCAGATCTAAATCTATACTCCATCTTCCAATTTTGTATAAATTATCTCGACAATTATTGATCAGACAATTAATCAATAAACACAAGATATAATAAATGATTCAAGAGTAATTAACTTAAATTAAATAGAAGGCATCAATCTAAATTACATACTAAGTTCCGTTGCAATCTTAATTGGAAATTAGTTCATAGCAATAAAGGAAAACATCATCCAAAAAATAAATAAAAACATCCCAGAGATTACAAAAATTAAAGATAAAAGAAAGTGATAAGAAGAAACTATAAAGCCGCTCCCAATCTCTGTCTTGATCTTCAAGCTCTATAAATCTCCTTCGTGTTGTCCTTGTTGTTTTCTCTGCAAAATCCCTTATTCGTTATGTTCTGAAGTCTTCTCCTTTGTATATTAATAAAACTCTCATTCAGATTCCTAATTGGCTTCAATTTTTACTCACAGCCGCACAAAACCTTCTCATTCTGCATTAGAGCGCCTAGAGCGCTCATCCTAGTTCAAATCCAAGCGCCTAGAGCGCTTGACTAGGACCACATATTTATAAAAATGCCACTCAGCCCAATTTTTAATCCTTTTTAATTCTTTTCTTCACCAAATGACTTATATGCCCCTCCAACTCCATCCTACAATAAATAAACACAAAAACAAATAAAATGATACTAAAATCACTTAAGGATAACAATAATTAAGCTCAACAATACCTAATTCATATGTATAAAACCCACTCATCAGTTAACTAAGGTGTTCACCTTAATTCTATCATCTGTGGATTTAAGTTGATTCGTTTATGATACATCGAGAGATGGTTATAAATATTGATGAGTTCTTGATTAACAATCCGGAATAATTTACATAACTTAACAGAAAGTGTATTAATTTAAGTGAAACATTAAGAAAAATTGTAATCTTAAGCCTTTTCATCTAAATTCAATTCTTGGTATTTAGTAATTAGTTAGTTTAGTACATTATTTTCAAAATTCAATAACTTTTATCAAATTATTTAAATAAAATAATTTGATTATTTGTTAGTACTTGGTAATTATTATTAAATAATTCTTTGTGGGTTCGACACTTTCTTATCATTATATTACTTGTGGACTGCGTATACTTGCGTATTTTGCTAGTATAGAATTAGGCAAACAACATCTTACTATCTTAATTCTCAAAACTTATTTACTTAATCAAACATATAATCATATCATTGCATTCATATACCAAATCATAGTGTCATACACTTACATCTTATTGCATATTACTATAAATGCTAACTATTCCATTATTATTCTTAAGTAATAATTTAGTCATCACAACCACATTAAATAAATATTTCGTATTCGTATGCTTCTCATCACATGCATTTCCCATTACTTAGGGATTACAATGACATACCACATATCCCCAAGATTTGGAATAAACCAAGTTATCCCACATACTACACAAAAGTTGGGAGTTACCTAACTCCCTCCTTAACTAACATATCATGTCCTACATACATTAATAACTATATATATATAGTCATCTCATTACGACCTCATTTCTTTATCGACCTAACTACTTGCTCTTTTCCTTCAACTCTTCCTTTAGAGTCTCCCTCTTTCTTCATCTTTCGCACCTTCCTTTCCAACTCAGCAATTCTAGCTATCAAACCTCCTCCATTACGCATAACGAAACCAGTCCATTCTGCCATATTGTCTTCAGATTCCTCCTCAGACTGAACCACATTAGAAGCTACCTCTTCTATCAGTTCTTCTCTCTCATGATAACCTACTGGGGCTGCTATAGCCACATGCTCAGGTGCTACTAACTCTTCTTCCCAGATCATGGGAACATCTCTAAGTCCACCTTCTTCAGACATCCTACACACACTCAACAACAACAATCACAACTTAATTATTATCTATCGTGGAAAATATAGCTATCACATAGCACGTAAAATTTAATAACTTATTCTCCTTCGATGAATTTCCACAATCCATCTCCTACACTTGATATAAGTTTCCTTATCTTCTCTACGGCTATATTCCTAAGGATTTTTCCCCCACCTAAGGTTTATAACCTATCAGCTCTGATACCAACTAGTGACGCCCCCAAATCTGGGTCCCTTGAACCTTAGATTCGGTGCTCACGATACATCATACATATCACATCTATCTACCCATTCCTTATGAATTACATCATTCATTCTATTAACTTAATACAAAATATATAAACATCCCAGGTCTTACTAACCTTAACATTACATACCTAATAATATAAAAGGTTTAAGTCAAATATAACACAATATTTATTACATAAGTGACACTATTCGTTTGCCTTCGCTTTGCCTTTATCCTTCTTAGACCCTTCGGCTACCTCGGTTTTAGCTGAAAAGTTTTATTTTAAGCAAGGGTGAGTAAGTAATTTGCCCAGCAAGTTAAAGCGTACCATAAAGGGTATATCATGAATATAAGAGTTTAAGTTATAGGACTTCAACAATATTCAAAAGATTGTGAAATAGCTGAAACAATGAATCATTTTCTATAACAAGGATTTAAATTTTATGCTGAATAATACATTAAGAATGAAAGAGTTAAATTCTTTCGATATTTTAACAATATCAAGTGGAGTATGATGAATTAGCAATACTGCAATAATGTTCAATAAAAAGAGATATTCCCAGATTTCATATTGAGTGATCACAAATAGATCAAGAACTATTTGAGGAATCATCAGTTATTATTACTGACTACCTCAAGAGTAAAAGTTAACTATAAAAACTAATATTTACTCTTCTGCAAGTACGTAAGGTGATCAGCCTTATTGTACCCGAGATTATGCATAATTCTCAAAAATAGCACAAGAGTTGGGTTTTCCGACAATAAATTCCCCTTTATATAAGGGTTGTTCATCTCAGTTTTACATCATGAGTCCGTATCACATCAATATGGTTTGGAACAGCTTTTAAAAATTATTTGAAATAATCAAATTTAAACATGTTTGGTCTAGCTAATACAACTAGTATAGACCTAGCTCATAAACAATTTATGAATAAAAGAACTTTAAACTATTTCACAGTTCCAATAATAGAACAGGAAATCCGTTGCACAAAGTGCGAATATCAATAATCATTATAGATGTGAAATAATCAGCAATAATTATCCACTAACATGCTTTGAAAAATAATAACTCAAGTTTGAGTTAGGAAACTTGCAATAACGTAAGAAGTTTAAGATTAGAGACTTGCTCAATATAAATTTGAGTAAGGTTAGGGAACTTATTTGTGTGACGAGCTACAGATATCTAGCTTTAATTAATACTCTTTGAATGACCTAGCATTGATAATGTTGGTCTATCCATTAGCATAACATATATTTATTCGTGATATTATCATTCTAATAACACATTATCTAATATTTAGTTACATAAATAAATATTAGATACTACCATAAATCATTAGTAATATTATCATCTTTTGATAATATTTTATCACACAACCATCATCTTAAACTTCCATCTAATATCAAATAATATTTCATTACTTCTTAACATTATTAATTACTTAATAATATTTTATTCTCTTTCCAATATTATTAGCCACTTAATAATATTATAATCATCTTCTAATATTATTAACCAGTTAATAATATTCCAATCATTTAATAATAATTTATTCACTTCCTAATATTATTAATCATTTAATAACATCTTACTCACCTCATAATATTATTAATCATTTAATAACTGTAGACACCCAAATTTTGCACTTCGTATACTAACCCTGACAGGAGGGCAAAATCGTCAATGAACCCAGCCTACGAGAACGAAAGGTGGACATAAGTACGAACACTCAGAGCCACCGCAACGACATGCGATCAAAGCCGACACGACAACGATCAAAGCGGAATGATATGACACGTTTCCCAGTGGTTCTCGGACTGCAAAATACAAGCCTCTCAGTGAAAACCAACAGTACGACACGAGAATCGAGGTGCGGTGCGAAAATCGAGAAAATCAGCCCAGCCAGCCGCGGATTGATCTGCGGCCAAGGATTAAAATAAACTGAAGTGCGCGGCGGGCTGAAGTGCGCAGCGGGCGTGGAGAAACCGAGGCCAGCCGCAGATCAATCTGCGGCTGCCTCGGGCGGGCTTTATCAGCGCAGCTCTTCATTTGCATACAGGAGGTTGAGCAGTGCAAGAAAAAAAAAGGGAAGAAGAATCAGCGAGCAGCAGCAGCGAGAAAAGAGAGAAAAGAGAGGAAAAAGTGAGGATTTATACCCCTTTTTGCTAGATTGTATCACATATAATTTCTACCATATTCAATATACGAGTTTATGCGCATCGTGGTGTCATTTGCAAGGTGAAAAAGATATTTTTCTTAGCACTTTTGTTGTATCATTTTGTTAAACTCTTATCATTTGGGCTATATTAAATGTAGTTTTTCTTATATATTATCGAGGATATAAGGATTGAGGATTATTAGTGAGGGTTCCCACGGAACAAAATTCTTCCTAATGGCCCGATGATATCCATTTGGTGATTTTTAGTTCGTTATGGTAATGTATTAGGCGTAGTGTATTTAAATTGCTATTTTAGGATATTATGGTGTGTTAGGCAACTCGGTGTTGTTCATTGGTATATTATCCATTTTGTGGGTGTGTAAAAATTTCGGATGTGAGCCTAGGAGCACGACCCCGTGGTCCAAATCCGATGATGGACATTTTTGGGTGTATGTAATAAGACCGATTATCCTTGATTGTAAATATGTAATCATCGGGCCTTAAAACGATATCAAGTTGAAAATCGGGTTTAAGGCCCCGTAATAGTGAAATATGCAATTGTGGGCGTTTGGGGTTATTTTGATGGCTTACATGCCCATGAATAGGCCCAACGCATTTTAATGCTTGATTTGATTTACGACACAAAAAATCGATTTCAAGGCTAAATGATGAGGATTTCCATAAAATCAATCAAATTAGGTTATTAGCATCACGAGGCTTAAAATTGGAAATGCTAATGAATGTCGATTCCTGTTTAAACGAGAATCGGATTGAGAAATTCGTTTTCAAAACATCACAAAAAATAGTTTTATAAAAATAAATGACGTTTTATTAAACCTTTGTGCATAGGGTAAAAGAGATCCTAGAAGTTGCCCGTTATTTCATTTACGAAAGCAACGTATAGGTCTCGATTCCTATTTTGACGAAGGTTTAAAAAACTCTTGTTTTGCCAAAACGACACTTAATGAAAATCTCACAGCTTTTGACAATTAAAATCAAACCTTTCTTTCTTGTATAAGCCGAAAGACATTCTAAAGCATTCTCAAAATAAAACACGACTTTTCATAAAAACCCAAATGGTTTCTTCATGCAAACTCACCACAACATTCATATAGGCATACACGCACGCACACACACATTTTAAGAATTAAAGGATAGGAAAAGCATCAAGATTGCGGTAACCGTGTTTCACAGAAGTTGGGGGGTGCCTAACACCTTCCCTCACTTAATCAAGCCCCCGAACTCTATGAATCTCGGTTTGCAGACTAATTAATTTGGAGTCACATATGAGCCAGCGATTTACGAAAATGAAACTCGGATGAGTTAGTACATCCATTTCAAATATACCAACTGGCGACTCTGGTCAACTTGGCTCATCATAAAAAACGATCTTTCAAAACCCCGTCGACATTCATGCCGACCTTTTCCAAAAAAATCATCTAATAAAAGGCTAAAATTGGAAAGGGTAATAATCACCACGGAAGCGATCCTCCCGGCGTCGACAACTGGCGACTCTACTGGGGACATTAGAGGGCTTAAGCCGCGTTCAAATCTTGATGCTATCCTATCCTTTAAAAATTTATGAATGTGTATATACGTGCGATATTTTGACTTGTTTTACTTGTTGTTGTTGTGTGAATGTGTCTTTGTCCAAGTGAATGAATGATTGAATGGAATTGCTTTGCTCTATAATCATCATTTGCATGCGGTGAGGACGATGAATGTGAATGTATGTTGAGAGTGTACCTCCTCTTGAGGCAAACCTGTCGGTTGCTTATTACTGGACTCGAAGGGGCTGCTCCCCGGAGATGGCTCAGGAAACGCACCACCCAAATCCACTCAAATCGAAAGGATTCAGACGAGTAGATTGCGAAGATTTGGGGACCTTCATGCCGAAAAGCCGCGAGAGTAACCTTAGGGTAGGTCAGCCTCAGATTCACCCAACGCAGGGAAAGTCTCTTCATGCCCTTTTACGTTTACGCGCATAAATGTCATAGTCCCATTTCATTTTTTATATATACCTCCCTTTTTTGACAAAAGAAAGTACTAACCTCTATGTTTTGCAGGGAATAGCTGGGAATGCATGATAATTCGTGTCTAGCATTTATTATTGCAATAAGGGGACTGTTAACATTTTGTTTTGCAGGGAAAGATTAAAAAACCCAAAAACACAAAAGTTACAGCTTTAGCATGCATCCACATCTTTCATTTCCCAAGACTAAACTTCAAACTGTTTTCCCCTGTAGGATTGCTCCTCAAACGCGTTTGCAATCTAAGAAGGCCCAGGTTTCTACATCTGAAATGGCTGATCTTCCACCTACCAATCCTGGTTCCATATCTCGGGAGGAATTCGATGATTTTAAAAAACAGATGTTAGAAATGGCCACGATGCTGAAAGAGCAGTTGCTACCGAGACAGGATCCGCCAAACAAGGATCCGCTTAAGGATGATCAAACCCAGCCTAAAGACGAGCCAGTCATCCCCAAAGCAATTCCTGTACCTAACAGGACAGTAATCACTATTCCAGAGGAGGGAGACACTAATGATCTTCGAAAGAAAATGAAGTAGATGGAGGAGACTATCCAGTCTCTGAAAGGCATAGGTTCCCTGGGCAGGGTCAATTATTCAGACCTGTATGTCTTTCCAGGAACCAGGTATCCGGAGAAGTTCAAGATCCCCGAATTTGAGAAATATAATGGGAAGGGAGATATACACACCTAAAGATATACATTAGGGAACTTGGGTCTTATGCAGAGGACGAAGGACTGAGGATGCAGTTATTCCAAAAGAGCCTAACGGGAGAAGCAAGAACTTGGTATGCCCGCCTTGATAATGCTCGGATCTACAACTGGGCGGAGTTGGCCCATACTTTCTTGACACAATACAGCTTCCAGGCACAGATGGCCCCTGACAGATATCAGATGACAAAGGTCAAGAAGCAACCAAAAGAATCTTTTAGGGATTATGCACAGCGGTGGAGGGGTATGGATGCACAGGTAAATCCCCCAATGAGCGAGGCGGAGATGGTAATGACCTTTGTGGATATTCAGGAGGCGCCCTATTATGAGCGAGTGATGGCGGGGATTGGAAGACCTTTCACTGAAATGATAAAGCATGGAGAAATGGTTGACGTGGGGTTAAAGTCTGGCAAGATCCGGGACTTCACAGCTCTA
Source organism: Aralia elata (assembly GCA_034770075.1). Classification (NCBI taxonomy): domain Eukaryota; kingdom Viridiplantae; phylum Streptophyta; class Magnoliopsida; order Apiales; family Araliaceae; genus Aralia; species Aralia elata. The sequence goes on from CM068382.1 coordinate 58,600,440, forward strand.
GAAGCAGTTGCAGAGCAAATCCAGAGTGGAAACTATGGCAGTGCTTCCCACAGGACCCAAAAGAGAAAGGAGGAAGATGTTTCCCTCATTCTCAGGGATCATCTAGGAAGGTGGAGAACAGCCCTCCAGTGAAAATACAGAGAATTGTGCCACCCCGACAACCTAATTTTGATAATCAAAGGACGGACGGACGAAGAAGATTTGAGACCACAAGAGATCGGGTATTCACCCCGCTTGGGGATCCTCTTGAACAGATTTTGGCAGTATTAATAGCACAAAGAAAGATAGTCGATTTGGCACCCCCAATTGACCCGAAAGGGAGAGGATTTGACCCGAGTAAGAAGTGTGTGTACCATTCGGGTTCCCCTGGTCATGATACTCAGGAATGCTGGGCGCTGAAGCACGAGATTCAGAACATGATTGATAGTTGGGAGATCATGGTGGAACAGCCAGAGTCACCAAATGTTAAAGTCAATCCCCTGCCTAAGCATGATGGGGAAGGGGTCAATGTGCTGGAAGCCAGCGAAGCCGGAGGACCACCAAGGCTGAATTATATAAAGAGAATTGATGAGATGATTGGCAAGCCTGTGTCTGAGACAGGAGGTGGAAAATTGACCCCCACGAATGATGAGTCGGCCAAAAAGGAGAGTTTCCTGCAGGAGGTCGTGCGACAGTTTGAAGCCAAGTGTTATATCCCTAGACGGTCAGTAAGCAGTGGAAAGGGGAAGGATGTTGCCACACCGTCAGTAGCCCAACAGAGTGTGCGTGTCATCAATTGGGCGGGGCTGACTATTCCTGAAGAGGTTATAAAGAAGGACCATTGTGATGTGGCTGTAGTCATCGAGGAAGTTTTCGATGCGAAGCCGCATTTCATCTGTCGCATTCCGGCCGATCTGACCACCAACAACTGGATGATGAAGCCAGTAATATCCAAACGAGGGTAAAATGTGGCGTCAGGGTGGTATACCCCGGATGGTGGGGGATGAATAGATACCAGTTTTGTTCCTTATTTTGAATTTTGCATGGTTTTGTTATTTTGTCATGTTAATTTAAAGATGATCATTGCGGGAAAATGACTTATATATATGACACATATTTTTGTTTCATGTCAGGTGTACCGATTTGAGTATTATTTGCCTAACAAATGATTTTTCAAATTCGAAAGATGACTACGATTTTGATATTGAGCTGAATTTTGATTTAATGGGCATTGAGCAGGATGAGACAGATAATGACGACACGCCTGACGAGATTAAAGGATGGGTCGAAGATAAACCCAAACTCAACTTAGACCAAACCATCACCATAAATATCGGAACCCCTGACAAACCCATAGAGCTCAAGATAGGGACAGACCTGACCCCTAGCCAGAAAACAGAAATAACCGAGTTGCTAAGCCAGTATGAGGATGTTTTTGCCTGGTCTCATAAGGACCTGATCGGATTGTCCACCGACATTGTGGTACACCGGTTGCCCATTAAGGAGGGTTTCAAGCCGGTCAAGCAGAAACCAAGAAACCTAAAACCAGAGTGGGGTATGGATGTAATCGGACCAATAGAGCCCAAAGCAAGCAACGGACACCGATTTATCTTCGTCATGATCGATTACTTCACTAAATGGGTAGAAGCAGCTTCTTTCCCCAAAGTAACTTAGGAGATCATTGTCCGTTTCATCAGGAATAATGTCATTTGCCGATACGGGCAACCTGAGGTCCTAGTCTCCGACAATGCCAAGAATTTGAACAATGCCCTCATGAGGGAATTATGTGACTAGTTTAAGATCAAACACCTCAATTCTGTCATTTACCGTCCTAAGATGAATGGGGCAGTGGAGGCTGCAAATAAGAGTATCAAGAAGATCATGGCGAAAATGTCTGCTAGTCATCGGGGATGGCCGGATCTGCTACCTCTCACCCTATTGGCGTACAGAACGTCAGTGCGTACTTCTACAGGGGTAACCCCTTACACTTTGGTATACGGAATGGAGGCTGTTTTGCCAGTTGAGGTTGAGATGGCGTCCCTCAGAATCTTGATTGATGCTCAGATAAGCGAGGAGGACTGGATGCAAAGTCAGTACGACCGATTGGCCCTAGTTGATGAAAGGAGTGTAGCGGCTGTTTTGCACGGCCAGTTATATCAATAAAGAATATATCGATCATACGACAAAAAGATAAGACCTCGGAAGTTCAAGGAAAATGACCTAGTGCTAAAGAGAGTCATGCCTTGTCAAGACGAAGCCAAAGGGAAGTTTGCCCCGAACTGGGAAGGACCTTTTGTGATTAAGAAAGTGCTGTCCAGAGGAGCCCTCATATTGCAAGAGATGGACGGTGAGGTGTTTCCACAGCCCATAAATTCTGACTCGGTGAAGCGGTTCTACGCCTAAAAAAAATCATCATTATCATTTTCTCCTCTTTCTTGGAAGAGCGAACTACGTAGGACCGGATCTCCCGACTTGTGGGAGTACGTAGGCAGCCATCATGGCACGGTCCATTTCTTTACAAAATAATACTTTCTCTAACCAAAACTGATCCCCCACAGTCAGAAAAAAAAACCTTCCTATACCCTCGAAACCTTCCCGAAACCAGCCACCTAATCAGCTTCATCTCAAATGACATAACCTCAACCCAACCAAGCAGTTAGCTAAAATCTAAGACTCAGTCCGACGAAATCAACAGGGTGTGCGGCAATATCTGTCAAATCTCCATCAAGACTTGAGAAGGGAAAGAAGGCGAAATATCAAAATCGTGGTTAGCTGGATAAAATGAGGATCCAATGAAAGGCAATGATACGACAAAAAAGGGAAAATGACTAAATTTAAATGCATGTCTACATATATAAGTCATTTTGTTACAAGATTTCTCTTTCGATAACCGATGAAACTGACATAGTCTATGAGTGAAATAAAATGATCTACAAATCTGAAACTAACTGAAGCGGGATGGATAAAGTGGTGGATAGATCTGAAGCATCGACATCCCCTGCAATCTGTTGTCCCATCGTGTCAATGCGATCTAATAAAGCAATGGCTCGGCTAACAGTCTCAGAGTGAGCATCTATAACTGCCCTAGTCTGCAATACAATGGCGTCTCTGCCAGTGAGGGCAGCATCTCTGGCCAGAATGACAGCATCTCTCTCAACAAGAGCAGCATCCCTCTCAGCCTCAGTAGTAATCAAGGCCAGACGGATCCGGTTATCTTCAGTAGCCCGACTAGGGGCAGAATCAGCTGAGATGGAATAAGGAATATGGGCGGGAGTGGAGAAGCCTTCTAAATCATGTCCGGACATCACCTCTGTAGACTCAAGAGGAACAGATACCTCTGGGGTGGTATCATCTGTGGAAATCGCTCGAGAGCCATCAAATACTCCAATCTGACTCAAACCAACCATATCAGAGTCTCTGTGCAACCATTGCACATAAGCAGATGTCTGAGCGGGGCAACTCTCACTATACTCGGCAAAGATCCTGCGAGACCAAAGATCATATACCCGCAGTAGATCTCCCTCTGTCTGGGGTGATATGAGGAATCGGTAGTCGGCTGCGCCCGTGAAAGGGTGAAAATCCTGTATCTGGTCAAATTGCCCCATAACCGCCAAAGGATGATAAGTCGTCACGCCCCTCAACCCAGAAATAGGGATGAAATCTAATGTGGGCACATGAGTCGAGAAGCTCATGAAGGAGCAATAACCCGAATAGATCAAGAGATGAAAAGGCTCCTCAATAGCCGATAAGAATTTTGTCCAGGAAGCCGCATCAGTACAGCTCACGGGACGGAACGAGAATTGCATGGCGATGTCGTGGCTGAAGCAAAACCCATGGCGACGAAAATGACCGATAGGGCTGAGATGGCTCATAAACCACACATACAACAACACAAAGCTCCCTCTGAACACTCTGCCTCGGAAAGACTGACAATATGAGGCTGGCATGTAGGTGTCTGCTAGTATCATAGGAATAATGGTGTGAGCCTCCTGAAGGGCTCTAACGGCTGCAATAACTCGTATATCCAACATATCGGATCCGGCTGGCAGATACAAAACTGAGATAACACAAGCCATCAGAACATCTACTCTTAAAGAGCCCTAGCGCTCCTCGGACACGGAAAACTCACTAGAGAATAGATGAAAAGCATGCATCATACAATTAATAATAAGGTAATTGAACTGTCATAATAATAAAACTGTGCATAAATAAATAAAGGAGTTCAATACATAGTGCATGAAATGGAAAAAGAAATTGAACAGGTTCAAGTACAAAAAAAGGGGCCCTATCCTATCATGATCTAATCAAAAGTGATGTCATCTATAAAATCGGGGTCCCCAAGCTGATCCCCTGGAGTGGAAGTCAAAGTCGAAGCCCCGAAGTTAATATCTGGGATATAGGGGGGCACTGGGGCATCAGAGGAGCTCGGGCCTGCATCGAAGCCCGCACTGTCAGGATCATATGCGTAAGCATCCTCTAGGATCCGGCCTAACACCCGAAGATATAAGGATAGCTAGTCCACCTGGCGGGTCAGAGTAGCAATCTGCTCAGCATGTGTAGGAGCCCGAACACAGGCAGCCCAATCAGTCATCATCACCGATCCAGGGACTATATCCCCGAGGAAGAATGTGGCCCGAGTCTGAGGACCAATAGTATGGGGCACCCACCAAGTACGGAAGGCCTCACTCGTGCTGGGACCCGTAGAAAGTGTCCGGCCATCCTCTCCCTCCAGCATAATCTCTGAGGGCTGAGAGTCCACCGGCCAGGATGTAGTAAAGGGAAGGGAATGCGGAATACGGATCTCTCCAGTCACGCATCTGAATGCGCGCTCTCCCAAATACATCACCCATCTTCCAACACTCTGCAAGGCAAGGCGACGGGTGGAGAGTGCGAACTCTAGGCCGGAGGGATATCCGTCTGTAAACCCCACAGTCAGATGCTCAGAAAGATAAGGAGTCCAGACGACCTCAGCAGCGGTGATCAACTCCAGCTGAATGCGGCAATGGGCAAAGCTGCCAGACACCGGGACCTCCTCCAAAGTACTGTTATGCCACTGCCGACCCCTGGGATAGGTGTCCAGACCGAGAGTCGTGACAGGCCTCAGGCATGGGAGTCGTTCATACGCCCAGAATTGTGAACAGAGACAAGAAACGACATAAGTAACCGATAGATGCAGAGAAAGGAAATGAAATGATAGGAAATGCAGTAAGAAAAGAAGGCTTACTAGCAGAAAGGGGTAAAACCCAAGCCAAGCGTCTGTCTATCCCTCCGAGCGAAGACGGAGACCATGGAGGAAATAGGCAAAAGTGAAGGACCCCCAATCATAATCACCGATCCGATCTACGTCCCTAATGGCTCCGACGACGCTGAAATGAATGGTAGAAGAGTTGTTCCCTAGGAAACAACCCCTCATGATAGTTAGGAACAGACGCCGGAGCAGAATGTCACGAGTAGCTCGGTCTGCAGGGAAGGGCGTCGCATAGATACCTCCAACAGCATCAACAGCCAATGCTCCGGACCGAATGTTGCGGGCCTTGAAGACCCGGTCCTCGGCGGCGAAACCCAATAGAGATCGGACCTCTGTTGGAATGATATCGAGATATAGGGGAACACGGACCCCGGTGAACTCAATGCCGGTGATGTACCTCCAATCCCAAGGAGTTAACACAACCTCGCAGTCTAAAAGATGAAGGGACTGGGTCTGATGGAACCATCGCTCAGACAAAGCCCTCATGTAACCCCATGGGCATTGACGGGGAATGATGGTGAAGAAAGAACGGAAACCCCAGGAGTCCACCACCGTGCGATAATCGGCGTGCAGTGCTGTGTAGAGGGAGTAGATGTTAAACCAGTTGCCCCTCGGCTGAGTGAACTCGGGCACCTGTGGCAATCACTAATGGATCAGTCCAGAAACGAACAGAGATTGGGAATGAATTCAGAGGAGTAATGCGCATACCTCATTAGCAACAAGAAATGCTGAGGGGTGACGACTAAGATCTCGACCCAACAGATCGGGCACCTGAACAGAGGCACCAGGTAGAACGCGACGAGTAGAAGGGGCTGGTGTGCCCGAGGGCGGCCCCTCTGCCTCAATATCTGGAAGAACGACCTCATCAACCTCAGGAGGGTCAGGCCGGACGACAGCCTCCGCCAGTCGGCGAGCCTGGCGAGTCCGAGGCAAGACTGGGGCAGGTGCTGCCCTACGACGGCGAACACCCGAAGCACGAGGTGCAGTGGAGCTGCTGGGAGCGTCAGGATCCATAAATGAACGACACAGTCAAAGAGGGAGGTACATTATATTTCGAATTGTGTCACGAAATATTTTATCTGCCTATCTTCATCATAGAATTAATGCAGCATGATGCATGGTTACTATATATGCATGAATTAGCTGTTAGTGGGACTCCAATTTTTCGAAATTTCGGCAGAGTTTCGTCTATAAAATGAGCATCCCCATGCACATCCAGGCATGTTGTCAATTAACCCAAGCCACAACAGATCAAAATTGCATTTTATATGGTTAATTGTAATATGAAAATGACCATAATGCATGCTTTCTTTAAAAAAAAAAAAACACGACAAGTATGTATGACCCGCATCATGAACACAAAATATGACTCGCACAGTTGAGACATAGCATATACATGCAATGACACATGGCATAGCATTTCAAAGCATACATTTCTATCCATGAGCATTCAAAATAGCAAATGTATAGCGAAACATTGACGAAATAAGAAAACAATCGGTCAAAATGTTACCTATAGCGTGTGGGTCGATCAACCAGAGACGAGAATCGGTGCAGACGAATCAATCAACCGGAGACGAGATCCGGTGCAAACGAATCGGTCAACCGGAGACGAGACCCGGTGCCGACAAATCAATCAACCGGAGACGAGAACCGGTGCAGACGAATCAATCAACCGGAGACGAGACCCGGTGCAAACGAATCGGTCATCCGGAGACGAGACCCGGTGCCGACAAATCAATCAACCGGAGACGAGAACCAGTACAGACGAATCAATCCACCGGAGACGAGACCCGGTGCAAACGAATCGGTCAACCGGAGACGAGACCCGGTGCCGACGAATCAATTAATCGGAGACGAAACCCGGTGCAAACGAGTCGACCAATCGGAGACGAGAACCGATACAGTCGAATCAATCAACCGGAGACGAGACCCGGTGCCGACGAACCAATCAACCGGATACGAGACCCGGTGCAGACGAGTCGACCAACTAGAGACGAGACCCGGTGCTGACGAATGAATCAACCAGAGACGAGAACCGGTGCAGACGAATCAATCAACCGGAGACGAGAGCCGGTGCAAACGAATTGGTCATCTAGAGACGAGACCCGGTGCCGACGAATCAATCAACCGGAGACGAGAACCGGTGCAGACGAATCAATCCACCGGAGATGAGACCCGGTGCAAACCAATCGGTCAACCGGAGACGAGACTCGGTGCCGATGAATCAATTAACCGGATACAAAACCCGGTGCAAATAAGTCGACCAATCGGAGACGAGAACCGATACAGTCGAATCAATCAACCAGAGACGAGACCCGGTGCCGACGAACCAATCAACCGGATACGAGACCCAGTGTAGACGAGTCGACCAATCGGAGACGAGAACCGATATAGACGAATCAATCAACCAGAGACAAGACTCGGTGCCGACGAGACGATTGACCGGAGACGAGACCCGGTGCAACCGAATCGGTCATCCGGAGACGAGACCCGGTGCCGACGAATCAATCAACCGGAGACGAGAACCGGTGCAGACGAATCAATCCACTGGGGACGAGACCCGGTGCAAACGAATCGGTCAACCGGAGACGAGACCCGGTGCCAACGAATCAATTAACCGGAGACGAAACCCAGTGCAAACGAGTCGACCAATCGGAGATGAGAACTGATACAGTCAAATCAATCAACCGGAGACGAGACCCGGTGCCGACGAACCAATCAACCAGAGAAGAGACCCGGTGCAGACGAATCAATCAACCGGAGACGAGACCCGGTGCCGACGAGACGATCAACCGGAAACGAGACCCGGTGCAGACGAGTCGACCAATCGGAGATGAGAACCGATACAGTCGAATTAATCAACCGGAGACGAGACCCGGTGCCGACGAGACAATTAACCGGAGACGAGACCCGGTGCAGACGAGTCGACCAATCGGAGACGAGAACCGATACAGACAAATCAATCAACCGGATACGAGACCCGGTGCTGACAAGACAATCAACCGGATACGAGACCCGGTGCCGACGAGACGATCAAGCAGGAACGAGAGCCGGTGCAGACGAGAACCGACACAGACGAGTCGACCAATCGGAGACAAGAACCGATACAGGCGAGTCGACCAATCGGAGACGAGAACCGATACAGACGAGTCGACCCATCGGAGACCAGAGCCCACATCTACGAGAGGATCGATCGGATATGAGACCCGACGGTTATGAGACGACAACGATTCCATGACGACGACGATTACGAGACGGAGCACGACACCTGCGATAACGATTATCGCAACGACTTGTCAAAGACGGAACCTGATAATAACGATGCGATCAGCGATCGAGTCCTGTTGAGATCGATACTCACAATGAATTTGCGATTGTATGATGCATTGACACCTTTACGAATGTTTTGCATGCCTTACATCTTGTGATGTATCATAAGCTATATGTGTTGCATCATGTATGTACTGCCATTCATGCATCGGGTGTCTAATTCTTTATCATATTCATTTCATTTAACATTTCATAAACATGATAAAGAGGGGCAGTTGTAGACACCCAAATTTTGCACTTGGTATACTAACCCTGACAGGAGGGAAAAATCGTCAATGAACCCAGCCTACGAGAACGAAAGGTGGACATAAGTACGAACACTCAGAGCCACTACAACGACATTCGATCAAAGCTGACACGACAACGATCAAAGCGGAATGATATGGCACGTTTCCCAGTGGTTTTTGGACTGCAAAATACAAGCCTCTCAGCGAAAACTAACAGTACGACACGAGAATCGAGGTGCGGTGAAAAAATCGAGAAAATCAGCCCAGCCAGCCGCGGATTGATCTGTGGCCAAGGATTAAAATAAACTGAAGTACGCGGCGGGCGCGGAGAAACCGAGGCCAGCCGCAGATCAATCTGCGGCTGCCTCGGGCGGGCTTTATCAGCGCAGCTCTTCATTTGCATACAAGAGGTTGAGCAGTGCAAGAAAAAAAAGGAAAGAAGAATCATCGAGCAGCAGCAGCGAGAAAAGAGAGAAAAGAGAGAAAAAAGTGAGGATTTATACCCCTTTTTGCTAGATTGTATCACATATAATTTTTACCATATACGAGTTTATACGCATCGTGGTGTCATTTGCAAGGTGAAAAAGATATTTTTCTTAGCACTTTTGTTGTATCATTTTGTTAAACTCTTATCATTTGGGCTTTATTAAATGTAGTTTTTCTTATATATTATCGAGGATATAAGGATTGAGGATTATTAGTGAGGGTTCCCACGGAACAAAATTCTTCCTAATGGCCCGATGACATCCATTTGGTGATTTTTAGTTCGTTATGGTAATGTATTAGGCGTAGTGTATTTAAATTGCTATTTTAGGATATTGTGGTGTGTTAGGCAACTCGGTGTTGTTCATTGGTATATTATCCATTTTGTGGGTGTGTAAAAATTTCGGATGTGAGCCTAGGAGCACGACCCCGTGGTCCAAATCCGATGATGGACATTTTTGGGTGTATGTAATAGGACCGATTATCCTCGATTGTAAATATGTAATCATCGGGCCTTAAAACGATATCAAGTTGAAAATCGGGTTTAAGGCCCCATAATAGTGAAATATGCGATTATGGGCGTTTGGGGTTATTTTGATGGCTTACATGCCCATGAATAGCCCCAACGCATTTTAATGCTTGATTTGATTTACGACACAAAAAATCGATTTCAAGGCTAAATGATGAGGATTTCCATAAAATCAATCAAATTAGGTTATTAGCATCACGAGGCTTAAAATTGGAAATACTAATGAATGTCGATTCCTGTTTAAACGAGAAGGTTAAAGAAAGTCGTTTTCAAAACATCACAAAAAATGGTTTTATAAAAATAAATGACGTTTTATTAAACCTTTGTGCATAGGGTTAAAGAGATCCTAGAAGTTGCCCGTTATTTCATTTACGAAAGCAACGTATAGGTCTCGATTCCTATTTTGATGAAAGTTTAAAAAACTCTTGTTTTGCCAAAACGACACTTAATGAAAATCTCACAGCTTTTGACAATTAAAATCAAACCTTTCTTTCTCGTATAAGCCGAAAGACATTCTAAACCATTCTCAAAATAAAACACGACTTTTCATAAAAACCCAAATGGTTTCTTCATGCAAACTCACCACAACATTCACATAGGCATACACGCACGCACACACACATTTTAAGAATTAAAGGATAGGAAAAGCATCAAGATTGCGGTAACCGTGTTTCATAGAAGTTGGGGGGTGCCTAACACCTTCCCCTCACTTAATCAAGCCCCCGAACTCTATGAATCTCGGTTTGCAGACCAATTAATTCGGAGTCACATATGAGCCAGCGATTTACGAAAACGAAACTCGGATGAGTTGGTACATCCATTTCAAATATATCAACTGGCGACTCTGGTCAACTTGGCTCATCATAAAAAATGATCTTTCAAAACCCCGTCGACATTCATGCCGACCTTTTCCAAAAAAAATCATCTAATAAAAGGCTAAAATTGGCAAGGGTAATAATCACCACGGAAGCGATCCTCCCGGCGTCGACAATAACATCTTACTCACCTCATAATATTATTAATCATTTAATAAAATCTTACCTCATAATATTATTAATCCTTTAATAATATCTTAATCATTTATAAATAATTTAATTTAATTGTTTATCCTTTAGTATTATTATTAGGTAAACATAAAATGCAAAACACATAATATTTTATTAAAAATGACCAAAATACCCTCCAATAATCTGATCATATCATACTAAAGACTATTTGTTAATAAAATCATATTTACATAATTTTTAACTTAACATAACTTAATATTCTTATTTATTCATAACTCAAACATTTACAGGGTAAATACCAAAACAATTCTAAAATTTTTTCTTTTCTGGGAATTATTAGAATATGGTTCCCTTATGAACATATAATTTTTGTGGAATTTTTCAATTTCATTTACTATTTTTAAATTGTCCAAAATAGTCCGAAATTGCCACAATTATCATAAATTATCCTTATGTCAAAACTTCACGAAATTGTTAGGGTTAGCTCATGTTATGATACTCTACCTCCAGTAAATATTTTACAATTTTTGGAATTACACAGAAAAAGTTATTTTGGATCACTTTAAAAATAACGTGTTCTAGTAAAAGCCATAACTTTTATTCTATAAATCAACAAATTACCAACTTTGGACATGACTCATTTAACTCATCATATTAATATACCAAATATTTCCAGAATTTTTAAAGCAAGAAAATCGGACGAAATTACCCCTGCAATAAACTGACCCAAAACAGTTTTCTTTCTCTTTTTCTTTAAACTGGACTATTTTGACTAAAACAGCCTCCATGGCTTGAAAGATCAATATTTTTGAATGCTACTATTTGGGTTTAAGAGTTAACTTACATATTTAACACCACTCTTTGACGGATCGCAAAAAGAATGAGTAGATTTTAAATGGTAGCTTTTCAAAGTAACAAAATGTTAGGGTTTTCTAAATTTTTTTGAAAACTAGTTTTCATTCTTTTCTTTTGATCATCTTTTTAACACCCAAAATGGTTAGTTTTAAATATGAAACACTCACTAACATGAAGATCTAAGGTTTTAAATTTTGGAATCATAAACTCATGATTTGATTTAAAATACCAAAATAAAATGCATGAACTAATTTAGGGTTTTATACCTTTGTTTTGGTTACTCTTCTTTCTTCTTCTTCCAAGGAATGAGATAAAGCTTGAAGAAATACAAAATATTTTCTCCCTTCTCTCTCTAAAAGTCGGCAGCCCCCTCTCTATTTTCTCTCTCATTAATCTCTTACATTACTTGCAAATCTTGGCTAAATATGGTGGAAAAATAAAATGGTGACACGTATGTGGTATTAGGTAAGAGTGGGTGAAGAAAAAAATAACTCACATGTCTAAATCGCCCTCCTTTTTGCCGATCCATGCATCCTCTTTTTGCCCAATTTTGCTTTATTTTTTATTTGCTAATTAGTCATCTAAAAGGTTCACATAAATTGGGTAAAAACTTGAGCCATTTAAATTATTGTTTGGGCTCTTTAATTAAAATGATTGGGCCATGTTAAATAGCATGGTCCATTACCTTAATTTTATCTTACCCTATTTATTTAATTAGGGCTTCTATTCCACTCATTTTATAATTTAAATAATTACTCATGTAAATTTAATTATATAACCCAATTAGACTTGCTTTAATTAGGTTAATATAATTTAATAAATTAAAATAATAAAATAAATCTCTTAGGTTAATATATATTTAAATACTAACATTCTTCAATACCATAACCCTTAGGTTATTAATTACCATTCTTAATATATAATATTAGGTTATATAGTTTTCTTATTATTTCTCTTTATATAATAAATAAATAAATATACATATTTATAATATATATATATATATATATATATATATATATTTAGTCTCATACATATTTCACATAAGTCATAACATATTTATCATCAATGATAAATAATTATTATACCCATTGAATCACATATTTATTTAATATATGTCACAAAGTTTTTCAATATCATTGAGAAATAACTTAATACACTTATTTCTTGGCTTTCCTTTTTGTTCCATTAATTCATTAACTTAATTAGGCCTAATTGGCTTAATAAGTTATTACTCATTCATATAATCACTTTATATAATTTATATCAATAATTACTCACTTAAAGATTATAAATCTTTTTAATTTACCATTCAAGCCCAATATTCAAGCTATGATAATTTATACATAAGCTTGTCTTACTTATTCTTCAATCAATTTGATTAGTCATTTCTCTTGGCTTCCATTCGTAGTCAACTTGAAAATAAATAAATTGACTAACTTATTTAATTCAAATCATATATTCACTCATAGTCTCAAAGTAATAATAATAAAATTATCCATAGAAATATACATATATTATCATATAAAATTCTCGGTCCTTACATTTGTTCGACTTGGCTGACTTACTCTACGATTTACAAATGAGCTCTACGACTGGAGTGAAATCACTGTACGATCGTAAAGTTCATTTTACAATTTGTTAGGATTAAGGCTTAATTCAAAAGTTCAATTTAAGGAACATTCTTTAACTCATTGATCTGAGGTCATATACATCTAAAAACATGGCTTGGGTCCGTCCGACCCACTACCTACAAGATTTTTTTGACGGTCCGATCCCTTAAAAAGATAATCCTTTCCCTAAACAAAACCAATTCCCAACAGCCAGATAAACCTTTAAACTCATGTTCGACTTCGGGAAGTCGAAGGTTCAGGTCAACACGTCATTTAGGACTTCAGTTGTGGATTCGTGATTTCGGGAGTCACGTTCGATCTTACTGACATCAGGGGTTTGGCTTCGGGCTCGGCACTGAACCAAACCCATAGTGGCTACGAAAGCCTTCGGGTTCGGCTACAGATTTTACTTCGGGAACAGTTTCATGGTTCGGGGTCGGGTGACAACCTATGTCTAACCCCGTTACTAAGGTACATGCGTTCGGAGTAAGGTGGCGAACATCATCGGAACGGCTTCGGCATACCTATTATTACTTATTATTGCAACTTTTTACTAGGCAGACTCTCTTTTCTCTTTCTGACATAGACCACCTTACATTGGTTAACTGAGATTCAGTTATAAATCCAACCGTGCAACAGTAAACTCGAAGTCTTAGATTCGTTCTGACTGTATATCGACTCTCGATATCAACTGGCTAACATGACTAAGGCCATTATTATGACTCTGGTTTACATATTTATCCAGTCCCATATATAAGACATGCAGGTTTCTGTATGGCTACCCTTGGACTACATAGTTTAACTTTATTCCTTTATTACAACCTCACATTTAACTCATGCATATCATGCAACCCGACTCGCAAGAAACCAATTTAAATGAATCAAAATAAAATACGTAAGGTAATGGATTTATACCTTCTTGAACAAGGACTTGAGTAAGCTATGTACTCTATTCTTCCTTCCTAAACTCTGAGGTTTGCCGAACTACAAGGGCTCTTCGGGACTCTCTTTTATCACTCAACTCACAATATTTCTCTCTCTAAATCTGACTCAACAATCTCAGCAAGCTTGGTAAATGGAATATGAGTTCTATTTATAGAGAAACCTTTACTCATTGGTTAAAAGAGATTAGGTAGAAGGTACTACCAACTCCTTTCCCTTGCCATGCCCACGGTAATCATTAAGCAGGGTAGGGAAATAGGCCATTGGCCTAGGTAGATTGAGTGTACGACACGATAAAAATCCAAATGGGTGTACCGCTGCTTCGGCTGTACTCGACTTATCCTTTGGGTCAATTCCCAATTGGGCTTACCGAGTAAATCCATTGGACCCTCCTTATATGGCTATCTATATTTAACAAGGTTGGGCCAATTTAATAATTTATAAGTCCAAACTACAAGTCCACCACTTGGGTTGGGCTTGTTGAATAAACCAATTAGGCTAGTCCACTATCAATAAATTCCTAGGGGACTATAACTTGTTATACTTAATATATTTAGTTCTTCCTCATCATTAACCATATATAAGTCCAATACATAATTACTTGCTTGGGCTTGTTTAAACGATTACTAAAAACACATGGACTATTAAATCAATTAACATATAGCCATATATAATCACCCAAATTAATCAGGGGTTTAAATTAATTCGCAAAGGAATTAATTTCTTAAATTAAATTCTTAACTTTATTTATAATGTCGCTTAAAATTTGCGGTTTCCCTTGAAGTCCATCATACAGGCCCTGAGTATGTCTTCTAATGTCTGAATCATTCTCTCACTTTTCCCATCGGTCTGTGAATGATACGCGATGCTTAACCTTAATTGTGTCCCTATTCTTTCTTGAAGACTCCTCTAAAAATTTGACGTGAAATGCGGATCCCTATCAGATACAATTGATATCGACACTTCATGTCTTGAAACTATTTCCTTGATATACAATTTGGCGAATTGATCCAGATTGTACCTAATCTTGATTGGAAAAAAGTGCGCTGACTTTTTAAGACAATCCATTATCACTCATATGGCGTCGTAACCTTTTTGTGTTGCTGGAAGTCCTACCACAAAATTCATCGTGATATGCTCCCATTTCCATTCAGGAATCTCTAACGGCTGTAATAATTCACTCAGTCTTTGATGCTTTGCCTTGACTCGTTGACAAGTTAAACATCGATTAACATATTCCACAACCTCTATCTTCATATTCGGCCACCAAAAATGTTTACGCCAATCTTAATACATATTCGTGCTTACTGGGTGAATCGAGTATCTCGTACTATGCGATTCCTATAAAATCTCTTCTCTTAATTCCGGTACTGTACCCAAACTCGCTCTTCGAATCTCAGTAATCTAGTGCCATCAATTTTATATTTCAACTCTTCACTTTCAGCTAACCGTTTCTTAACGTTAACACATTCTTCATTATTTTCTTGAGCCTCCTTCACCTTATCCAATAAGGTTGGACTTGCATTCATCTTCGTCAACCTCTCCTCTGAATCATTCAAAATTTTCACCTCTAACTTCCATTCAAGCCATTTCTTTTACTAGTTCCTCCTGACCTATCAGTGCAAATAACTTCTTTCTATGCTTTCTGCTTAAAGCATCTGCCACTATATTGGCTTCCCTGGATGGTATACAATATCACAATCGTTGATTAATTCTAACCACCTCCTCTGCCTAATATTTAGCTCTTTCTGAGTGAAGATATACTTCAGACTTTTATGATCTGTGTATATTTCACATTTCTTCCCGTACAGATAGTGCCTCCAAATCTTCAGAGCAAACACTACTACCACTAACTCTAGGTCATGAGTCGGATATCCCTTCTTATAATCCCTCAGCTAATGTGATGCGTACGCAATGACCTATCCATGCTTCATCAATACACACACAAGGCCCTTGTGTGATACATCACTATACACCACAAATCCCCCTATGCCATCTGCGAGGGATAGCACAGGTGCTTCACTAAGCCTCTTCTTCAACTTCGAGAAACTCTGCTCACACTTGTCCGTCCATACGAACATTACTGTCTTCCTCGTTAAATTGGTTAACGACGTCGCTATCTTCGAAATTTTTTGAATAAATCTCCGATAGTAACCAGCCAACCTTAAGAAACTTCTAACCTCCGTTGGCATCCTCGGTCGCTCCCAATTTATCACTGCCTCCACCTTTGCAGGGTTTACTGATACACCATCCTTATCAATAACGTGTCCTAAAAACTGTACCCGTTGCAACCAAAATTCACATTTTGAAAACTTCGCATATAACTTCTCCCTTCTTAGTGTCTCCAGAACTACCCTCAAATGTTCAACGTGCTCCTCCTCTATCTTTGAGTATACTAAAATGTCATCTATGAATACGACGACAAATTGGTCCAAGTATTGCTTGAACATCCTGTTCATCATGTCCATAAATGCTGATGGCGCATTTGTTAGTCTAAACGATATCACTAATAACTCATAATGGCCGTAACGAGTTCTAAATATTGTCTTCGGTACATCCTCCTTCCTCACCTTCAATTGATGATAACTGGTTCTCAAATCAATCTTCAAAAAATACCTTGCTCCTTTAAGTTGATCAAACAGATCGTCTATTCTTGGTACCATATACTTGTTCTTAATTGTCACTTTATTCAATTCTGTATAATCCATACATAATCTCATCGATCCATCCTTCTTCTTTACAAACAACACCGGTGCTCCCCATGGAGAAACACTCGGTCGAATGAACTTCTTATCTAACAACTCCTATAGCTGGATCATTAATTCCCTTATCTCTACTGGAGCCATCCTATACGGTGCTTTCAATATTAGCGTTGTCCCTGGTACTAAATCAATTACAAATTCTATTTCAAGATCTAGTGGAAGTCCTGACAATTCCTCTAGAAAGACGTCCACAAACTCCTTTACTATAGGTATCTGTCCTTATTCAACATTAATTAAATACTTAATGTATTAATTCTACACACACTTAACTATTATTAAATATTAATTAAATAATCATTAAGTATCTTTATTATCTTTATTTATTAATGCCAAAAATAAATAATCAATTTATTAATCTCACTCATACTTAATCATTATTTCATTAATGATTAAGTAAGTGTTATCCTAATTAGCTTTATTCATACCCAATTATTATTAATATTAATTAGATAATAATTAGATATCTATTATCTTTATTTATTATGTAATGTCAAACAATACATAATTATTAAATACTTATTATCTTTATGAAATAAATAATAATAAATGATTATTTTATTAATTTTATTCATACTTAATTATTATTAAATAATTAAATATTTATTGTTCATTGATAAATAACTTTATTCATACTTAATTAAATATTTAGTACCTTTATTTATTATTATTTGATAAATAATAAATAATTACTTTATTAACTTCATTCATACTTAATTATTATTTAATATTAATTAAATAATAATTAGATATTTACTGTCTTTATTTATTAAATCATAAATAATTAATTGATTAACTTTATTCATACTTAATTATTATTTAATAATAATAATTAAATATCTATTATCTTTATTTATTATTTATTGATAAATAATAAATAATTATTTGATTAATTTTATTTATTAGTTATAATAACTAGTTAGTTTACAAGAGCATTATTAACTCAAATTTGTTAACCAATAATTTAGCCAATACTAGCATAGTTGATTAACAATTAGGCAACAATTAGACTCCATTTGTTAATTATTTTCGCTTGAATAATCCAATGAACTACAAAAAATTAATTTGGAAAATAACTAAATTATTGCCTAATACCACTGATGATAATAGTCATCCATAACATCACAGTTCCTGTAATTTTATTTCAAGCTAACCAAAAATAATTTCCCAACACAATAGGCAACAATTCTAGACAGATTATAACACACTGATTTCCAATCCATTAATTATCCCAAACACTATGTTATCAAAAGAAAAATCAAAGTTTGATTTAGGTATTATGTCAGGCATCTGCTAGGCATCCTAACTAAACTGTCTCATACTCAGCACAAGGTGAAGCTGCCGAAACCTTAAGGTTTCTTACTATTCCAAGTTTCAACCCAAGCAATACAATACAGTACATAACCTCAACAGCAGGAAATATACTACCCAATACCATTAATATCGCAATACTCGATTTCCAGTTCAAGAACAATATAATACACCCAAACAAGAACAACAAAATACAATATATGATACAACCAATACCATCGACTGCTAGAACCTTTAAGGTTCATCAACAACAGTTTTCCCCAACAAAGGATTAACACAGTACCAACAACACAATCCAAGTACAGATAGAAGAAAATAAAGAAAGTTTACACAAAATCCTAAACGGAAAATCATCACAGTCGCTCGACAAACTTATGGCTATACCCTGATGTCGTTCGATTGGCAGTTCTCCTTCTTCTCCCAAAATACTCGACGAATCCGAACATTCACCGATTAATTTCCCCTGGTTTCCTCTCCTTGCTGCGACCTCCAATATATATATATATATATATATATATATATATATATATATATTAATTTGGGACTCACAAAAACAAAGGGAATCGACAGCTTTGCCTAGGGCATGTGGGTTCAATTTATAGAAGAAGTTTTACCCAAATTGGTTTGGGCATTACCCTAATCGAAAGGGAATTGACCCTCGGTAGGAGGGAGGCAGCGACTGGTCGTCCCCATCAATCACCCAGCTAGCACCGACTGGCACCCTCGAGCCGTGCGTCTCCACCGGTCGCGTCGCCGAATTTCTGGAACCTTTGGTCCACGCGATTGGGCGCTCGGTTGCTTCGGTTAACTGCCTTGAACCTTGAACAGTCTGCCAGTCGATTCATGCTGCCGCCGGCGCCTTCCTCCCGTCTCTCGCTCGATTGATTGGCTGATGGATTGAGAGCTTCGAATCCCCCTTTTTCCTTCACTGGTTTCGTTTGACTGAGGGTTTGGGGATTTGATTTCCTTTTGGTTCGGTTTTCCCCAATTAATCCCACCGATTGTCCCAATTCCATTGCTCGGTTGTAACTCAAATCAAATAACTAGTCTCCCAATTTAATTGGATCGACCCGGTGCAATTAGTCCTACCCGACTGGAAATTAAATTGGGCTTAACCCAATAGTTGGGCCGGCTGAATTAATTAAAAAGGTGGCTCAAAAAGGAGAATAACAAGGAATTTGGGCTCAGTCCAATTAAAAGAAAAATGGCCCAATTAAATTAACCACCTTGTACTTCTAATATTTTAAATTAAATAACTAAACCAATTAATTAATTATTTAAAATATTTATTTTAACCATAATTCTTTATTCGAATTATTTAATCCGCTAATGATAAAATTATTTATTTAACTTTCCCAACTTTCTTGCTAATCAAATGTTAGGGTTAACTCATTAATTTATTCAAACTATTAGTGAGTCCTTTTAAGGCAAAGAAAATTATTGGACCATGTATTTATATAATTAAATAATAATACCTACATGGATCCAATTAAATCTGTAAAATTAAATAAAACGAATTTCATATATCAAAATAAATTGATACAATGTTTAAAATTTCCTGGACATTACATCCTCTCCCCCTTATAAAAATTCCGTCCTCGGAATTTCAACCTAAGGTTACTCAAATAACTGGGGGTAATTTGCTCTCATCTTCTCTTCGAGCTCCCACGTGGCTTCTTCCACCGCGTGATTCCTCCAGAAACTTTAATCGAATGAATGACTTTATTTCTCAGCCTCTGTTCCTTCCTATCAAGTATTTGGACAGGGATCTCCTCGTACGATAAGTCCTTTTCGACTTGAATTGGTTCATAGGAGATGACATGCTTGTAGTCTGGCTTATATGGACGTAACACTGATACATGAAACACGTTGTGAATGTGCTCAAGTTCAGGAGGTAATGCTACCTCGTATGCAACTTCGCCAATTCGCCTCAAAATCTCGAACGGTCCTATGTACCTAGGGCTCAATTTGCCCTTCTTCCCAAAACGGATCTTCCCTTTCCAAGGGGATACCTTCAGAAACACAAAGCTACCAACTTCAAAGTCTCGCTTCTGACGATGTAAGTCGGCATACTTCTTCTGACGATCCTGAGCTGCTACTAACCGCTGTCTTATTACTTTAATGATTTCCACGGTTTGTTGTACCAATTCTGGTCCCAACAATCTTCGTTCACCCACTTCATCCCAACATAACGGCGTTCGACACTTTCTTCCATATAACGCTTCGTACGGTGGCATACCAATGCTAGCGTGATAACTGTTGTTGTAAGAGAACTCTACCAAGGGCAAGTGATCGTCCTAGCTGCCACCTAAGTCCATCACGACTGCTCGAAGCATATCTTCCAGGGTCTGAATTGTTCGCTCGCTCTGACCATCAGTCTGAGGATGATACGCCGTACTCATTCTCAACTGTGTTCCCATTCTTTCCTGTAGACTTCTCCAAAAATTCGACGTGAAGCGCGGATCTCTGTCAGACACAATAGATACCGGCACCCCATGTCGCGATACTATCTCCTTCACGTAAAGCTTCGCTAACTGCTCCAATTTGTACCTGATCTTGATCGGTAGAAAATGGGCAGACTTGGTCAAACGATCTACGATCACCCAGATGGTGTCTAGACCCTTCTGTGTTATCGGAAGTCCTACCACAAAATCCATTGTGATGTGCTCCCACTTCCACTCTGGAATCTCTAAAGGTTGCAACAATCCGCTCGGCCGCTGGTGCTCTGCCTTAACCCTCTGGCAAGTTAAACACCGGCTGGCGTATTCTGCAACTTCTCCTTTCAAATGCGGCCACCAATAATGCTGACGCAGATCTTGATACATCTTGGTGCTACCTGGATGTACCGAGAATCTCGTATTATGGGCCTCCTATAATATCTCTTCCCTTAGGCCTGGTACGTACGGTACCCAGATCCTTCCCTCAAACCTCAGTAGTCCTGTGTTGTCAATCTTGTACTTCAATGTTTCTCCTTTCGATAATCGCTCTGTAATGTCAATACATTCTTCGTCAAATTCTTGAGCCTCCTTTATTTTATCCAGTAGGGTCGGACCTGCTGTCACAACAAACAATACTCCGTCCGTCTCCATCGGATACTTGACCTCCAATTCCAGACGTTCAAAGTCCTTTATCAACTCCTCTTGAATTATCAGTTGCATCAATTTCACCTTGCCTTTTCTGCTTAAGGCATCAGCCACTACATTTGCTTTGCCCGAATGGTACAGAATCTCACAGTCGTAATCCTTAATCAATTCTAACCATCGGCGCTACCTCATGTTCAACTCTTTCTGAGTGAAGATATATTTCAGACTTTTGTGATCTGTATATATCTCGCACTTCTCCCCGTATAGGTAGTGGCTCCAAATCTTCAAGGCGAAAACTACCGCGGCTAACTCCAAGTCATGAGTCGGGTAACCCTTCTCATAGTCCTTCAGCTGATGTGATGCGTACGCAACAACCTTGCCGTGCTGCATCAATACATAGCCAAGACCTTTGTGTGACGTATCGCTATATACTACGAAACCCCCAGTGTTATCGGGTAAGGTCAACACCGGTGCTTGGCTAAGTCTCTTCTTCAGCTCCATAAAACTTTTCTCGTAATTCTCCAACCAAACGAACTTAACGGTTTTTCTGGTGAGATTGGTCAATGGCGGTGCTATCTTTGAAAAATCCTGGATGAATCTCCGATAGTATCCTGCTAATCCCAAGAAACTCTGGATCTCCGTTGGCGTCTTCGGTTGTTCCCAATTAATAACTGCTTCTACTTTGGCTGGGTCCACCGAAACGCCATTTTTGTCGATGACGTGACCCAGAAATTGCACCTTCTACAACCAAAACTCACACTTAGAAAACCTTGCGTACAACTTCTCCTTTCTGAGAGCTTCCAATACAATTTTTAAATGTTCTGCATGCTCCTCCTCTGTTTCTGAATACACCAAGATGTCATCAATGAATACAACTACGAACTTGTCCAGTACTGCTTGAACACTCTGTTCATCATACCCATGAATGCTGCTGGTGCATTCATCAATCCAAATGACATTACCAGAAACTCGAAGTGCCCATAACGAGTCCTGAATGCAGTCTTCGGGATATCTTCCTGTCTCACCTTCAACTGATGATAGCATGTTCTTAGGTCGATTTTTGAAAAGTATTTCGCTCCCTTCAGTTGATCAAATAGATCATCAATCCTAGGAAGCGGATACCTATTCTTAATCGTAACTTTGTTCAACTCCCGGTAGTCGATACAAAGCCTCATAGAACCATCTTTCTTCTTTACAAACAGAACTGGCGCTCCCCACGGGGACACGCTTGGTCTGATATAACCTTTATCTAACAGTTCCTGCAGTTGCACCATCAACTCTTTCATTTCTACAGGTGCCATTCGATACGGCGGCTTCGATATTGGTGCGGTTCCCGGTGCCAAATCAATAACGAACTCAATTTCCCTGTCCGGCAGCAGTGCCGGAAGCTCATCTGGGAAGACATCGGCGAATTCCCTCACGATTGGTATTTGACTCATCTCACCCCCGACCTGACGAGTATCAGCCACATGGGCCAAATAACATACGCAACCTTTCTTAAGCAATTTCTTGGTTTGCATCATAGTAAGACAACAAGATTATCTTGGTGATTTACTACCATAGAATACCACCTTCGACCTATTAGGAGTCTTTAGGTGTACACACTTCTCCTTACAGTCAATAACTGCTCCGTGAATTGATAGCCAATCCATTCCCAGGATTACATCAAACTCTCCCAGCCGAATTGGTATCAGATCCATATGGAGCTTAACTCCTCGCAATTCAGCACAACAGTTCCTATGAATGCATCCTACAGGAATAATTTCCTTGTTTGCTACTTCTACATTTATAGGGTGCTCTAACTTTTCACGAGGTGAGTTTAACTGACTAGCAAATTCTTTGGAAACAAAAAAGCAGGTAGCACCCGAATCGAATAACACATATGCATTTATATCATTGATTGGGATGATACCTGACACCACGTCCTTGGATTCCATTGCATCCTGAACAGTCATGTTGAACGTGCGTGCTGTGGGTCTGTTGGCTTGACTGGCTGGTGCCCCGTAGCTCAGCCGGTTGTTGTTCCTGCTATTGTTGTTGCTCCTGTTGCCACTCCCGACGTCACCCTTCCTCTTCGGGCAATCCTTAATCTGGTGGTCGGGTGATCCGCAAGAGAAACATCCTCCCTTTGGCTTGTTTGGACACTGGGAGCCATGTGCCCCGGTTGTCCACATCGGTAACAAACACTTTTCCCCTTCATGCACTCCCCCGAGTGATTCTTCCCGCAGTTGTTGCACTTCCCACTTTTCTTAACCTCTCCTCCAGATTTATTGCTCCCGAACGATTGGCTTTCATTCCATTTGCGCTTATTGGGGTTGCTGCCTCCGCTGCTTCCCGCTTTGGCAACCTCCTGACTCTTCTTTCTATCCTGGTTGAACCGTGCCACCGCTTCATTGCCCCCTTCCGCAATGATAGCTCTTTCCAGCAGCTCCGAGAAGTTCTTAATCTTCAATATTGCGACTGATTTCTGTACCCACGGTTTCAGTCCCAACTCAAACCTTCTTGCCTTCCTGGCCTCGGTGTCCACCTGGTGTGGGGAGAATCGGGCCAACTCATTGAATTTTGCTGCGTACTCTGCGACAGTCATATTCCCCTCTTTCAGTTCTAGGAACTTCACTTCCATGTCCTGCTGTGTATTCTCCGAAAAGTAATTTTTGAAGAATAGCTCTTTGAATCTTTCCCAAGAGATGACTCCCTCACCTGCTCGTCCCTTATTGGCCTTCCACCAATAGTTAGCCTTGCCCTTCAACATGAACGTGGCAAATCCTGTTTTCTGTTCCTCGGCCACCCGTGAGACCTCGAAGACCTTCTCTATCTCTTCGATCCAGGTCTGTGCTTCGATTGGGTTAAGAGTTCCCTTGAACTCGGGTAGTCCAACCAGTTTGAAATCCTTAAGATTTGCCAAATGATGTGCTGGCCCGGGGGCTGCTTGGGTCCCTACAGGTGGCAGCCTTGATTGCATGGCTTCTGCCAGCATTTCTGCGAACACCCTCATTGGATTGGGGTGGTCCCCCACCTCACTTTCTGACTCTTCGACCTGCTGGTTACGCGGTCGTCTTCTCGGCGGCATGATCTGATAAAGGAAAACTGCCGACTTTTACCTATAGTTTTACGTTTTACACAATAGAGTATTGAAATCAGCAATCAAGGATAGAAACATCTATCAAACACACTTGATTTAAATAAAACAACCGCATTTATATTTATATACCATTGTTTAAGTACAACTGAACTCAACCTGTGGCGTATTTCTATAAATACACCATGACATGTCCCATTAAGCATTAAACATCCCCTAGGACAAAACTGGAGAAATGATAACCTTCTACCCCTCTATCAAACAAAAGTTGGGGTTTAACTGCTACCCCAAGCATGCTACAAATACGGGATTTACAACACACATATGTCCCTACTATAACAAAAGGTGGGACCAACTGTTCCTATAACATGACAAGACAAGACAAGACATTCATCCTAACACGTCACTACATGTCATGACGAATCCGCGCCTGCTGACCTGAAGAAAATGCTCCACCCATGACTCGGCGACGAACCGAGCGACTAGACTCTCCCATCTCGGTCTGAGGCCTCGTATAGGCTGCATCCAAAGCAAATCCCAAGGTCTCTATCCTCACAGCTCCTGCCTCTAACCTGTTCTCCAACTGATCAACTCTTCTTGCTTCTCTAACCCAAGCATCTCTAACCCGAGTCCTCTCAGCAACCTCAAGCCCGAACTCGAACCACATAGCCTCCTGCTTAGCCTTCAGATGGGCGATCTCCATATCCTTCTGTTCCAGTCTCTCTCTCAGCTCAGCATTCCTGGCCACCATCTGATGTAGCAGTGGTCCAATCTGCTGCGCTGAGGTCTCATAACCCTGCAGCTGTACGTTCACCACCCCCAACTCATGCTCCAGCTGATAAGCTAGCTCCCTATACTGATCTTCCCTGATCTGGTGGGTCTGGTTCTGCTCCTCCAGATGAGTTACCCGGCCCTCCAGCTCCTCGTTCCTACTGGTCAATCCCTCTATGATATCATCCGCAGTAGAGCCCATGCCATCAACATAAGCAGGTGGCTCATCACTGTCAGTCTCTGGGTCCTCCTCGCCCTCATCCGGGTCCTGACTGTCGGACCTCATTACCCTACCTATCACCGGCTCTACTAGGTCCTCCAGGTAGTCCTCCTCTGGGTCGGGCCCATCCAGTGGTACTCCTGGGACAACAGGTGCGTAGCCCACTAACTACTCGACAATAATAGGTATATCTGTAAATACCTCCTCCTAGACTCCACTGGTCCCTCCAATGTCGGCCATCCTACAAACACAAACAGAGACGACAAATGTCAGTATCATAATAAAATATGTTCATTGATAGAATGAAATGATATTTTATCATGTACAAACCGGCTTGGCAGATTTCCACAATCCACCCCCAGACAAGGCCATTATCCGAATCTCCTTGATTCATATCCTAGTGTACTCAATACGAGTTTAAAACTAAGGTCATAACCTAGGTTTAGCGATCCTAAAGTTTATAACCTATAGCTTTGATACCAACCTGTGACGCCCCCAAAATCGGGTCTCCAACTACCCGGATCTGGTCATCACGATCCAATACAAACATTCACCTCTAACAACATATGGTATCTAAAATGCGGAATATAATTAAATATATGTTGTTCATTAAAAAGGTGTTACTAGTCCTAAGATACAATAACCTTAAATACTTAACACAAATCCGTACCCCAAATAAATATTAGGGTTTAAATTACATTAATAATAATTAACTAAACATAAAGCAAAATCAGCTACGGGAAGCCTATCACTTCATCTTTTCTTTACCCTTGCCCTTCCCGGATGTCTCGGGTTTAGCTGCAATGAAAGTCATGATATAGCAAGGATGAGCAACGAGTTTGCTCAGCAAGTTTAAAGTACAACAATAAAGGATATATCATGATGAAGGGAATATAGAAAGGGAATTCAACAATATAATTACCAGAAGCAAGAACAATAATTGCTCTTAGAACAATTGATAGTCAAGTAGACTTTGAACAATAACTTCCAAAGGAGTCAATAGCTAGTTGACCCTCTGGTTACTGGCTACAGAATAAGTACTTGAGGGGATCAGCCTCGCATACGCTATGTATATGCATAACATTTAACTCTGCTGTTTGTACCTTATATACGGTACCTGGGGTACTCCCCCGATAATAAAAGGGATGTTCATATAGTCCAAGAATCCTTACCATCGATTGGTTTGGATAGCTTTTATAAATTCTAACATACTTGCCTGACCGGACGAGGGTTCAGACTTAATCATGAATAGTTCGTGAATTTCGGAACTTTAATAAATGTACGAATTCAAATGCATCGAATGCGATTGTCAATAATATCGTAGATGTGGAATAATTTCAAAAGTAATTAGACCACTTAAAGCATGCTTGGAAATGAGATTCAAGCTTAAGGAATAACTTGCAATAATATATACCTTTTTGCACGAAATAAAAATAGTGCATAAGGTTTAGAACTTGCTCAAGTATAAATTGAGTTAAGGAACTTGCATTCAATATACTGAAAGAATGTAGTTAGGGAACTTGCTCAATGTAAAAGTTGAGTAAGATAGAACTTGACTGTTTGCTCAGCTACAGATAAAATTTAGCTTTAATTAATTGATCTTGGATAACCTATCAGTTGATAAAGTCGGTTTATCCATTAGCATTGCATAACTGTATATCGATACACTCACTTATGCTATTTATTTAGCAGATAAACAATTCACCATATACATTTAATTACTATCTAATCATTAGCTAAATATAAATTAACTTAATGGCCTCTAGCTATTATTTAAAAATAAATAATAGTTAATCATGGTTACCTATCATTTGAGTACTCAACTATTACCCTTATTTGTCTCTAACTATGGGTTAATAATCTTTACTTATTATTTAAATAATAAATTTATCATGGTTTAATAGCAACTAAATAATAGTTGATCACTTATTTAATTTTTATTTATACTTAATTACTATTCACCCTTAAGGATAATTGAGTAATTATTATTCCTGTTCCTTATTCAACATTAATTAAATACTTAATGTATTAATTCTGCACACACTTAACTATTATTAAATATTAATTAAATAATCATTAAGTATCTTTATTATCTTTATTTATTAATGCCAAAAATAAATAATCAATTTATTAATCTCACTCATACTTAATCATTATTTCATTAATGATTAAGTAAGTGTTATCCTAATTAGCTTTATTCATACCCAATTATTATTAATATTAATTAGATAATAATTAGATATCTATTATCTTTATTTATTATGTAATGTCAAACAATAAATAATTATTAAATACTTATTATCTTTATGAAATAAATAATAATAAATGATTATTTTATTAATTTTATTCATACTTAATTATTATTAAATAATTAAATAATTATTGTTTATTGATAAATAACTTTATTCATACTTAATTAAATATTTAGTACCTTTATTTATTATTATTTGATAAATAATAAATAATTACTTTATTAACTTCATTCATACTTAATTATTATTTAATATTAATTAAATAATAATTAGATATTTACTGTCTTTATTTATTAAATCATAAATAATTAATTGATTAACTTTATTCATACTTAATTATTATTTAATAATAATAATTAAATATCTATTATCTTTATTTATTATTTATTGATAAATAATAAATAATTATTTGATTAATTTTATTTATTAGTTATAATAACTAGTTAGTTTACAAGAGCATTATTAACTCAAATTTGTTAACCAATAATTTAGCCAATACTAGCATAGTTGATTAACAATTAGGCAACAATTAGACTCCATTTGTTAATTATTTTCGCTTGAATAATCCAATGAATTACAAAAAATTAATTTGGAAAATAACTAAATTATTGCCTAATACCACTGATGATAATAGTCATCCATAACATCACAGTTCCTGTAATTTTATTTCAAGCTAACCAAAAATAATTTCCCAACACAATAGGCAACAATTCTAGACAGATTATAACACACTGATTTCCAATCCATTAATTATCCCAAACACTATGTTATCAAAAGAAAAATCAAAGTTTGATTTAGGTATTATGTCAGGCATCTGCTAGGCATCCTAACTAAACTGTCTCATACTCAGCACAAGGTGAAGCTGCCGAAACCTTAAGGTTTCTTACTATTCCAAGTTTCAACCCAAGCAATACAATACAGTACATAACCTCAACAGCAGGAAATATACTACCCAATACCATTAATATCGCAATACTCGATTTCCAGTTAAAGAACAATATAATACACCCAAACAAGAACACCAAAATACAATATATGATACAACCAATACCATCGACTGCTAGAACCTTTAAGGTTCATCAACAACAGTTTTCCCCAACAAAGGATTAACACAGTGTAGACACCCAAATTTTGCGTTCCCTATGCTAACCGTGACAGGAGGGCAAAATCGTCAATTGAACCGACCTGCGGGAGCGAAGAATGGGCACTAGTGCAAACACTCGACGCCACCGCAACGATTTGCAGTCAAAACCGACGTGACAACAAGGCCATCTGAAATAAGCATTCCCGAATAATGTGTCACGTCTCACAGTAATTCCCGGACTGCAAAATACAGGCCTTTCGGCGAAAACCGACAGCACGATGCGAGAATCGAGGTGCGGTGCAGAAACCGAGGAGAATTAAATAACTAAAGTGCATGGCGGGCTGAGTGCATGGCGGGTAAGGCCAGCCGCAGATTGATCTGCGGCCAGCCGCAGATCAATCTGCGGCTGGACTTAGCCAGCCTACTTCAGCACATTTCCTTCATTCAGTGATACAGAGAGAGAGTTGGTAGATCGGAAGAGCAGAAGAATAAGCAGCAGCAGCATCTCGGGAAATTGGGAAGAAATAACACAATTTTGCAACAAAATAGGAGAGAAAGGAAGAAAAAAAGAGAGGAATCATACTCTTTTGATTTGATTGTATCACATATACTTCTCCTTCTATTCAAAATACACAAGTTTACATCCACTTTGATATCATTTGCAAGGTGAAAGTTCCCTTATTATAGCAATTTTTATCATATCCTTTGGTCAAATTAAATGTAGTTTTCATATAATTTATGGTGGACAATGAATTAGGGATTATTAGAGAGGATTCCATCGGAACAAAATTCTTCCTAATAATCCGATGATATTCGTTTGTTGAATTTTTGGTTGTTTTACGACGTTATATTGGGCGTGGTTCCTTGAGATCGCTATTTTAGGATGTCTTGGTATTGTTAGATTATCCGTGTTGGTTATTTCTTGTAATATCCGGTTGTGGGTGTGTGGAAATTTGGGGTGTAAGCCTAGGAAAGCGACCCCGTGGTCCAAATCCGATGATGGACATCTTTTGATGTAAATAGTAGGAATGATGTAGTTTTCATTGTACATATGTAATCGTCGGGCCTTAAAACGACGCCAAGGCGAGAATCGTGTTTAAGGCCCCGTTATAGTGAAAATATGTGATTGTAGGCGCTTGGGGTTATTGTGATGGCTTACATGCCCATGAATAGCCCCAACGCATTTTAATGTTTGATTTGATTTATGACACGAAATTGATTTCAAAGCTAAACGATAAAGATTTTCATAAAATCAAT
Source organism: Aralia elata (assembly GCA_034770075.1). Taxonomy (NCBI): domain Eukaryota; kingdom Viridiplantae; phylum Streptophyta; class Magnoliopsida; order Apiales; family Araliaceae; genus Aralia; species Aralia elata. The sequence continues at coordinate 58,630,472 of CM068382.1, forward strand.
TAAACTAGGTGATTAGCTTCACGAGGATAAGAAATTGGGAGTACTAATGAATGTCGATTTCTATTTAACGAGAAGGCAAAAGAAAGAAATCGTTTTCAAGCATCACAAAAAAAAATAGTTTTATAAAAATAAATAATGTTTTATTAAATCCTTGTGCATAGGGTTAAAGAGATCCTAGAGATTGCCCATCATTTGAGTTATGAAAGCAACGTATAGATCTCGATTCCTATTTTGACAAAGATTTAGAAAACTCTTGTTTCGCCAAAACAACACCTAATGCAATCTCATAGTTTTGACAATTAAAATCAAGCATTTTCTCATAAAGCTTTTCTCGTATAAACTGAAGGATATTCTAAAGCATTCCCAAGAAAACACGACTTTTCTGAAAACCCAAATGGTTTCTTCATGCAAACTCACCACAACATTCATATAAGCACACACACACGCACACATACACATTCCATGAATTAAAGGATAGGAAAGTATCAAGATTGCGGTAACCGTGTTTCACGAAAGTCGGGGGGTGCCTACCACCTTCCCCTCGCTTAAGCAAGCCCCCGAACTCTATGAATCTCGGTTTGCAGACCAATTAATTCGGAGTCACATATGAGCCAACGATTTACAAAAAAACGAAAACTCGGATGAGTTGGTACATCCATTTCAAATATACCAACTGGCGACTCTGGTTAATTGGCTCATCATAAAAAACGATCTTTCAAAACCCCGTCGACATTAATGCTGACCTTTTCCAAAAAATCATTTAAATCAAAAGGCTAAAAATGGAAAGGGACAAAAAAACCGGCGTCGACAGCTGGCGACTCTGCTGGGGACATTAGAGGGCTTAAGCCGCTTTTAACTTTTGATGCTATCATATCCTTTAAAATTCGTAAATGTGTATGTACGTGCGATATTTTGACTTGTTTTACTTATTGTTGTGTGAATGTGTGTTTTTCCCAAATGAATGATTGATTGAATGGAATGGCTTTACTTTAAAGTAATCATTTGCATACGGTGAGGACGATGAATGTGAATGTATGTTGAGAGTGTACCTCCTCCTGAGGCGAACCTGTCGGTTGCTTATTATTGGACTCGAAGGGGCTGCTCCCCGGAGATGGCTCAGGAAACGCACCACCCAAATCCGCTCCAATCGAAAGGACTCAGACGAGTAGATTGCGAAGATTTGGGAACTTTCATGCCGAAAAGCCCGTGAGAGTAACCCTAGGATAGGTCAGCCTTAGATTAACCCAACGCAGGAAAAGTCTCTTCATGCCCTTTTACGTTTGCACGTATAAATGTCATGATCTCATTCATATATGCCTCCCCTGTTGTCAAAAGAAAGTACTGACCTCCATGTTTTGCAGGGAATAGCTGGGAAGGCATAATAAGTCATGTCTATCAATTATTATTGCAATAAGGGACTACTAACATGTTGTTTTGCAGGAAAAGATTAAAAAACCCCAAAAACACAAAAAATTACCGTTTTAGCATGCATCCACATCTCTCATTTCCCAAAGATTAAACTCCAAACCGTTTTTTCTGCAGGATTGCTCCTCAAACGCGTTTGCAGTCTAAAAGGGCCAAAGACTCTATATCTGAAATGGCTGATCTTCCACCTACTAATCCCGGTTCCATATCTCGTGAGGAATTTGATGATTTCAAGAAACAGATGTTAGAGATGGCCATAATGCTGAAGGAACAATTGCTACCTAGATAGGATCCACCTAAAGAGGACCCACCCCAACCTAAGGGCGAACCCGTCGTCCCAAAGGTCATCCCTATACCTGACCGGATAGTGATCACTATCCTCGAGGAAGGAGACACTGACGACCTTCGGAAAAAAATGAAACAAATGGAGGAGACCATCCAATCTCTAAAAGGCATAGGGTCCTTAGGCAGGGTGAATTATTCAGATCTTTGTATCTTCCTCGGAACCAGATATCCAGAAAAATTTAAAATTTCCGAATTTGAGAAATACAATGGGAAGGGGGATCCTTATACACATCTGAAAATATACATTGGGGAGCTCGGATCTTATACAGAGGACGAGGGTCTAAGAATGCAATTATTCTAAAAAAGCGTGACGGGAGAAGCGAGAATCTGGTATGCCCGTCTCGATAATGCCCGGATCCACAATTGGGAAGAGTTGGCCCACACCTTCTTAACACAGTATAGCTTCCAAGCACAAATGGCCCCTGATAGATATCAAATGACGAAAATCAAGAAGCAACCAAGGGAATCTTTCAGGGATTATGCGCAACGATGGAGGGGTATGGCCGCACAGGTGAATCCCCCAATGAGCGAGTCGGAGATGGTGATGACCTTTGTGGATATTCAAGAGGCTCCTTATTATGAGCGGGTTATATCAGGGATTGGAAGACCCTTTGCTGAGATGATTAAACACGGAGAAATGGTGGATATGGGGTTGAAATCTGGCAAAATAAGGGATTTCACGGCTTTGGAAACAGCTGCAGAACAAATACAGAGTGGAAACTATTGCAGCACTTCCCGTAGGGTCCAAAAGAAGAAGGAAGAAGATGTTTCCCTCATCCTGCAGGGATCGGCTAGGAAGGCAGAAAACAATCCTCCAGTACAGGTGCAGAGAGTGGGGCCATCCCGACAGCCTAACTTCACTGATCAGAGGGCGGATGGGCGAAGGAGATTCGAGGCCTCGAAAAATCGAGTATTCACCCCCCTCGGGGATCCTCTTGAGCGGGTGTTGGCAGTATTGATGGCCCAGAGGAAAATAGTCAATTTGGCACCCCCGAGTGACCCAAAGGGAAGAAGGTTTGACCCAAGCAAGCGATGCGCATACCACTCGGGTTCCCCTGGTCATGATACGCAGGATTGTTGGACGTTAAAGCATATAATTCAGAACTTGATTGATAGTGGAGAAATCATGGTGGAAAAGCTAGACTCCCCGAATGTCAAAGTCAATCCCCTGCCAAGGCATGATGGAGGAGGGGTCAATGTGGCGGAAGCCAGTGAAGCCGAGGGGCCGTCAAGGCTGAATTATGTAAAGAAAATCGATGAAATGATCAACATGATAGGTGATCACGGGAATACACGGGGAGCGCCAATTAGACTGGCAGGGGTAAGTAGAAATATCATGGAAGGGCCTGTCAAGTTAGCAGCTCCGAAACCCCTCACCCTTACAGCGAGACCGCAAATCCCTGTCCACAGTCTGAGGACGGTACCATGGAATTATGGGGGGGTGTCAGAGGAAGCGGCCAGTTGTGCTTCTGTGACAATAAGGGGGAATCCTTTGTATCTTCCTGGACGAGTCCTTGAGAACAAAACGAAGAAAAATGAAGAGATCTCCGAGGAGAGAGCCATAGAATTCTTGAAGAAGATGGATCATCCGGAAGCAAGAGGGATCCAGATATTAATCGAGGAGTCGACCCTGACCACAATCATGGATTTGGTGTTATCGTCCAGTGATCACTGCAAAATTCTGGCAAAAGTCCTGGAGGAGGCATATGTTCCCAAGGAGATCAGCAAAGAAAGTTTCAGCCATCTGGTCGACCATCTGTTGGAAAGTAATGTAATATCATTTACCGACGATGATATCCCCAAGGAGGGAAGGGGGCATCGAAAATCGTTACATATTGCGGTGATCTCCTCGGGTTATATTATGAATAGGGTGCTGATTGATGGGGGATCGACGTTGAATATCTGTCCCCTCAGTACATTGCAGAAGATGAACATAAATCCTAAGCGCCTACGGGACAGTCATGTAGTGGTGCGAGCCTTCGATGGTTCCCGGAGGGATACAATTGGAGAGATAGAATTGCCGGTGGAAATAAGACCTTGTACTTTTGATATATCTTTCCAAGTCCTAGACATTGCGGCAAGTTACAACCTGTTATTGGGGAGGCCGTGGATACACATGGCCGGGGCAGTTCCTTCCACACTACACCAGCAAATCAAACTTATCATCGACGGGAATCTGGTGACGATCTCGGCGGAGTGTGATGACCCTTCTCCTTCTAGGAATAGCCTGCCTGTGATTAATGTGGACGAGTCGGCGGCACCTACCAGTTTTCAGGCACTGGAAATTAGCACTCCCCACTACAGATGCCTGGGAGCTCCAGCTGTGAAACCCAAGGTCTCTCCAGAACTTACCTTCGTTGCAAAGGAAATGATGAAAATGAAATTCCAGCCTGGACAGGGGTTAGGAAAAGCAGTCAAGGAATCACCGAGCCCATTCAACTACCCCATCAGATAGGCAAAGCAGGTTTGGGATATCATGAGGGCACGGCACGGAGACACCGTCAAGGCGTGGCCCCGATTCGACTGGCTGGCAGTCCGGTGACCAAGGTCAACAACGAACGGGGGACTAGCGAGTCTGTGATTGGGACAGGGGATGAAGAATTGACCCCCACAAATGATGAGTCAACCAAGAAGGAAAGTTTCCTACAGGAGGTCGCGCAAAAGTTCGAAACCAGGTGCTATATCCCCGAACAGTTAATAAGTAATGGAGAGGGGAAGGATGTCGCCACGCCACCGGGAGCCCAACAAGGTGTGCCTGTCATCGATTGGGCAGGGCTAATTATTCCTGAAGAAGGTAAGAAGAGGGACTCAGGCGACGTAGCCGTAATCATCGGGGAAGTTTCCGATGTGAAGCCACCTTGCATCCGGCGCATTTCACCTGACCTGACCATCGACAACTGGACCATGAAACTAGTGATATCCAAACAAGGGTAAAACCCAACATCAGGGTGGTAGACCCCAGAGGATGGGAGGATGAAGAAGTTCATTTTTTTGTTGTTTTGTATTTTGCATAATTATGTCGTTTCTTCATGTTATCTAAAAATGTGATCGTTGTGGAAAATAACTTATATATGACAAATATTTTGTTTCATGTCAGGTGTACCAATTTGAGTAATCCTTGCCTAACAAACGGTCTTTCAAATTTGAATGATGATTATGATTTTGACATTAAGCTGGATTTCGATTTAATGGGCATTGAGCAAGACGAGACAGATTACGACGACGCGCCTGACGAGATCAAAGGATGGGTCAAGGATAAACCCAAACCCAACTTAGACCAAACTATCACCATAGATATTGGAACCCCTGACACACCCCAAGAGCTCAAAATAGGGACAGACCTTACCCCTAGCCAGAAAACAGAAATAACCAAGTTGCTAAGCCAATATGAGGATGTCTTTGCCTGGTCGCATGAGGACATGATCGGATTATCCACGGATATTGTGGTACACCGGTTGCCCATCAAGGAGGGTTTCAGGTCTGTCAAGCAGAAACTAAGAAAGTTAAAATCGGAGTGGAGCCTGAAGGTGAAGGAAGAGATCATCAAGCAGTTCAGGGCCGGAATCATTATGGTATCCACTTACCCAGAATGGCTGTCCAATGTAGTCCCAGTGGCTAAGCCTGGAGGGAAGGTGAGGGTATGTGTCGACTACATAGATCTAAACAAGGCCAGTCTCAAGGATAACTTCCCGGTGCCTTTCATACACATCCTGGTGGATAACACGGCCCAGTACGAGATGTACTCTTTTGTTGATTGCTTTGCGGGGTATCATCAGATAATGGTGGCGGAGAAAGATCGGGAAAAGACCGCGTTCATCACCCCCTTGGGGCACTTTCTGCTATAGGCGATTGGCTTTCGGTCTCACAAACGCGGGGGCTACTTATCAGAGAGCCATGATAGCCCTGTTCCACGACATGATGCAAAAAGAGATAGAGGTCTACGTGGATGACATTATTGTGAAATCAAGGGTAGAGTCTGATCATATAACCCATCTCAAAAAGCTATTCGACCGGCTCAGAAAATATAATTTGAAGCTCAATCCAGCAAAGTGTGCTTTCGGAGTGCAGTCGGGCAAGCTCTTGGGATTCCTGGTTAGTGATTGGGGCATTGAGTTGGATCCGGCAAAGATTAAGGCCATTGTGGATATGTCGGCACCTCACACAGAGAAGGAGATAAGAGGATTCCTAGGAAGAATAAACTTCATCAGTCGCTTCATATCCCACTTGACAACTACATGCGAGCCGATTTTCAAACTATTAAGGAAAGATGCTTCCCAAGAATGGAATGAACAATGTCAGAAAGCCTTTCAGACCATTAAAAAGCAGCTGACAGAGGCACCAGTGCTGGTACCCCCGGAGGATGGGATCCCTCTATTTATGTATATATCGGTCAATGCCATTGCGATGGGATGCATGCTGGGACAGAAGAATGAGGCAGGTAAAGAGCAGGTCATCTATTACCTCAGCAAGAGATTTAGCCGATGTGAACAGAATTACACTCCCATCGAGAAGACATGTTGTGCCTTGGCCTGGGCTACAGGAAGATTACAGCACTACCTCCATGGGCATACTACGTACCTGATATCGAGAATGGATCCCCTGAAATATATCTTTGAAAGGCCCATGCTGAACTGTCGACTTTCAAGATGGCAGTTAATCTTACAACAGTTCGACATTGTATACGTAACTCAGAAAGCCATGAAAGGGCAGGGAATTGCAGATCAGTTGGCGGAAACGCCATCAGGAGGGATGGAGCCGTTAGAAACTCCTTTGCCGGGCGAAGATATATTTTGCGTATTACACACGAAATGTGATGACGAGGGACAGTTCTGGAAGCTGTATTTTGATGGTGCCATGAATACTGAAGGGGCAGGAGCCGGAGCAGTCCTGGTCTCTATCACCGGAGAGCAATACCCTGTGGCTACTAAATTGCAGTTCAGTAATTCAAACAATACAGCTGAGTACGAGGGGTGTATATTGGGACTCCGTTTTGCCCGCGATATGGGAGTGAAGAGATTAGCGGTGTTTGGGGATTCAGAACTGGTAATCAGACAAGCGATCGGGGTGTACAACACTAAAGAGCTTTGGTTACTTCCATACCATCGTTGTGTTACCCAGTTGATGCAAGAGTTCGAAGATATCGCTTTCCGACATATCCTCCGGGGACGGAATGATTTTGCCGATGCATTGGCAACCCTGGCTTCCTTAATCCATATAATCAAAAGAAAAGATGTTCCACAGATTGAGATAGCAGTACAGAACACCCCGGCATACGAGGAACATGTTGTAGTATTATCAGATGAGGTGGTTATGCCGGGGCAGCCTTGGTATCACGACATCAGGGTGTACCTGAGGGATAGATCCATTCCCGACCAGGCAAGCCGAACTGAGAGGATGAGAATTCAAAAGATGGCAATGAAATTTTACCTGAGTGGGGATTCACTCTACGAGAGAGATGCTGGGTTGGGACTGTTACAATGCGTAGATGAGACACAGGCCCAAAAGATTATGAACGAAATACATGGTGGAGTGTGTAGCCCATACATGAGTGGACCGATGCTGGCCAAAAAGATCTTGAGAACGGGGCATTATTGGTTAACACTGAAAGCCGACTACGACGATCATGTCAAACGGTGTTACCAATGCCAGGCGCACGGTAATGTGATTCATACGCCTCCCAATGAACTGCACTGTATGACCTCCCCTTGGCCTTTCTCAATGTGGGGAATGGACGTAATCGGACCAATAGAGCCCAAAGCAAGCAACGGACACCGATTCATTTTCGTCATGATCGATTACTTCACCAAATGGGTAGAAGCAGCTTCTTTCCCCAAAGTAACTCAGGAGGTCATCGTCGGTTTCATCAGGAATAATGTCATTTGTCGATACGGGCAACCTGAGGTTTTGGTCTCCGATAATGCCAAGAATTTGAACAACGCCCTCATGAAGGGGTTATGCGACTAGTTTAAGATCAAACACCTCAATTCTGTCATTTACCGTCCTAAGATGAATGGGGCAGTGGAGGCTGCAAATAAAAACATCAAGAAGATCATGGCGAAAATGTCTGCTAATCATCGGGGATGGCCGGATCTGCTACCCCTCACCCTGCTGGCATACCGAACGTCAACGTGTACTTCTACAGGGGCAACCCCTTACGCTTTGGTGTATAGAGTGGAGGCTGTTCTGCCAGTTGAGGTTGAGATGGCGTCCCTCAGAATAGTGATTGATGCTCAGATAAGTGAGGAGGATTGGATGCAAAGTAGATATGACCAATTGGCCCTAATTGATGAAAGGAGGGTGGCTGCTGTTTGGCACGGTCAGTTATATCAACAAAGGATCTCTCGATCATACGACAAAAGGATAAGACCACGGAAGTTCAAGGAAAATGATTTGGTGCTAAAAAGAGTCATGCCTTGTCAAGACGAAGCCAAGGGGAAGTTTGCCCCGAACTGGGAAGGACCATTTGTGATTAAGAAAGTGCTATCCGGAGGAGCCCTCATATTGCAAGAAATGGATGGTGAGGTATTTCCACAACCCCTCAATTCTGACTCGGTGAAGCGGTTCTACGCTTGAATCATCAGTTCCCCTTTTTCTTTGAGGAACGAACTACGTAGGACCTGATCTCCCAACTTGTGGGGGTACGTAGGCAGCCATCATGGCGCGGTCCGATTCCTTAAAAAAATAATAATCCTTTCTCTAACCAAAACCATTTCCCAATAGCCAGAAAAAAGCCTTCCTCTACCCTCGAAACCTTCCCGATGCCAGCCATAATCAGATTCATCCCGAGTAACATAAACCTAGCCCAACCAAACAGTTAGCCAAAATCTAAGACTCAATCCGATGAAATCAACAGGGTGTGCGGTAATATCTGTCCAATCTCCATCAAGACTGGAGAAGAGAGAGAAAGCGAAATGTCAAAATCATGGTCAGCTGGATAAAATGAAGATCAAATGAAGGCAACGATACGACAAAAAGGGAAAATGACTAAATTTAAATACATGTCTACATATATAAGTCATTTTGTTACAAGATTTCTCTTTCGATAACCGATAAAACTAACATAGTCTATGCAGGAAATAAAACAATCTACAAATCTGCAACTAACTAAAGCAGGATGGATAAAGTGGTGGACAGATCTGAAGCATCAGCATCCCCTGCAATCTGCTACCCCATCATGTCGATGCGGTCCAATAAAGCAGTGGCTCGGCTGACAGTCCCAGAATGAGCATCTATAACTGCCCTGGTCCGAAATACAATGGCGTCTCTATCAGCAATGGCAGCGTCTCTAGCCAGAATGGCATCATCTCTCTCGACAAGAGCGGCATCCCTCTCAGCTTCAGTAGTAATCAAGGCCAGGCGGAGTCGGGTATCCTCACTAACCCGACTTGGGGCAGAATCAGCTGAGATGGAATAATCTGTGGTACCATCTGGGAAAATCACTCCAGAGTCATCAAAGGCCCCAGTCTAACTCAAACCAATCGGATCCGAGTCTCCGCGCAACCACTGCACATAAGCAAATGTCTGGATGTGGCAGCCCTCACTATATTCGGCAAAGATCCTGCGAGACCAAAGATCGTATACCCGCAGTAGATCCCTCTCTGTCTGGGATGATATAAGGAATCGGTAGGCGGCTGCGCCCGCGAAAGGGTGAAAATCCTGTGTCTGATCAAACTGCCCTGTAACCGCCAAGGGATGATAAGTCCTCACACCTGTCAAGCCAGCAATAGGGATGAAATCCAGGTTCGGCACGTGAGTCAAGAAGCTCATAAAGGAGCAATAACCCGAATAGACCAGGAGATGAAAAGGATCCTCAATGACCGACAAAAATGATGTCCAAGAAGCCGCATCAGTACAGCTCACGGGACGAAACGAAAACTGTGTGGCTATGTCATGGCTGAAGCAAAACCTTTGGCGACGGAAATGGCCGATGGGACTGAGATGACTCATGAACCACACGTACAACAAAGTCGAGCTCCCTCGGAATACTCTGCCTCGGAAAGACTGGCAATATGAGGCTGACATGTAGGTATCCGCCAATATCATGGGAAGAATGGTGTGATCCCCCTGAAGGGCTCTGACGGCCGCGACAACTCGCATATCCAACTGATCGGGTCCGGCTGGCAAGTACAAAACTGAGATGACACAGGCCATCAAAACGACTACTCTCAAAGTACCCCAGTGCTCCTCGGACACGGAAAAATCACCAGAAAATAGGTGAAAACTGTCGGGTGAGCAAAATCGGTCAATCAAGAAATGAAGGGGAACCAGATGGTCTGATGTGATCACCGATAACAAGACTGTCCTCCGCAAACCGGTGAAAGTCAAGAACTGACGGTGCATGGAACCAGCTGTGACCCTGTCACAAGGTCTATCCAAAGACAAGCCGGTAAAGCGAGCATACTCCTCGAGAGTGGGGGTCAGCTCTACTGTCCTTAATCTGAACACCTGACGGGCAGGGGCCCAATAGCTCAGAATACCCTCCACAAAGCCCGCTGGCACCTGAAAGGATAATAAGGACCAAGAATGTCCCAAAAGACCATCTGCGATAACCCCGTCGGCCGGCGATAAACTGTCCAGCCAGCAGACAAGACTGCCGACAAACCCTGTGGGAGGAATGGGATCCAAACGTACCACGACATCTGATGACGACATCTGTGAAAATAGTATCAAAAGACTATACAGGGGTCATTCTCTATTCATAAATAAAAAAACATGCATCGTACAGTTAATAATAAAGCAGGTAAATTTTATAAGGATAAAAAAAAACTGTGCATAAATGAATAAAAAGCTCAATACATAGTGCATGAAATAGGAAAAGAAATCTAAACAGGTGCAGGTACAAAAGCCATATCCTAGCCTAATCTAGTCAAGAGTAAGGTCATCCAAGAAGGCGGGATCCTCGAACTGATCCCCTGGAGTCGTCGAAGTCGGAGGTCCAAAATTCATGTCAGGAATATATGGCTGCGCTGTGGCATCAGATGAGCTCGGGCCTGCATCATAACCCGCACTGTCAGGATCATAGGCGTAAGCATCCTCTGGGGTCCGGCCTAACACCCGAAGATATAAGGACAGCTGCTCCACCTGACGGGTCAGAGTGGCAATCTGCTCAGCATGGGTGGGACTCCGAACGCATGCGGCCCAATCAGTCATCATCACCGAGCCAGGAACCATGTCCCCAAGAAAGAAAGTGGCCCGAGTTTGAGGACCGATAGTACGGGGCACCCACCAGGTACGGAAAGCCTCACTCGTACTGGGACCCATAGAAAGCATCCGGCCATCCTCCCCCGCGAGCATGATCTCCGAAGGCTGAGAATCCAGCGGCCAGGATGTAGTGAAAGGAAGGGAATGCGGGATGCGGATCTCTCCAGTCACGCATCTGAATGCGCGCTCTCCCAAATACATCACCCATCCTCCGACACTCTACAAAGTGAGACGACGGGTGGAAAGCGTGAACTCTGGGACGGAAGGATACCCATCTATAAACCCCACGGCCAGATGCTCCGAAAGATAAGGAGTCCAGACGACATCTGCAGCGGTGATCAGCTCCAGCTGAATGCGGCAGTGTGCAAAGCTGCCAGATACCGAAACCTCCTCCAAGGTGTTGTGGTGCCACCGACGACCCCTAGGATAAGTGTCCAAGCCGAGGGTCGTGACAGGCCTCAGGCATGGAAGTCGCTCGTAGGCCCAGAACTGTGAACAGAAACAAGGCAAGAGTAACTGTCAAAATGCAGAAAAGAGAAATAAAATGAAGAGGAATACAGTAAGAAAAGAGGAAGAGAGGGCTCACCAGCAAGAAGTGGTAGAATCCAAGCCAAGCATCTGTCTGTCCCTCTCAGCGAAGGCGAAGACCGTGGAGGAAGTAGGCGAAGGTGAAGGACCCCCAATCGTAATCACCGATCCGGTCCACATCCCTAACGGCTCCAACAACGCTGAAATGAATGGTAGAGGAATTGTTCCCTAGGAAACAACCCCTCATGATGGTCAGGAACAGACGCCGGAGCAGGATGTCACGGGTAGCTCGATCTGCTGGAATAGGCAGTGCATAGATACCTCCGACAGCATCGACAGCTAATGCCCCGGACCGAATACTGCGGGCCTTGAAGACCCGGTCCTCGGCAACAAAGCCCAGTAAGGCGCGGACCTCCGCTGGAGTGATATCAAGATCCAGAGGGACACGGGATCCGGTGAACTCTATACTTGTGATGTACCTCCAGTCCCAGGGAGTCAGCACAACCTCGCAGTCCAAGAGGTAAAGGGACTGGGTCTGGTGAAACCATATCTCGGACATAGCCCTCATATAACCCCAGGGGCACTGGCGGGGAATGATGGTGAAGAAATGACGAAAGCCCCAGGAATCCACCACTGCTCGGTAATCACTGTGCAAAGCGGTGTAGAGGGAGTAGATGTTGAACCAGTTACCCCTCGGCTGAGTAAACTCGGGCACCTGTGGCAATCACCAATGGGTCAGTCCAGATAGAACGGGAATTGAGAACTTGAGAAAAAATCAGAGTAGAATTGAATATACCTCATTAGCCACGAGAGATGCTGAGGGGTGACGACTGAGATCCCGACCCAATAGATCGGGTATCTGCACAGAGGCGCCAGACAGGCCACGATGAGGAGATGGAGCTGGTGTGCTAGAGGGTGGCCCTTCTGCCGCAACATCTGGGAGAACAGCCTCCTCAACGTCGGGATGATCAGGCCGGATGACAGCCTCCGCCAGTCGGCGAGCCTGACGGGTCCGAGGCAGAGCAGGGGTAGGTGCAGCCCTACGGCGGCGAACGCCCGAGGTCCAAGACGCAGAGGAGCTACTAGGAGCGTCGGGATCCATAGCTGGAATAGAACAGGCGAAGAGGAAGGTAAATTCTATTTTGAATTATGTCACAAACATTCTAATTCCCTATCATCATCATAGAATTAATGCAGCATGATGCATGTTTACAAAAAAAAAAATCGGCAGAGTTCCGTCTGTAAAATAGGCATCCCATGCATAACCAAGCATGTTTTCAATTAATCCAAGCCACAACAGGTCAAAATTGCATTCATATGGGTAATTGCAACATGTAAAAGGACCATAATGCATGATTTTCTCTCAAAAAGAAACAACAGATATGTGTGACCGCATCATGAGCATAAAATAGGACTCACACAGTTGATACATAGCATGTATATACAATAATACATAGCATAGCATTATAAAGCATACATTTCTATCTCTAAGCATGCAAATAGCCAAATGTATAGTAAAACATTGACGAAATTGGAAAACAATCGGTCAAAGTGTTACCGGAGCGGTTTTTGCGAAAAGATTGGAAAAGTCAGCAAAAGGGACGAGCAAAGGTGTGAAAATCGCGTGGGGTACGAATGAAAGTGACAGATCTGGGAGGCGGCTGGCCGCCTATATGCCCGATCATGGCCGCAGATCAATCTGCGGCTAGCCGCAGATCCATCTGCGGCTGGGCCCAGTGCTCCCTCCTTGGTCCAATGCAAGCTTAATCGATCCTAAAGCCCATTTGACTCATAATTTGGTAATAAAATACGAGATTTTGATGAATCAGATGTCGAATACGGCTTCTCAATTCGACCGAGTGACCGGATACGAGACCCGGCACTCGCAAGACGATCGACCGACGACGATAACCGGCGATTATGAGATGGGTGACCGGCGACGAAACCCGACCCCGACAAGAAGATCGACCGGCGACGATAACCGACGATTACGAGATGGGTGATCGGCGACGAAACCCGGCCCCGACAAGATGATCGACCGGCGACGATAACCGGCGATTACGAGATGGGTGACCGGCGACGAAACCCGGCCCCGACAAGACGATCGACTGGCGACGATAACCGGCGATTACGAGATGGGTGACCGGCGACGAAACCCGGCCCCGACAAGACGATTGACCGGCAACGATAACCGACGATTACGAGATGGGTGACCGACGACGAAACCCGGCCCCGACAAGACGATCGACCGGCGACGATAACCAACGATTACGAGATGGGTGACCGGCGACGAAACCCGGCCCCGACAAACCGATCGACCGGCGGCGATAACCGGCGATTACGAGATGGGTGACCGGATACGAGACCCGGCCCCGACAAGACGATCGACCAGCGACGAAACCCGGTGATTACGAGATGGGTGACCGGATACGAGACCCGGCCCCGACAAGACGATCGACCGGCAACGAAACCCGGCGATTACGAGATGGGTGACCGGATACGAGACCCGGCCCCAACGAGACGATCATCCGCATTGACACCCTTTTACGAATATTTTGCATGCCTTACATCTTACGTTGCATCATAAGTTATATGTGTTGCATCACGTATGTATTGTCATTCTTGTGCACTGTCATTCATGCATCGAGTGTCTATTCTTTATCCTGTTCATTTCATTTAACATTGCATAAACATGATAAAGAGGGGAAGTTGTAGACACCCAAATTTTGCGTTCCCTATGCTAACCGTGACAGGAGGGCAAAATTGTCAATTGAACCGACCTACGGGAGCGAAGAATGGGCACTAGTGCAAACACTCGACGCCACCGCAACGATTTGCAGTCAAAACCGACGTGACAACAAGGCCATCCAAAATAAGCATTCCCGAATAATGTGTCACGTCTCACAGTAATTCCCGGACTACAAAATATAGGCCTTTCGACGAAAACCGACAGCACGATGCGAATTAAATAACTAAAGTGCATGGCGGGCTGAGTGCATGGCGGGCTAAGGCCAGCCGCAGATCAATCTGCGGCTGGACTTAGCCAGCCTACTTCAGCACATTTCCTTCATTCAGTGATACATAGAGAGAGTTGGTAGATCGGAAGAGCAGAAGAATAAGCAGCATCAGCAGCTCGGGAAATTGGGAAGAAATAGCACAATTTTGCAACAAAATAGGAGAGAAAGGAAGAAAAAAAAGAGAGGAATCATACTCTTTTGATTTGATTGTATCACATATACTTCTACTTCTATTCAAAATACACAAGTTTACATCCACTTTGATATCATTTGCAAGGTGAAAGTTCCCTTATTATAGCAATTTTTATCATATCCTTTGGTCAAATTAAATGTAGTTTTCATATAATTTATGGTGGACAATGAATTAGGGATTATTAGAGAGGATTCCATCGGAACAAAATTCTTCCTAATAATCCGATGATATTCGTTTGTTGAATTTTTGGTTGTTTTACGACGTTATATTGAGCGTGGTTCCTTGAGAACGCTATTTTAGGATGTCTTGGTATTGTTAGATTATCCGTGTTGGTTATTTCTTGTAATATCCGGTTGTGGGTGTGTGGAAATTTGGGGTGTGAGCCTAGGAAAGCGACCCCGTGGTCCAAATCCGATGATGGACATCTTTTGATGTAAATAGTAGGAATGATGTAGTTTTCATTATACATATGTAATCGTTGGGCCTTAAAATGACGCCAAGGCGAGAATCGTGTTTAAGGCCCCGTCATAGTGAAAATATGTGATTGTGGGCGCTTGGGGTTATTGTGATGGCTTACATGCCCATGAATAGCCCCAACGCATTTTAATGTTTGATTTGATTTATGACACGAAATTGATTTCAAAGCTAAACGATAAAGATTTTCATAAAATCAATTAAACTAGGTGATTAGCTTCACGAGGATAAGAAATTGGGAGTACTAATGAATGTCGATTTCTATTTAACGAGAAGGCAAAAGAAAGAAATCGTTTTCAAGCATCACAAAAAAAAATGGTTTTATAAAAATAAATAATGTTTTATTAAATCCTTGTGCATAGGGTTAAAGAGATTCTAGAGGTTGTACATCATTTGAGTTATGAAAGCAACGTATAGATCTCGATCCCTATTTTGACAAAGATTTAGAAAACTCTTGTTTCGCCAAAACAACACCTAATACAATCTCATAGTTTTGACAATTAAAATCAAGCATTTTCTCATAAAGCTTTTCTCGTATAAACTGAAGGATATTCTAAAGCATTCCCAAGAAAACACGACTTTTCTGAAAATCCAAATGGTTTCTTCATGCAAACTCACCACAACATTCATATCAGCACACACACACACACGCACACATACACATTCCATGAATTAAAGGATAGGAAAGTATCAAGATTGTAGTAACCGTTTTTCACGGAAGTCGAGGGGTGCCTAACACCTTCCCCTCGCTTAAGCAAGCCCCCGAACTCTATGAATCTCGGTTTGCAGACCATTTAATTCGGAGTCACATAAGAGCCAGCGATTTACAAAAAAACGAAAACTCGGATGAGTTGGTACATCCATTTCAAATATACTAACTGGCGACTCTGGTTAATTGGCTCATCATAAAAAACGATCTTTCAAAACCCCGTCGACATTAATGCTGACCTTTTCCAAAAAATCATTTAAATCAAATGGCTAAAAATGGAAAGGGACAAAAAAACCGGCGTCGACAGCTGGCGACTCTACTGGGGACATTAGAGGGCTTAAGCCGCTTTTAACTTTTGATGGTATCATATCCTTTAAAATTCGTAAATGTGTATGTACGTGCGATATTTTGACTTGTTTTACTTATTGTTGTGTGAATGTGTGTTTTTCCCAAATGAATGATTGATTGAATGGAATGGCTTTACTTTAAAGTAATCATTTGTATACGGTGAGGACGATGAATGTGAATGTATGTTGAGAGTGTACCTCCTCCTGAGGCGAACCTGTCGGTTGCTTATTACTGGACTCGAAGGGGCTGCTCCCCGGAGATGGCTCAGGAAACGCACCACCCAAATCCGCTCCAATCGAAAGGACTCAGACGAGTAGATTGCGAAGATTTGGGAACTTTCATGCCGAAAAGCCCGTGAGAGTAACCCTAGGATAGGTCAGCCTCAGATTAACCCAACGCAGGAAAAGTCTCTTCATGCCCTTTTACGTTTGCACGTATAAATGTCATGATCCGATTCATATATGCCTCCCCTGTTGTCAAAAGAAAGTACTGACCTCCATGTTTTGCAGGGAATAGCTTGGAAGGCATAATAAGTCATGTCTATCAATTATCAAGATTGCGGTAACCGTGTTGATAAGTCATGACTATCAATTAATAAGGCATAATAAGTCATGCATAAAGGATAGGAAAGTATCAAGATTGCGGTAACCGTGTTTCACGGAAGTCGAGGGGTGCCTAACACCTTCCCCTCGCTTAAGCAAGCCCCCGAACTCTATGAATCTCGGTTTGCAGACCATTTAATTCGGAGTCACATATGAGCCAGCGATTTACAAAAAAATGAAAACTCGGATGAGTTGGTACATCCATTTCAAATATACCAACTGGCGACTCTGGTTAATTGGCTCATCATAAAAAATGATCTTTCAAAACCCCGTCGACATTAATGCTGACCTTTTCCAAAAAATCATTTAAATCAAATGGCTAAAAATGGAAAGGGAGAAAAAAACCGGCGTCGACAGCTAGCGACTCTGCTGGGGACATTAGAGGGCTTAAGCCGCTTTTAACTTTTGATGGTATCATATCCTTTAAAATTCGTAAATGTGTATGTACGTGCGATATTTTGACTTGTTTTACTTATTGTTGTGTGAATGTGTGTTTTTCCCAAATGAATGATTGATTGAATGGAATGGCTTTACTTTAAAGTAATCATTTGCATACGGTGAGGACGATGAATGTGAATGTATGTTGAGAGTGTACCTCCTCCTGAGGTGAACCTGTCGGTTGCTTATTACTGGACTCGAAGGGGCTGCTCCCCGGAGATGGCTCAGGAAACGCACCACCCAAATCCGCTCCAATCGAAAGGACTCAGACGAGTAGATTGCGAAGATTTGGGAACTTTCATGCCGAAAAGCCCGTGAGAGTAACCCTAGGATAGGTCAGCCTCAGATTAACCCAACGCAGGAAAAGTCTCTTCATGCCCTTTTACGTTTGCACGTATAAATGTCATGATCCGATTCATATATGCCTCCCCTGTTGTCAAAAGAAAGTACTGACCTCCATGTTTTGCAGGGAATAGCTTGGAAGGCATAATAAGTCATGTCTATCAATTATCAAGATTGCGGTAACCGTGTTGATAAGTCATGTCTATCAATTAATAAGGCATAATAAGTCATGCATAAAGGATAGGAAAGTATCAAGATTACGGTAACCGTGTTTCACGGAAGTCGAGGGGTGCCTAACACCTTCCCCTCGCTTAAGCAAGCCCCCGAACTCTATGAATCTCGGTTTGCAGACCATTTAATTCGGAGTCACATATGAGCCAGCGATTTACAAAAAAACGAAAACTCGGATGAGTTGGTACATCCATTTCAAATATACCAACTGGCGACTCTGGTTAATTGGCTCATCATAAAAAACGATCTTTCAAAACCCCGTCGACATTAATGCTGACCTTTTCCAAAAAATCATTTAAATCAAAAGGCTAAAAATGGAAAGGGACAAAAAAACCGGCGTCGACAGCTGGCGACTCTGCTGGGGACATTAGAGGGCTTAAGCCGCTTTTAACTTTTGATGGTATCATATCCTTTAAAATTCGTAAATGTGTATGTACGTGCGATATTTTGACTTGTTTTACTTATTGTTGTGTGAATGTGTGTTTTTCCCAAATGAATGATTGATAGAATGGAATGGCTTTACTTTAAAGTAATCATTTGCATACGGTGAGGACGATGAATGTGAATGTATGTTGAGAGTGTACCTCCTCCTGAGGCGAACCTGTCGGTTGCTTATTACTGGACTCGAAGGGGCTGCTCCCCGGAGATGGCTCAGGAAACGCACCACCTAAATCCGCTCCAATCGAAAGGACTCAGACGAGTAGATTGCGAAGATTTGGGAACTTTCATGCCGAAAAGCCCGTGAGAGTAACCCTAGGATAGGTCAGCCTCAGATTAACCCAACGCAGGAAAAGTCTCTTCATGCCCTTTTACGTTTGCACGTATAAATGTCATGATCCGATTCATATATGCCTCCCCTGTTGTCAAAAGAAAGTACTGACCTCCATGTTTTGCAGGGAATAGCTTGGAAGGCATAATAAGTCATGTCTATCAATTATCAAGATTGCGGTAACCGTGTTGATAAGTCATGTCTATCAATTAATAAGGCATAATAAGTCATGCATAAAGGATAGGAAAGTATCAAGATTGCGGTAACCGTGTTTCACGGAAGTCGAGGGGTGCCTAACACCTTCCCCTCGCTTAAGCAAGCCCCCGAACTCTATGAATCTCGGTTTGCAGACCATTTAATTCGGAGTCACATATGAGCCAGCGATTTACAAAAAAATGAAAACTCGGATGAGTTGGTACATCCATTTCAAATATACCAACTGGCGACTCTTGTTAATTGGCTCATCATAAAAGACGATCTTTCAAAACCCCGTCGACATTAATGCTGACCTTTTCCCAAAAATCATTTAAATCAAAAGGCTAAAAATGGAAAGGGACAAAAAAATCGGCGTCGACAGCTGGCGACTCTGCTGGGGACATTAGAGGGCTTAAGCCGCTTTTAACTTTTGATGGTATCATATCCTTTAAAATTCGTAAATGTGTATGTACGTGCGATATTTTGACTTGTTTTACTTATTGTTGTGTGAATGTGTGTTTTTCCCAAATAAATGATTAATTGAATGGAATGGCTTTACTTTAAAGTAATCATTTGCATACGGTGAGGACGATGAATGTGAATGTATGTTGAGAGTGTACCTCCTCCTGAGGTGAACCTGTCGGTTACTTATTACTGGACTCGAAGGGGCTGCTCCCCAGA
Source organism: Aralia elata (assembly GCA_034770075.1). Classification (NCBI taxonomy): domain Eukaryota; kingdom Viridiplantae; phylum Streptophyta; class Magnoliopsida; order Apiales; family Araliaceae; genus Aralia; species Aralia elata. The sequence continues at coordinate 58,649,970 of CM068382.1, forward strand.
GATGGCTCAGGAAACGCACCTCCCAAATCCGCTCCAATCGAAAGGACTCAGACGAGTAGATTGCGAAGATTTGGGAACTTTCATGCCGAAAAGCCCGTGAGAGTAACCCTAGGATAGGTCAGCCTCAGATTAACCCAACGCAGGAAAAGTCTCTTCATGCCCTTTTACGTTTGCACGTATAAATGTCATGATCCGATTCATATATGCCTCCCCTGTTGTCAAAAGAAAGTACTGACCTCCATGTTTTGCAGGGAATAGCTGGGAAGGCATAATAAGTCATGTCTATCAATTATCAAGATTGCGGTAACCGTGTTGATAAGTCATGTCTATCAATTAATAAGGCATAATAAGTCATGCATAAAGGATAGGAAAGTATCAAGATTGCGGTAACCGTGTTTCACGGAAGTCGAGGGGTGCCTAACACCTTCCCCTCGCTTAAGCAAGCCCCCGAACTCTATGAATCTCGGTTTGCAGACCATTTAATTCGGAGTCACATATGAGCCAGCGATTTACAAAAAAACGAAAACTCGGATGAGTTGGTACATCCATTTCAAATATACCAACTGGCGACTCTGGTTAATTGGCTCATCATAAAAAGCGATCTTTCAAAACCCCGTCGACATTAATGCTGACCTTTTCCAAAAAATCATTTAAATCAAAAGGCTAAAAATGGAAAGGGACAAAAAAACCGGAATTCACCGATTAATTTTCCCTGGTTTCCTCTCCTTGCTGCGACCTCCAATATATATATATATATATATTTTTTAATTTGGGACTCACAAAAACAAAGGGAATCGGCAGCTTTGCCTAGGGCATGGGGGTTCAATTTATAGAAGAAGTTTTACCCAAATTGGTTTGGGCATTACCCTAATCGAAAGGGAATTGACCCTCGGTAGGAGGGAGGCAGCGACTGGTCGTCCCCATCAATCACCCAACTAGCACCGGCTGGCACCCTCGCGTCGCCGAATTTCTGGAACCTTTGGTCCACGCGATTGGGCGCTCGGTTGCTTCGGTTAACCGCCTTGAACCTTGAACAGTCCGCCGGTCGATTCATGCTGCCACCGGCGCCTTCCTCCCGTCTCTCGCTCAATTGATTGGCTGATGGATTGAGAGCTTCGATTCCCCCTTTTTCCTTCACTGGTTCCGTTTGACTGAGGGTTTGGGGATTTGATTTCCTTTTGGTTCGGTTTTCCCCAATTAATCCCACCGATTGTCCCAATTCCATTGCTCGGTTGTAACTCAAATTAAATAACCGGTCTCCCAATTTAATTGGATCGACCCGGTGTAATTAGTCCAACCCGACTGGAAATTAAATTGGGCTTAACCCAATAGTTGGGCCGGCTGAATTAATTAAAAAGGTGGCCCAAAAAGGAGAATAACAAGGAATTTGGGCTCAGTCCAATTAAAAGAAAAATGGTGATGAGTAGGTTTATATCTACGAATCGGATACCAATGAACATGAATTATTTCTTATTTCCATGGTTTTCAGTTACTTTTCATATATTTTGTGTGTTTTTTGTAGGCTGCACATGTTGGGATTGCATTGGGCGAGAATTGGACGTTCGAGTGGATGAAGTTGCTGATGTTGCTGAGGTTGCAGGAATTCAGAGCAGCGCGGCCGCGCCCAAAATGAACTGGGTAGCAGCGCGGCCGCACGTGATGTCAGAGTTAGAAAAAAAATGGCTGCCAGGGTAGCGCGGTAGCGCACCTTGCAAGCTTAATTCAGGCGCGGCCGCGCTGGTTCGAGTGAGGGCAAAATCGACTTTTCTGATGTTTTAAATGGTTTTGATTTGAACTTGGATTAGAAACTTTGTAATTAATTAGGGGTTTTATCAGATACTATAAATAGGTGTTTTCTAGTTGGTAATTGGTATCTATCTATTAGCAAACCCTAGTTTGGGGCAAGTGGAGAAGATTTGAAGCAAGTTGATAGCAAGGAGAAGCAAGGAAGAGCAGGACAGAGTTTGAAGGATTGCTTTCAGTGTTTCTTCTCTTTTCTCTCTATTCCAAACTTTTGATGTTATTAAACTTGTGGATGATGATTTCTAGTTTATTTATGAACTAAATTTCTTTTAAGGCTATAATGGATCTTAATGCGTAGTTTGAATAGCATGCTTCTTTGAATATTATGATTAGTTATTTTTGGATTGTCTATTATAGTTTGTGCTGAATTGTTAATTATCTGGCCAATAATTATTGAGATAATCTATATGAATTTGAAAGATGAAGTGTAGATTTAGATCTGACCATAATAGCATGTGATTGTGTTTTCTGCTGTTGATGGAATTCATAATTTGTGATTAGGATAGAGATAAACCTATCACCGCATGTAATCAAAATAGGGAACTTGGGCTTTAAATCCTTTTTAATTGTAATTCACATAGAAATATAGTGAGTTAGTTATCTAGGGTGATGAACTTGAGTCTATCAATTGTGGATTTAAGTTAGGTTGTTTATGGAACATTGAAAGATGATCATAAATAGTGATGTGTTCCTGGTTAACAATCCAGAATAACTAGCATAATCCAAAGGGGAGCATGTTAAGTGAAATAAAGCATTAAGTGAAGTTATAGTCTTAAGTCTTTAAAAAATCTGTTTTCAAACTAGTGTTAGTAATTTAATTTAGAATTAATTAGTTAAATTCAAAACCTCAGAATTCATAAATCACTTGTTTATTAAAAATTGATTTGATTTAAATTTGGAATTTGTCATTATAGAATCAATTCTTCTCTGTGGGACGATACTCTACTTTCACTTTATTACTTGTGGAATGCGTATACTTGCGTATTTTTTCTAGTATAGATTTTGGCAAACAAGTTTTTGGCGCTGTTGCCGGGGAACAATTGTGTCTATAATTTCAAGTTTTAGTTTTAATTAAATCAGTTTTAGTTAACATTGTTTTTCTTGTTACTTCCTGTTTCAGGTGATCTTGGTTTGTTTATGCAAACCCGATCAAAGCAGTCGGAACTTGTGCAGAGTGAAGACGATCTTGAAAACAAGTTACGCAAGTTGAGAAAGTTTTGCCGTGAAACCATCGAGAAAGAAAAAATGGCTAACGAAGAACAGAAATCATTGAGGGAATATGCCATGCCTAAGCTTGATGAAATCAGGTCGAGCATCACGAGGCCAGCCATCACGACTAATTCCTTTGAGATCAAGTTGGGTACAATTCAGATGATTCAGAATGCGGTACAGTTTGGGGGATTAGCTAACGATGATCCTAACGAGCACTTGGTTAGCTTTCTTGAGATTTGTGATACATTCAAATATCCAAATGTATCTGATGATGCGGTGAGACTACGTTTGTTTCCGTTTTCACTAAGGGATAAAGCAAAGAGTTGGTTGTACTCACTTCTACCGGGGTCCATCACAACTTGGGATGACTTGGCCCAGAAATTCCTAGCAAAATTCTTTCCGCCGGCTAAGTCTGCTAAGTTGAGAAACGATATTTCCACTTTTGAGCAAAGTCATGGAGAGACACTGTATGAGGCTTGGGAAAGGTTCAAAGAGTTATTGAGAAGATTCCCACATCATGCATTACCCAAGTGGTTGCAAGTCCAGACATTCTACAATGGGCTGAGTAGTAATACTCAAACAATTATAGATGCAGCTGCTGGGGGAGCACTTATGGATAAGAATTTTGATGAAGCTTACACCTTGTTAGAAACTATGGCTGCAAATAACTATCAATGGCCGACGTCGAGGATGAATTACCAAATGGTAGCTGGAGTTTTGGAAGTAGATGCAGTCACTACACTAACAGCTCAGATGGCAGCCATGTCTAAGAAAATTGAAGCTTTGGCGGAGTCGAAAGTCCAGCAAGCAGCTTATGTGTGTGAACTATGTGCAGGCGCACATCCAACGGAGTATTGTGCCATTAATCCGGAATCGGTACAGTATTTGGGGAGTTATAACAGACCACAACAGCCATACCAGAATGCATATAATCCGGGGTGGAAGAATCATCCGGGTTTCTCATGGAGCAATAACACTCAAGTTCAAAATCCCGCTCCAAGATCACAGAACCCCCCGGGTTTTCAGAACCAAGCTCCACAACAGGCAGAGAAAAAACCCAATTTAGAAGAATCTTTGGCAAGATTTATCACAGCATCGGAGAAAAGAATGAATGAGCAAGATAAGCTGTTAAATCAGGTAGACTTGAATGTGAAGAGCCAAGCGGTGTCAATTCGGAATCTGGAAAATCAGCTCGGACAGTTAGCTCAAGCCTTGAACAATCGACCACAAGGAGTACTTCCAAGTGATACAGAAGTCAACCCCAAAAGAGATGGTAAGGAACAATGTCAAGCTGTAACACTTCGAAGTGGGAAGCAACTCCAGCAGAGCAGCGCGGCCGCGCCAGAAATACAAGGGGAGGCAGCGCGGCCGCGCCCATCCCCAGTCCCAAATCCTACAGAGAAATTGGTAGGAAAAGACAAGGATACGGAGAATGAGGAGAAAGACAAGGAGAAAGCAAAGCAAGCAGAAGTATACCCTCCTGTGCCATATCCTCAGAGATTTCACAAGCAGAAATTAGATAAACAATTCTCCAAATTCCTTGAAGTCTTTAAGAAGCTACAAATCAATATACCTTCTGCCGAGGCCTTAGGGCAGATGTCGAGCTACGCCAAGTTTATGAAAGGAATTTTATCGAGGAAGAAAAAGCTGGAGGATTATAAAAAAGTAGCATTGACTGAGGAGTGTAGTGCTATATTGCAAAAGAAGTTGCCACCAAAGTTAAAGGATCCGGGTAGTTTCACTATCCCTTGCACCATTGGCAGCTTATCAATCAGCAGATGTTTGTGTGATTTGGGTGCGAGCATCAACCTTATGCCGTTATCGATAAATGTCCAATTGGGTCTACCTGCACCGAAACCGACCAACATCTCTCTTTAGCTTGCTGATCGGTCAGTTACATATCCTAGAGGTATCGTGGAAGACATCTTGGTAAAAGTGTATAAATTCATATTCCCAGCCGATTTTATTATTTTGGACTATGAGGAGGACAAAGACATTCCTATCATACTTGGGAGACCTTTCTTGGCAACGGGAAGAACACTTATAGATGTGCAAAAAGGAGAATTGACTATGAGGGTGCAAGACCAGGAAGTGACATTCAATGTGTTCAAAGCCATGAAATTTCCTACGGATGAGGAAGAGTATTTCCGGTTGGATGTGGTAGAAAAAGTGGTGGAAGACGAGTTTTTGAGGAAATTGACTGAGGATCCGTTGGAACCTGTTTTATTAGGGGTGGCTGACATGGATGACATAGAGATGATCGAGTTTCTTCACATTTTAGATATAGTGCCGAGAGTACGCAAATTTCAGATCCCCTATGAACCTTTGGAGCTTACCGACAAATCCTTAGAACGCTTGAAGCCATCTCTTGAAATACCTCCTACTCTTGAACTTAAACCTTTACCAAGCCATCTGAGGTATGCTTATTTGGGTGAATCATCTATTTTGCCTGTTATTATTGCATCTGTACTTAACGAATTGCAGGAAAGTAAGTTGATTCGAGTTCTCCGGGAATACAAATCAGCCATTGGTTGGACTATCGTCGACATAAAAGGAATTAGCCCATCATTCTGTATGCACAAGATCCTTTTGGAAGACGATGCCAAACCAACGATCGAACAACAAAGGAGGCTGAACCCGATCATGAAAGAGGTGGTGAAAAAAGGAAATTTTAAAGTGGCTTAATGCAGGTATCATTTACCCCATCTCCGATAGCAGTTGGGTGAGTCCAGTACAGTGCGTGCCTAAAAAGGGTGGTGTGACGGTTGTCGAAAACGAGAATAATGAGTTGATACCGACAAGGACAGTGACTGGATGGAGGGTTTGTATGGACTACAGGAAATTAAACAAGGCAACCCGCAAGGATCACTTTCCTCTACCCTTCATTGATCAAATGTTAGATAGACTGGCTGGACACGAGTTTTATTACTTATTGGATGGCTACCCAGGTTATAATCAGATAGTGATTGCCCCCGAAGATCAGGAAAAGACCACCTTCAGGTGTCCTTATGGCACTTTCGCTTTTCGGAGGATGTCTTTTGGCTTATGTAATGCACCAACAATGTTCCAAAGATGCATAATGGCTATTTTCTCAGATATGGTTGAACGTAACATGGAGGTATTCATGGACGATTTTTCAGTGTTTGGTGACACATTTGATAGTTGCTTGGAAAATCTGGTCCTGGTTTTGAAAAGATGCGTGGAGACCAATTTAGTGCTCAACTGGGAAAAATGCCACTTTATGGTGCAAGAGGGGATAATTCTTGGGCACAAGGTGTCATCAAACGGGTTAGAGGTAGATCGAGCCAAGCTGGAGACAATAGAAAATCTACCTCCACCAACTACAGTCAAGGGAATACGGAGTTTCTTGGGACATACTGGATTTTATAGAAGATTCATAAAGGACTTTTCTAAGATCTCTAAGCCTTTATGTAGCTTATTGGAGAAGGATGTTCCCTTTAAATTTGATGATGAGTGTCTTGCAGCTTTTGAATTGTTGAAAAGGAAATTGACTACAGCGCTAGTAATTGTAGCACCGGATTGGTCAAGGCCGTTTGAATTGATGTATGATGCTAGTGACTATGCTATTGGGGTTGTTTTGGGTCAACGAAAGGAAAAGATTTTTCACGCCATTTATTATGCTAACAAAACACTATCTGATGCCCAACTCAACTATACGACTACCGAGAAGGAGTTGCTTGCAGTTGTGTATGCCTTTGACAAATTTCGGTCGTACTTAATTATAACCAAAGTAGTGGTGTTCACTGACCATTCTGCTATAAGATATCTGATTTCGAAGAAGGATGCAAAGCCAAGGTTGATTCGATGGATACTTCTACTCCAAGAGTTCGACTTGGAAATCCGGGATAGGAAGGGAACGGAAAATCAAGTGGCAGATCATCTCTCGAGATTAAAAACCAATGACCACGTCAAGGGTGACAACACGGTGATCAATGAGTTCTTTCCGGATGAACAATTGTTTTTGATCCATTCAGAAGTCCCATGGTATGCCGATTTTGTCAATTATTTGGTGAGCAACGTACTTCCTCCTGATTTGACCAGTCAACAAAAGAAAAAGTTTCTACATGATTTAAAAAGGTACATGTGGGATGAGTCGTTCCTGTTCAAACATTGTGCCAATCAGATGATTAGACGGTGTGTGCCACACAGTGAACTAGAGAGTATTTTACATCATTGCCATGATTCACTATATGGAGGTCATTGCGGAGGCGAGAAGACAACGATTGTTGGTCGATTTCGCAACCGATAAATACGCGCAAGTATACGCGGTCAACCAGTAAAATAATGATAAGAGAGTTGTCGAACCCACAGAGAATTGTTCTAGTGTATCCCAAGTACCAACTATATATCGTCTTGATTTTAATTAGACAAATGATGATTTGATATTTTTGTTGTTGGTAGTGAATAAGATAATAATAATCAAGTAAAAGATAATTAAATCTAATATTAACAAGTCTAAGATTGCAATTTCCCCCAACACTTCATTTGAATCTCCTAACTCTCTCTTTTCAATCAGTTATAACATATGAATTGACAACCGAGAAATCAAAACTACATAAGAGCCTCTGTCGATGGTCAATCACGAATCTTCCTAAGCGGTGCATAGGTATACTTGTTGGTTGATTTCGCAACCGATAAATACGCGCAAGTATACGCGGTCAACAAGTAATATAATGATAAGAGAGTTGTCGAACCCACAGAGAATTGTTCTAGTGTATCCCAAGTACCAACTATATATCGTCTTGATTTTAATTAGACAAATGATGATTTGATATTTTTGTTGTTGGTAGTGAATAAGATAATAATAATCAAGTAAAAGATAATTAAATCTAATATTAACAAGTCTAAGATTGCAATTTCCCCCAACACTTCGTTTGAATCTCCTAACTCTCTCTTTTCAATCAGTTATAACATACGAATTAACAACCGAGAAATCAAAACTACATAAGAGCCTCTGTCGATGGTCAATCACGAATCTTCCTAAGCGGTGCATAGGTATATGTCTATCCTATGCACTATCAAGAGACTAATTTCAGGAATGATTAATAGACACGTGTCACCAAATCTAATTAATCCTCCCCTCAATTACCAACTTTCACATCGGAAGTCATTAAGACTAGATTCTCAATTGGTTTCATGCGGTAATTAGGTATATATCTATCCCAACTACTATCAAGATATCTATTATTGCAGATAATTAATAAGACACGCGTCACTTAATCCGATTAATAACCCACAACAATCTATACTCTCGCATGTTATCATAACTAGGTCTTAACCTATAATCCGTTCGTCAAGTTCATATAGGTTCCCAAGGTAATTACTTGTCAAGCAATTAATCTAGAAAGCAAAGGTTATGACAATCAATTCATAAATGAATAACTAAAATCAATAGAGAGAGAATTCAGTTCAACTATGTGTTGGGTTCCATTGAAATCTTAGAATACAAGCTTTAGTTCATGGTAGCTAAGCAAAACATCAAACACATGGTGTTCATCATAAAATTGAAATACAAATTCAAAGGAAAGCAAGAGATGATAAAACCCATTTAGAAGATATTCATATGTTGCTTGCTTGGTTGATGTCAATCTCTAGCTTTTCCTCTTCATTTGGCATTTGTTTCTCTTTTTGCTCCTAAGCTTGTTGCTGGAATTTTCTTGATTTGTAGCCCTCAAGCTCTTCTTGATGATGTATGTGCAGCCTCCCAAGGTCTAGATATGCCTTGACAATCCCTTCCTTCTTGGTTCTTTGGCTTGTGCTGAGTTTTTCCTTGTATTGCAGCACTTTTGCGCTCAAATTGATGTTTTAGTCTAGCCTCCCAATCCCTAGTTTTTCAAATATGAAGCCCCAATGAGATATTATATAGTGCCTCCATGAAAACCCTAGCAAAAATCAGATTATAGGTTAAAAATCCGCTCAGATCGCACCTAAAGGCCAGCTGGAATCGCACTCAGCACGGCGTTGGCGCGCGCGCCCGCCAGCGCGCGCGCCCGCGCCCAGCACCTGGGCCGCACGCTGGCCGCACGCCCAACGCCGCATGCCCACGCCGCGCGCCAGCACGCCCGCTCGTGCGCCCACGCGCGCCCGCGCCCAGCGCCTGGGCCGCGCGCTGGCCGCACGCCCAACGCCACACGCCCACGCCGCGCGCCCGCGCCCAGCGCTTGGGCCGCGCGCTGGCCGCACGCCCAACGCCGCACGCCCACGCCGCGCGCCCGCAAGCCAGCGCGCGCGCCCCAGCGCCTGGGCCGCCCGCTGGCCGTAAGCCCACGCCGCGCGCCCGCATGCCAGCGCCTGGGCCGTTTGTTAGACCCTTGTTGGCTTGACACTCAAATTGTGCGGCAGCTTGACATAGATTGGGCACAGTGAGCAGCATATGGGCGTAACGGGCGTAGATGGGCGCAGCGTTCGGCAAATGGGCGCGGCATGTGGCAACTAAGTTCAGTGGAGGCAGCAAACTTGAGACATATGTCAAAAATGGGTGGATCCCGGGGATCTACATGATGACTGTTCGAGCACGCATGATGTCTGTTCGTGGTACTTTGGAAATTTTCATAAGTGCTACTATAGGGGAGGGGTGGTCCGTGAAGTCTACCCGGGTCATGGGCGGGGTGCCATGGCCGATGCCTGGGGCATGTTGGGGCATTGTTGGGCTCCCCTAACAACAATGCTAGAGACGGATTGGTGGCTTGGATCGGATTGAAGACCCATTCATGAGCAAGGCATGGTTGGGCAAAGGTTCATTGAAACGTGGGCAACATACGGATTGTCGGGGCACAATAGCGAGTAGGCTTGACACCATTGGCAATGCTGGGTCATGGTGCACCGGGATGCTGTAACATTCGATGAGGAAGACCAAGGTTTGTGGGACAAAGGCTTGGCAAGGCAAAGAGGGGCGCTTGATATATAGGCTGGGCCTAGAGTGCCAACGAGTTGCATGGGTTCAGTGCTAGGCAATGTGGGATATGTTGGATGACAGATGAGCACTAGATGTTGGGCTGCATGAGGTGCCAGCCAACGCTGGGCGTTGGGCTGCATAGGGTGTCAGGCAATATTGGTGCATGGCTGGGCAAAAGGCATGATTTTACTTGATGGGCTGAACAACGTGCAAGGACTGATGCATGTGGAGGCAATTAGTGGGCTGGCGTGCATAGTTGGCGGGATTGCAAATTTGACTGGGTCAAAGAGCAATTGAGGTGCAATTTAAATTAGCAGGTTGCACATGGCAATAGGGCTGCGGGTCAGATAGTGGGAGCAGTTGGGAGCTGACAAGCTGGACATAGGTGTGCATAGGTACATGTGATTGGCATGATTGAAGGCTGAAAATGCAGAACATGTGTGGGCACTCAGGGAGTGCATGGCTGCTGCATGTATGGCATGTTTCAGGTTTGATGTGCAGAACATGGATGTGCACTGCAACATGTGTTTGTCATGGTTCCACTAGCCTGCTACACATTTGAATGCTGGATTCCTATTGGCTGGAGCCCTTTGGCAGTTGGGGGTGTCAACTGACCATTAGGCTATAAATAGGCAGTGCCTGGGGCACGAAATTGTTAAGGAGAGCAGAGTGAGTGAATGCTTGGAGCAACTCTTGGGAATGTTTGGGACATGCTCTACGTCTTAAACCCTTTGGCAGTTGGGGGTGTCAACTGACCAAGTAAGCTAAGAGTAGCTTGTGCCTGGGGCACGAATCTGGGCAAAGGGAAGTAGGGCATAGAATAGATGCTTGATACGGACTTTGCATGTACATACACAGGTTAGACAGGGTCTAGTGTATTGTAAGCCTTCGGGCAAATTCCTAGTTTATTGAGAAAGCAATAAAAGGTTGGGCGTTGGCCTGTAAATTTGTGTGTTGTCCGTTGCTTGCTTACTTACAACTTGTGTGGCAAATCAGTGTACTTGTAGCTGGGCGCAGGCGTGCTGATTTGGTTGACAGTGCTTGGAGTGCTGTGCAGAGTGGCTGACTGGGTTGCGAGGAGGCAGGCTAGGCCATCATAAGGCGAAAAATTCGGGGTAAACCGAGGGCCTTGTGACAGTTGGTATCAGAGCGTGGTTTCAATCGTTGGAATCACTGGAAATTTTGTTGGGGCGAAATTTCGTTGGGTGTTGCTGCAGAACATTTCCGGGAAGTGGCAAACAACACAATTCGGATCAATGAACTGCAGGAGCGGGTTCTGCGACTCGAAGGATTTGTGGGCGAGACACTTTTAGGGGAAAGTGGTTCGTTGACTGACCAGGTCAAGGCCCTGGGTGCTGATCTGCTTAGTGCGCAGGATCATATGCAGGGCAGTGATCGTGCAACCGAGGAGAAAATCAATGTGTTGACAGCGAAGATTGAGCAGCTGACGACCATTGGTGAAGGGTTGGAAGCGGCTTTCAACCGACTTGATGGGGAGATTGCACTCATCAAGAGGGCTTTGCTGCAGACTAGCGGGACGGACTCTGCAGTGGTGCAACCAAAGACGAGAATTCCCGAGCCTAAGGGATACGGCGGGGACCGTAGCGCCAAGGAGCTGGAGAATTTTCTGTGGGACATGGAGCAGTATTTTAAGGCTGCCCATATTCGCGAGGGCGAAATGGTGGACATTGCTAGTATGTATTTGACTAGTGATGCCAAGTTATGGTGGCGCACAAGGGTTGGGGATAGCACCCGTGCGGCTGTAGCGACTTGGGCTGACTTGAAGAAGGAGTTAAAGGGGCACTTCCTTCCAGCAAATTCTAGTTGGCAAGCGAGAGAAGCACTGAGACTTCTGAAGCACGATGGTACTGTGCGAGAGTATGTGAAGTAGTTCACATCGCTGCTGTTGGATATCACAGGTATGTCCGAGGAGGATAAGGTATTCAATTTTGTGGCAGGTTTACAGCCTTGGGCGCAGACGGAATTGCGACGCCAAGGGGTAAAGGATTATCAGTCAGCGGTGACTGCGGCTGACAGTTTGTAGATATGCGGCTGGACAAGGCTGATCAGATGGGGTCTAAAACCAAGAGGGCAGACAAGGGTCCTGCCAACGGAAATCTTGGCGATGGAAAGGACAAGGGTAAGCCATTTGCGGGTGGTGGATAGAAAAACAAGGTGCAGTCCAAGCGGGGAGGTTGTTTTATTTGTAGCGGACCACATTTCGCACGAAATTGCCCAAACAAGGTGAACTTGAACGCATTAAGGGCGGAAGAAGATCGGGGATCTGATTCGGATGCAGAGGCACGACTCAATGTTATGAGAGTTGGAAGCATGCAGGTGCTGGGCGCTGCATGTGACAGAAAATGATTTTCTGGTGGTGGTGTTGTTCTTGGTCGAGGTGGAGATACCAAGTTCAGCACGTTAAAAGGAAGCATCAAACGGACTTGATGGCTTTTGGAAATCTCCTTAGTTTAACAAATCGAGGGCTGCTCAGAGACTATTCGACGAGGGCGTCGAACTCTTGTAGTGGGGGTGGTTTGTTAGACCCTTGTTGGCTTGACACTCAAATTGTGCGGCAGCTTGACATAGATTGGGCACAGTGAGCGGCATATGGGCGTAACGGGCGTAGATGGGCGCAGCGTTCGGCAAATGGGCGCGGCATGTGGCAACTAAGTTCAGTGGAGGCAGCAAACTTGAGACATATGTCAAAAATGGGTGGATCCCGGGGATCTACATGATGACTGTTCGAGCACGCATGATGTCTGTTCGTGGTACTTTGGAAATTTTCATAAGTGCTACTATAGGGGAGGGGTGGTCCGTGAAGTCTACCCGGGTCATGGGCGGGGTGCCATGGCCGATGCCTGGGGCATGTTGGGGCATTGTTGGGCTCCCCTAACAACAATGCTAGAGACGGATTGGTGGCTTGGATCGGATTGAAGACCCATTCATGAGCAAGGCATGGTTGGGCAAAGGTTCATTGAAACGTGGGCAACATACGGATTGTCGGGGCACAATAGCGAGTAGGCTTGACACCATTGGCAATGCTGGGTCATGGTGCACCGGGATGCTGTAACATTCGATGAGGAAGACCAAGGTTTGTGGGACAAAGGCTTGGCAAGGCAAAGAGGGGCGCTTGATATATAGGCTGGGCCTAGAGTGCCAACGAGTTGCATGGGTTCAGTGCTAGGCAATGTGGGATATGTTGGATGACAGATGAGCACTAGATGTTGGGCTGCATGAGGTGCCAGCCAACGCTGGGCGTTGGGCTGCATAGGGTGTCAGGCAATATTGGTGCATGGCTGGGCAAAAGGCATGATTTTACTTGATGGGCTGAACAACGTGCAAGGACTGATGCATGTGGAGGCAATTAGTGGGCTGGCGTGCACAGTTGGCGGGATTGCGAATTTGACTGGGTCAGAGAGCAATTGAGGTGCAATTTGAATTAGCAGGTTGCACATGGCAATAGGGCTGCGGGTCAGATAGTGGGAGCAGTTGGGAGCTGACAAGCTGGACATAGGTGTGCATAGGCGCATGTGATTGGCATGATTGAAGGCTGAAAATGCAGAACATGTGTGGGCACTCAGGGAGTGCATGGCTGCTGCATGTATGGCATGTTTCAGGTTTGATGTGCAGAACATGGATGTGCACTGCAACATGTGTTTGTCATGGTTCCACTAGCCTGCTGCACATTTGAATGCTGGATTCCTATTGGCTGGAGCCCTTTGGCAGTTGGGGGTGTCAACTGACCATTAGGCTATAAATAGGCAGTGCCTGGGGCACGAAATTGTTAAGGAGAGCATAGTGAGTGAATGCTTGGAGCAACTCTTGGGAATGCCTGGGACATGCTCTGCGTCTTAAACCCTTTGGCAGTTGGGGGTGTCAACTGACCAAGTAAGCTAAGAGTAGCTTGTGCTTGGGGCACGAATCTGGGCAAAGGGAAGTAGGGCATAGAATAGATGCTTGATACGGACTTTGCATGTACATACACAGGTTAGACAGGGTCTAGTGTATTGTAAGCCTTCGGGCAAATTCCTAGTTTATTGAGAAAGCAATAAAAGGTTGGGCGTTGGCCTGTAAATTTGTGTGTTGTCCGTTGCTTGCTTACTTACAACTTGTGTGGCAAATCAGTGTACTTGTAGCTGGGCGCAGGCGTGCTGATTTGGTTGACAGTGCTTGGAGTGCTGTGCGGAGTGGCTGACTGGGTTGCGAGGAGGCAGGCCAGGCCATCATAAGGCAAAAAATTCGGGGTAAACCGAGGGCTTTGTGACAGCCGCACGCTGGCCGCACGCCCACGCCCGCTGCCGAGGCCCCGCACCCAGCGCCTGCCGCACACGCCCGCTGTGGAGGCCCCGCGCGCGCCCGCGCCTAGCGCCCATGCGCCCGCGCCTGCCGCACACGCCCGCACGCCCAGCGCGCCAACTTGCCGCACGCCCAGCGCGCACCCGCACGCCGCGCCCATGCGCTCGCGCCCAGCGCCTGGGCCGCACGCTGGTGCCCCAATCTGCCGCACGCCGTGCCCGCGGCTTGGTCGACGCCGCACGCCGTGCACGCCTTCCAACGCCGTGCACGCCCAACTTCCAAATGTCATCAAATTCAACGCCTAGCATCGTCATACACAACTTTTCACCGTATTATCATTCGGGCACGGATATCCAAGCACGGTCTTGCCCTCGTGGCTTGGCCGACGCCGCACGCCGTGCACGCTTTCCGACGCCGTGCACGCCCAACTACCAAATGTTGTCAAATTAAGCACCGAGCGTCGCCAAGCACAAATTTCCATCATACTACCATTCGGGCACATGCGTCCAAGCACGGACATTGAGTCAATACGAACAACGATCCGAGCGGTCTTTATTTCCATTCCTACAAACATAATGAAAATGCATCAAAGCAACATAAATCATGTAAAAGTAACTAAAAACTAAATTATGTAGAAATATGATAAAAATAACTAAAAACCATATAAAAGTCCCAAAAACTAACAAATTATCAAGGTCAAAGGTACCCAAATTGTGTATATAAAACACCCTCATCAACGACCAAGGTGTTACAAGCAGGATTTTTCTGGCCAACGTTGTTTAAGGATGCCCACCACTTCGTGCAAAGATGTGACAGATGTCAAAGGGTGGGAAATATTTCCAAGCGTCATGAGATGCCCTTGAATGCCATATTAGAAGTTGAAGTCTTTGACGTTTGGGGAATAGATTTTATGGGACCATTCCCATCTTCCTTTAACAACCTCTACATCCTTTTTGGCGGTCGATTATGTCTCTAAATGGGTGGAAGCAAGTGCGCTGCCGACTAATGATGCCGAAGTGGTTCTTAAATTTCTGCACAAAAATATTTTCACACGTTTTGGCACCCCAAGAGCAATTATCAGTGATGAAGGGAGTCACTTTTGCAACAGGTCATTCACGGCTCTCCTAGCTAAGTATGGGGTACACCACCGTGTTGCTACAACGTACCATCCCCAAACCAGTGGCCAAGTCGAAGTGTCAAATAGAGAAGTGAAGAGAATTCTGGAGAAAATTGTCAATCCGAATAGAAAAGATTGGTCAGCAAAATTGGATGATGCGCTTTGGGCTTATCGGACAGCTTATAAGACGCCCATTGGCATGTCTCCGTACCAATTAGTCTATGGAAAGGCGTGTCACCTACCGGTTGAGCTTGAACATAGAGAATATTGGGCCATCAAAAGGTTGAATTTTGATCTCGCGGCTGCTGGGGAAAAAAGGCTACTTCAGCTGAATAAGCTCGACGAATTCTGGTTGCAAGCATACGAGAATTCGAAGATATATAAGGAAAAAGTCAAGAAGTGGCATGATCGGAAAATCATCGATAGGACTTTTGAGCCGGGACAAGCAGTGCTTCTTTTCAATTCTAGGCTGAAGTTATTTCCAGGGAAGCTCAAGTCGAGGTGGTCGGGTCCTTTCATTGTTAAACAAGTATTCCCTCATGGCGCCGTTGAAGTTTTTGCAAGCAATCCGGAAAAGTCGTTTAAAGTCAATGGCCAAAGATTGAAGCATTATTGGGGTGGTGGTGTTGATCGCCAGAAAACCTCAATCACTCTTGCCGATTAAAGATGAAACAGGAAGTAGTCAGGCTGAAAGACTTTAAATCAAGCGCTACTTGGGAGGCAACCCAAGTTTTAATTGTTTTTAGTTATCATTTGTGAATTTTAGGACTTAGATTAAGTTTTATTTTTATCTTGTAGTAATTAGATACTTTGTTTCTGGGTTTTATTGTTTATAGGTCATATACCAAGGAGTATACATGAGGAAATCATCAAAAGGGCTTAATAGCTCAAATTCCAGATTTTAACCCAGCGCGGCCGTGCCCCAAATGTGAAGAAAACCAGCGTGGCCGCGCCTGACTTCAGAAACTTAAAATGGTCCAGCTGGTACACCAGCGTGGCCGCGCCGCATCTTAGAAGTTGAAAAAAAATTTGCTGGCACACTAGCGCGGCCGCGCCCCATTCAGTTCAAATCCAAGCGCGGCCGCGCCGCGATCGGATCCCAGTTTTTAAAAACCAAGATCGACCCGACCCACGACTACTTTTTATTTCCTTTTCCCGCTTGGACTCTATTTCTCCAAACCTATTCCATCTAAAAAAACCGTCTCTCTCTGTTTCCTTCTCTTCCAAATCGGATTCCTTACCAAAACCCAATCTCTACACAATCATTCTATAAATCAAACTCTACAATATCAAACCATAGTTCGTATTATCATTCATCTCTATTCTCTCTCTAATACATCCATACATAGCCGACACTCTCCATTCACTCCCCAAATCCGATCTCTTCAACAATCACAGAGTACATCAAGGAGATTGTCAGTATAACGCAGTGGGTTAGCAAGGAATTGCAGTGGGTTTATTGAAGTAAGTATGTTGCAATTAGGGTTTTACATTGTACTAAGATTCTTGTCAGATTTTACACAGGGGATTGCATAGTATTGGTTTTGTTGCTTGTAATTGAGTTGTGCATGTAAGTATTTTAGATTGTTATTGTTTGAGAAACCCTAGTGTAGTTTCTTTCAAGTTTGGGGGAGATTTTGCTTTAGTGTGAATTGGGGATTGAATTGATATGGCTTCCAAACAACCACGAGGAGAATCGTCCAGTTCACATGCACACGCTGAGGATGTAGATTTTGATAGGAGTCGGTTTGTTTCGGCTGAGGCGGAGGACTTCTATCACCGGGTTTTGTTGGGAAAGACCTTTGTATTGGAGCATGGGCTAAAGCCCGATCCTGGTTTGGATGGAGAGATGATGCGTATGATCAGGGCTAAAGGCTGGTCATTATTTGTGGAGCCACCATTGTCAGCACCTATTTCTGTGGTTCAAGAATTTTACGCCAACGCCAAGATTACAAAGGATGGGACTGCGTTTGTGAAGGGCTGTCAGGTGCCTTATGATAGCCGAACTATTAATGATATCTACCACTTGCCTACCATTCCCATTTCTGACCCTGAGAGTTTCCATTCTACAAACTAGGAACCCAAGCTGGAAAGAATCAAAAATGCTTTGTGTAAGCCTGGTACCGAGTGGACTATGAAGCAGGGGACCGACCAGAAGCTTCATTTTCCGTACACAGCCTTGAGTCGCTACGGTAAAGCCTGGTACAGCTTCATTTGTGCCAATCTCATGCCCACCAGGCACCAGAACGACGTGACCAAGGACCGGGCAATTCTGCTATATGGGATAGTGATGGGAAAGTCTGTCAATGTTGGTTATGTGATTCACCAGCCTATTCGTCGTTACCTTCATGGAGGTACTTCAGGGGGTATCCCGCATGCTTCGGTGATTACCCGCTTATGTGCAGCTGTGGGAGTGGAGTGGGCCGACAGTGAGCCAGTGCAGCTCCCGATGAATACCATTGATCACACGACGATAACAAAGTATAAGGTGTGGGAAGGAGCCCCGTCGCATGCTCGTGGAGCAGGATTCTTGTTAGGGGACTATTCTGAGAGTGAGGAGGCGTCTAATCAGCCGGTGCCTGAGCCTGAACAACCGGTTAATACCTCGTAGGCTCGATTGGATCGTATGGAGAGGAGGATGACTCGGCGGATGGATGCCATACACTCGAGCATGACGGAGCTTCGTTCCTTTTCCACTCAGCTTTCAGATAGCTTCTCACAGGCATTTTCTCAGTTGGGCGTTCAAGTCCAATTCCCGACTTTTGGTGCAACCTCAGTTTATCCACCTCCGGACACACCTTCCGATGGGGAGGAGGCAGATGATGCTACTTCGGATTAGGGGAGTTTTCTTTCCTTTTCCTTTTCTTTTATTGTTTTATCCAATGAGGGCATTGTCTGTTTTAAGTTTAGGGGAGCTCTTTTAGGTTTTTTGTTTAGCATGTTTATTGGTTTTGTGCATCATATCTGTTAGTATATTAGTATCTTGCATAGTTTAGTTTGGTTGTGCATTTAGTTTGTTGCACGAATCCAATTGAATAGTTGGTATGATTTTGGCTCGGCCAATGATGAGATGGGTATTATTGTGTTAGCTTGGACAGTTTGAAAGTCGTTAGGGATACAATAATTTTGATCTTGAGGATAATTATGCCTGTCATAACTTGAGTTTTTGGATTGCACAACTAAATTGATTAATTTGACTGTTGGAGTTCAAAGGGTTGCATAACTGATATTTACATGAGAATTTGATAACACATTGTTCGGTAAATCAATAAAGAAGGTTGAATAGGGTAAAATCTGAGTTTGGGGGTTTCTTTAGGGTTTCTTTATTAAGGCTAAAAAAAATGGAACATAAATACAATAAATGCGTTGACTAGTTGGGTTCTGTGGCCTCTATCACTCGGGTAATTAGATCCTTAGGGGTGTCTTAACACCTAGTGCCCTAAAGCTGTCTGGTTTGGGAGTCATTGATTGAACGCTCGCTACATGGGTGGTTTTAAAAAGCCTAAGAGAACTTGACATTGCACAGTCAAGCATAAATATGAGATGGAGCGTAAAACGCACTCGTAGTAGAATAAAGTAGGAATAGAATCTTGTTAAAACCTTCATGCTTGGTATTTACTTGATTTTGGCCGGATTTGTTGTATTTGCTTTAATTGGAGTAAAAATGGATTATGCTTGTTGTAGAGTTGGTTATGTGGCTTTATTGTGAACTTTGGTCAGTTAAGTCGATTAATGAGCACACACGCACAACTTGGGTGATGATAGGTATATATTGCTTGATTGGTTGAGATTATTAAATCCTTGTGATTGGAATTGTTGTTTCACGCTAGTTATTGATATCTCTGAGGCATACAGTTACCATTCATACTGGCTATTGGTTGGATTCGTAGGCGTGCTAGTTTTTAGTACATTTATGGCATTGTGTTGCATTGTGTTAGTTATTGCATTGCATTGTGTTGCTTGGGGACAAGCAATAGTTTAAGTTTGGGGGAATTTGATGAGTAGGTTTTATATCTACGAATCAGATACCAATGAACATGAATTATTGCTTATTTCCATGGTTTTCAGTTACTTTTCATGTATTTTGTGTGTTTTTTGTAGGTTGCACATGTTGGGATTGCATTGGGCGAGAATTGGACGTTCGAGCGGATGAAGTTGCTGATGTTGCTAAGGCTGCATGAACTCAGAGCAGCGCGGCCGCGCCCAAAATGAACTGGGTAGCAGCGCGGCCGCACGTGATGTCAGAGTTAGAAAAAAATGGCTGCCAGGGTAGCGCGACCGCGCGCCTTGCAAGCTTAATTCAGGCGCGGCCGCGCCGGTTCGAGTGAGGGCAAAATCGACTTTTCTGATGTTTTAAATGGTTTTGATTTGAACTTGGATTTGAAACTTTGTAATTAATTAGGGGTTTTATCAGATACTATAAATAGGTGTTTTGTAGTTGGTAATTGGTATCTATCTATTAGCAAACCCTAGTTTGGAGCAAGTGGAGAAGATTTGAAGCAAGTTGATAGCAAGGAGAAGCAAGGAAGAGCAGGACAGAGTTTGAAGGATTGCTTTCAGTGTTTCTTCTCTTTTCTCTCTATTCCAAACTTTTGATGTTATTAAACTTGTGGATGATGATTTCTAGTTTATTTATGAACTAAATTTCTTTTAAGGCTATAATGGATCTTAATGCGTAGTTTGAATAGCATGCTTCTTTGAATATTATGATTAGTTATTTTTGGATTGTCTATTATGGTTTGTGCTGAATTGTTAATTATCTGGCCAATAATTATTGAGATAATCTATATGAATTTGAAAGATGAAGTGTAGATTTAGATCTAACCATAATAGAATGTGATTGTGTCTTCTGCTGTTGATGGAATTCATAATTTGTGATTAGGATAGAGATAAACCTATCACCGCATGTAATCAAAATAGGGAACTTGGGCTTTAAATCCTTTTTAATTGTAATTCACATAGAAATATAGTGAGTTAGTTATCTAGGGTGATGAACTTGAGTCTATCAATTGTGGATTTAAGTTAGGTTGTTTATGAAACATTGAAAGATGATCATAAATAGTGATGTGTTTCTGGTTAACAATCCAGAATAACTAGCATAATCCAAAGGGGAGCATGTTAAGTGAAATAAAGCATTAAGTGAAGTTATAGTCTTAAGTCTTTAAAAAATCTGTTTTCAAACTAGTGTTAGTAATTTAATTTAGAATTAATTAGTTAAATTCAAAACCTCAGAATTCATAAATCACTTGTTTATTAAAAATTGATTTGATTTAAATTTGGAATTTGTCATTATAGAATCAATTCTTCTCTGTGGGACGATACTCTACTTTCACTTTATTACTTGTGGACTGCGTATACTTGCGTATTTTTGCTAGTATAGATTTTGGCAAACAAGTTTTTGGCGCCGTTGCCGGGGAACAATTGTGTCTATAATTTCAAGTTTTAGTTTTAATTAAATCAGTTTTAGTTAACATTGTTTTTCTTGTTACTTCCTGTTTCAGGTGATCATGGTTTGTTTATGCAAACCCGATCAAAGCAGTCGGAACTTGTGCAGAGTGAAGACGATCTTGAAAACAAGTTACGCAAGTTGAGAAAGTTTTGTCGTGAAACCATCGAGAAAGAAAAAATGGCTAACGAAGAACAGAAATCATTGAGGGAATATGCCATGCCTAAGCTTGATGAAATCAGGTCGAGCATCACGAGGCCAGCCATCACGGCTAATTCCTTTGAGATCAAGTCGGGTACAATTCAGATGATTCAGAATGCGGTACAGTTTGGGGGATTAGCTAACGATGATCCTAACGAGCACTTGGTTAGCTTTCTTGAGATTTGTGATACATTCAAATATCCAAATGTATCTGATGATGCGGTGAGACTACGTTTGTTTCCGTTTTCACTAAGGGATAAAGCAAAGAGTTGGTTGCACTCACTTCTACCGGGGTCCATCACAACTTGGGATGACTTGGCCCATAAATTCCTAGCAAAATTCTTTCCGCCGGCTAAGTCTGCTAAGTTGAGAAACGATATTTCCACTTTTGAGCAAAGTCATGGAGAGACACTGTATGAGGCTTGGGAAAGGTTCAAAGAGTTATTGACAAGATGCCCACATCATGCATTACCCAAGTGGTTGCAAGTCCAGACATTCTACAATGGGCTGAGTAGTAATACTCAAACAATTATAGATGCAGCTGCTGGGGGAGCACTTATGGATAAGAATTTTAATGAAGCTTACACCTTGTTAGAAACTATGGCTGCAAATAACTATCAATGGCCGACGTCGAGGATGAATCACCAAAAGGTAGCTGGAGTTTTGGAAGTAGATGCAGTCACTACACTAACAGCTCAGATGGCAGCCTTGTCTAAGAAAATTGAAGCTTTGGCGGAGTCGAAAGTCCAGCAAGCAGCTTATGTGTGTGAACTATGTGCAGGCGCACATCCAACGGAGTATTGTGCCATTAATCCGGAATCGGTACAGTATTTGGGGAGTTATAACAGACCACAACAGCCATACCAGAATGCATATAATCCGGGGTGGAAGAATCATCCGGGTTTCTCATGGAGCAATAACACTCAAGTTCAAAATCCCGCTCCAAGATAACAGAACCCCCCGGGTTTTCAGAACCAAGCTCCACAACAGGCAGAGAAAAAACCAAATTTAGAAGAATCTTTAGCAAGATTTATAACAGCATCAGAGAAAAGAATGAATGAGCAAGATAAGCTGTTAAATCAGGTAGACTTGAATGTGAAGAGCCAAGCGGTGTCAATTCAGAATCTGGAAAATCAGCTTGGACAATTAGCTCAAGCCTTGAACAATCGACCACAAGGAGTACTTCTAAGTGATACAGAAGTCAACCCCAAAAGAGATGGTAAGGAACAATGTCAAGCTGTAACACTTCGAAGTGGGAAGCAACTCCAGCAGAGCAGCGCGGCCGCGCCAGAAATACAAGGGGAGGCAGCGCGGCCGCGCCCATCCCCAGTCCCAGATCCTGCAGAGAAATTGGTAGGAAAAGACAAGGAAACGGCACGATTAGGATGGTATGCATACTCCTAGGATATTGAATAGGCTTATCCCCTATAAGATATCTGAACAAAGCTTTTGTAAGTCATTGAAGACTGATAGAACTAGTTGAAACACATGGTTCATGTACTGAACCCTCAGTTGGGCAAAATCATTGAACTTCCTTCAAATTAAACACATTGTGTTTACATTTTTGAATAAACTTGCTAAGCATTTTGTAGCTCATCTTTGCATAAACTTTCCTTTGTAGTTTTAGATGGTAATCCCGGAACTTCAGGGACGAACAATGGAAATAGGTCGCGTTAATTAGTATTATCTTACTGTTTTAATAAATTCAAGTCTTATAAGACTTTGTTGTAATAAGAACATGGTACTAAGAATGATGTAATCAAACTTAAGGTTATGAAATATATATTATCATCTTTTGTTATATCGATTTCGTTGTATTTACATTCTTAGATAAGTTAGAAAGTAGCATTTGATTTAGTAAATTATCTATATGAACTATACATCTGAATGAGGGTATTTGAATGATATTGGGAGTTCTGTAAGCACTGAAGTTACACTTAATGAGCGTCGGTAAGGTGTCACCTTTACCGGAATGCGCCCCTTAGTTCCAAGAACAATCTTATCATTAATACTGTAAATGTCAGATAGATATGAACTATTGATATGAAAGAGATATCCATAAGATATAAATCTATAAATCCAAGTGAGGGTATCCAAACATAGTTAATGTTCTGACGAGAACTACTATCTGTTATGGGATACTGTGAACCTTGAATAGATAGAAGTTATATATTATAGAATATTTATAGTTGATTAGTTTAGCGTGAGCACCAAATCTGCTATAAGGAGTGTAGAGAATTTGGGGGCTTCACATTTTGGTATCAGAGCTATAGATTGTAGCTCTAAGGTAGGAAGTACCTTAGGATATAGTCTGTTATAGATAGCAAAACTAGGATTTGACATACTCAAAAAAGAGTCCGTAAAATAAGCAATACACATAAGATATCCTTAAAAGCTTTATATTTATGTGTAAACCTACTTTACTATAATACTAAACAAGTAAAAGTCTTTTATAGGATGGAAGATCGTGCTTGGGAAGACCTTCCAGTGATAGATCTACTTATGGAGAGTCTGAGACAGATAGTGACCTAGAGGAGGATCCTGAGGAGGAGGAACTCCTACATGACCAAGAGATATTAGAGGTAGAACAAGCTGAAGATCCGGTAGCTAGTTAGTTGATAGATCACGAGGAGGAGGTATTAGATGAGGATCTTGGAGCTGGGCAATTGATAAGTATAGAAAGGCATGAGGAAATACTTACAACATTGGTACAACAGTCAACATAGGACATAGAGGCTGTTAACTTTAGGGCATTTATAGCCGAGGGTTTACTGGAGGCAGAGAGGGGTTCTACTCGTCGACTAAGAACATTACTACAAAATACTCAAAAGGAAAGGTAGGATGTACAAGTGCAGTTAGATCGAGTTGTTTCAGGGTGTCGTAACTCATTCGACGACTTAGAGCGTCGAGTGATTAGATATCCGGTAGAAGATAAGAAGGTGGACTATCTTATAGATCGATCAGTAGTATGCCACATGATCTAGGATGCATAGGATGAGGTGTGTGGTTATTAAGTATGGGATAGTACTTAGGCTTACTTTCAGTAGTGTGTATTATAAAAATTTTGGTTATAAATAGGGAATCCTTTGTATTAGCTAGTGGTAGTATAAACTACTAGTTGGATATGTAATATACAAATTATGTTTGTAAAAATCAATTTATTAACTCTGTGTGCAGTATATACTTGTATTTGTACTTGTCTTTCCTTTATTTATAGAATCATGGCAACAAGAAGGAGAAATCAAACAGAAAGAGAGAACGAGGATAGAGAAACAAACCTTACCCAACAGTTATTTAATATACTCTTAGGAGCCTTACAGGGTCGTCAACCAAACCAACCCAATGCAGTTACCCCACAGGGCACATTATTTAAAGACTTTAAACTTGTTGGTCTGCCTGAGTTTAAAGGAACCGCAGAACCCGTTGAGGCTCAAACCTGGATTACTAAAATAGAAAAGTTCTTTATTGTAACTAATCTCAGTGAAGACCAAAAGACGGTCTTTGCCACCTTTTTCCTCAAAGGTGAGGCGAATCATTGGTGGGAAACTAATAAGATTCGCGTAGGTGTAGGGATAGTTTCTTGGGGTAGGTTCAAGGAACTATTCTTTGAGAATTACTTTCCCCAATCAATGCAGGATCGTTTGGAGGTACGATTTCTAATGTTGAAACAAGGGGAGCTTACTGTATCTTAATATACAGCTAAGTTAAATGAACTAGCTAGGTTTTCCCCGCATCAAGTAGATTCGGAGGCAAGGAAGACCCGAAGATATGAGGAGGGTTTGAAACCCCAAATTCGTAGTAAAGTGTCAGTGTTCCAAGTAAAAACCTTTCCAGAAATTCTCGAAAAGGCTATCATAGTTGAGAACAAGAACGAGTCCCTTATAAAATTTCATAAGGATAAAAAGAGTCAAAATAAAGGGGGAAGGGTTAAAGGAGAAGCAAGTACAGGCAGGTTTAATAATAATAATTACAAGAAAAAGTGGGATACCACTTTTTTTAATAATTTTGGGAGAAGGGGAAATAACTATAAGAATAACAACAACAATAACAGAAAATAACAATAATAGGAATGAACTTTGTGTTACATGTGGGAAAAATCATAGAGGAATGTGTCTTAAAAAAAGTGAATTGTTACAAGTGTGGTCGGGAGGGATATTATGCCCCTGAGTGCCCTAAAACCAATAGGAATAGGTGTTTCAATTGTGGGTCAATGGATCACATAGCTAGAAATTGCCCAAGACCCAGGAATCAAATGAAGGGGGAAACCAAACAACAAACAATAGCTTTAAACCAACAGTAGCAGGAGCTACAGGTCAGAGTCATCTAACCGCCATAACATTTAATATGACGATGAGGGATGTTGTTGCTTCACAAGACGTAGTGACATGTATCATCCCTATCAACACTTTAAATGCAGATGTGTTATTCGACTCTGGTGCTACTTGTTCATTTGTGTCTAATAGTTTTGCTTAAAACTTGAATATACCATGTGAAAACTTAGACATACCTTGTAGTGTAGAAATTACAAATAGAGAGATAATTCCCGTTAAAACCATATATATAAATTGTAACATATAAATTAAGGGACACAAGTTTCTTGTGAACCTTATTCCTATACAGCTGGGGGAATTTGACGTAATTTTAGGCATGGATTGGTTGGTTAATCATAATGCAATGATTAACTGCCACCGAAAGCGTGTAAATCAGTTGACTGCGTTGAAGTCAAAGATAGTGTTCAACGGTGGTTGTTCACCTAAACGGTCTCGATGTCTGATAGTAATGCAAGCGGAGAGATTTCTTAGGAATGGTTGTATGGGTTATTTAGCATATATAGTAGATAATAGAAAGGAAGGAGTAAAGCTAGATCAAATACCTGTAGTTAGGGAATTTCATGATGTGTTTCCCGATGACTTACCAGGTCTTCCTCTGGATAGGGAGATCGAGTTTGTTATTGATCTTGCACATGGTACGACGCCAGTTTCGAAGGCACCTTACAGGATGACAGCAGATAAGTTGAAGGAGTTACTTGTGCAGTTACAGGAACTCTTAGACAAGAAGTACATACAACCTAGTGTTTCACCTTGGAGAACACCGATGTTGTATGTAAAGAAGAAGGATGAGACTTTGAGGTTATGTGTCGATTATCGAGAATTAAATAAGTTATTCATAAAGAACAAATATCATTTACCAAGAATTGATGATCTGTTTGACCAATTGAAAGGGGCCAAACACTTTTCGAAGATCGACCTACGATCAGGTTATCATCAGCTAAATGTAAGAAAAGAAGATGTACCGAAGACAGCGTTTAGGATACGTTATGACCATTATGAGTTTCTTGTGATGTCCTTTGGATTAACGAATGCACCGGCAGCATTTATGGACTTGATGAACCGAGTGTTCAAACCATGCTTAGACAAATTTGTCATCGTGTTCATCGATGATATTTTAATATACTCGAAAACACGGGAGGAGCATGTTGAACATTTGAGGAGCGTATTGGAGATATTACGAAAGGAACAACTTTATGCAAAGTTTTCCAAGTGTGAATTATGGTTAGAAAGAGTCCAATTCTTGGGTCATGTGATTGACAAGAATAGGATCGCGGTAGATCCAACTAAAATAGAAACGGTTGTGAATTGGGAACAACTAACAACTCCAATAGAAGTAAGAAGTTTTCTTAGTTTAGCGGGTTACTATCGGCGTTTTATACAAGATTTTTCAAAAATAGCAACCCCGCTAACTAATTTAACTCGAAAGATGATAAAATACGTCTGGACAGATAAATGTGAAGAAAGTTTTCAAGAGTTGAAGAAGCGTTTGAGCATGACACCAGTGTTATCATTACTAGATAATATTGGGGGACTTGTAGTTTATAGTGATGCATCACACAAGGGATTAGGTTGTGTATTGATGCAACATGGGAAGGTGATCGCGTATGCATCATGACAACTCAAAGATTATGAGAAAAGATATCCTACCCATGATTTTGAGTTAGCCGCCGTAGTATTTGCCTTGAAAATTTGGAGGCATTACTTGTACGGGGAGAAGTGTGAGATATACACAGATCACAAAAGTCTGAAGTATATTTTCATGCAGAAGGAGTTAAACATGAGGCAGAGGAGATGGCTAGAGCTGATAAAGGATTTTGACTATGACATCTTATATCATCCCGGGAAAGCCAACGTCGCTGCAGATGTGTTAAGTAGAAAGAACCAAGAGAAGTTGAATGTAATAACAAACAACGAGGTATTGATAAAAGAGTTTGATAAACTTGAAATTGAGGTAAGAGTTCCAGTTAACTCTACCCAGAAGTTATTCGTTGTAGAGAGTGGTTCGACTTTACTGGATAGAGTCATGGAACTATAGGAGATAGATGAAGAGTGTCAAAAATGTAAAACTAAAATAACTCATATAAAGAATATCAAATTTAGAATAGATAAAGATGGATTACTAAGGTACGATGATAGAATTTGGGTCCCTTCAGTACAAGAACTAAAAGATGAAATACTGAATGAAGCTCATAACTCTAAGTTCGTCGTGCATCCGGGTAGTACAAAAATGTACAAAGATTTAAGCCGATACTTTTGGTGGTCGAATATGAAAAGAGAAATAGCATAATGGGTAAGTAAATGTTTAACTTGTCAAAGGGATAAAGCCGAACATCAAAAACCTAGTGGGTTACTGCAGCCCTTATAAATTCCTGAGTGGAAGTGGGAACATATCACCATGGATTTCGTAGTAGGTCTCCCAAACACTCATAAAGGTCACAATGACATTTGGGTAATTGTAGATCGTCTTACCAAGTCAGCCCATTTCTTACCCATAAAAGTTAGCTTCAACCTTGACCAATTAGCCAAGCTTTACATCAATGAAGTTATTTCTAAGCATGGAGTACCTATTTCCATAGTGTCAGATCGAGATCCTAGATTTACTTCAACTTTTGGGAAAAGTCTCCAGAAACACTTAGGGACGCAATCAAGATTAAGCACAACTTATCACCCACAAACAGACGAACAAAGAGAGAGAACAATTCAAACATTGGAGGACATATTGCGAACTTGCATCATGGACTTCAAGGGAAGTTGGGAGGATCAATTACCTTTAGTAGAGTTTGCTTACAATAATAGTTACCATGCCAGCATAGGAATGCCAACATATGAAGCTTTATACGGAAGGAAGTGTAGAACACCAATATGTTGGGACGAAGTCGGTGAGCGACAACTGTTATGACCAGAAATAGTTCAACAAACTGCTGAGGTAGTTCAGATTATACGAGAGAGATTGCAGGCATCTCAAGATCGACAGAAGAAGTATGCGGATCAACATAGGAAACGACGAGATTTCGATGTCGGGAGCTACGTATTTTTGAAAGTATCTCCTTGGAAGGGCAAGATACGTTTTGGCAAGAAAGGGAAGCCGAGTCCAAGATTCGTAGGACCAATTCAAATTCTAAGAAGGATAGGTGACGTAGCCTTACCTCATGAGTTAAAACATATCCATAACATATTTCATGTGTCCGTATTACGACCATACAAACCCAATTATAAACACGTTATAGATCACGAGCTTATTCAGATCGAGAAAGATTTGTCGTATGAGGGAGTTCCTATTGAAATCATAGATAGGAAAGAACAAATTCTACGAAATAAAGTAATTACTTCAATGAAGGTAATTTGGAGGAATCAAAACATAGACGAAGCTATGTGGGAGCTTGAAAGTAAAATGCGAGACAACTACCCACATTTATTTCTGTAACCTATACTTTAATTTTGAGGACGAAATTCTTATTAGAGGGAGTGAATGTGATATTCCAGACCTTAATAATATTCGTATATGTAAATTATGTGATTATTAAATAAAATTTCTTATTCTGACTCTATGTTGTGTGATTGTATACTCTAATGAAGAATTAGGTAAAATAAATTTTTTTTGTCAAGCTGCTTAGTCGTGCTTACATTGACAAAAAGATTTGTCGTGCTTTCCACGATTTCTCCGAGAAGTACCCCGATAAATTATTTTTTTTTACACGTTGTTGTGTCGAGCTTGGGAATGACAGTGATTTGTCAAGCTTGGAAGATATTTTTATTGAGGAGCTTAGAAGATAAGTTCAATTGCAAGCTGCATTGTCGAGTTTGGAAGATATTTTCATTGAGGAGCTTAGAAGATAAGTTCAATTGCAAGCTACATTGTCGAGCTTGGAAAATATTTTCATTGAGGAGCTTAGAAGATAGGTTCAGTTGCAAGCTGCATTGTCGAGCTTGGTAGATATTTTGAGGGAATATGCCAAGAATATTCTAAGAATATGCTAGGGTGCAGAGTGTAATTAATTAGGTATTAATGTGTAATAAGCCGACCAAGCTAGGTACTAAAGTGTAATTAATCAAGTACTAAAGTGTAATAAGCCGAGTCCGTAACGTGCAATTAGCAAAACTTCCTATAAATAGCAAGTTAAGTTCATTCATTCCTTACCATTTTTCAAGAGCAGTTCAAGAGTGACAATGCTCTATATTTATATTTTGAGAGATATTATGAGATAAAAATTACTTTCGAAGTATCGAAGCACTACGCGATTAGAAGTAAAGCTAGCAGCTACAAGAGGTATGACTCTAGTGGTTATTATTTTCATTCTTCTTTATATATTTAATAAAAATATACTTTTATAAGCAGTTGTAATACCCAAATTATTTTATGTATATAGTACGAAAGTTCTATTTACAAGCAGTTATAATGCTAAAATTATCTCAAATATAATAGTCGAATATTCATTTTATAAATAGTTATAATGCTCAATTTATTTTAAATATAGTTGATGAATATTTATTCTATAAGCAGTTATAATTCTGAAATTATTTGATGTATAGTAGAAGGAGTCTTATTTTATAAGCGGTTATAATACTTGAAATAAAACTTAAAAGATTTAATTGTTAAACGCTTGTTTGTCTACATGGACTTATAATCGTGTAGGATTTACGACGAACGTTTAGACCGTTATATTTATCTTTAAAAGATATAGGAGGCAAGTGTTCTATTCCTTTAAACTATGTGCAAGTATTTTAACGCTTATTATTGGTATAAATAGACATAAATAGACTATGTGTCGCCGATAGACTGTGTAAACTAGACGAACTAGACACATGCAAGTCTCTAAACCTTGTTACCTTTATGCAAGTCTTTTATATCTTTCTATCAATTGTTGTGAAGTTATTGCTTCTTGATTCAGCATAACTTAAGAAATGAATCATTATTCATATATTGTTTATCAGAGCATAAATTATTGTGTCAAACCAAATTGATTGGTACGACATCTTGTACTAAGTATACAAACACCCTTTTAAGGAATGTTATTGTCGATAATATATTGACATCAAGTGCAGTTGGGCACGATTAGGATGGTATTGATAAGTAGGTTTTATACCTACGAATCGGATACCAATGAATGCGGATTAGTGTTTATTTCCTTGGTTTGTAGTTACTTTTCATGCATTTTGTGTGTTTTTGTAGGTTGCATATGTTGGGGATTGACTTGGCGAGAATTGAGTGGATTCAGTAGTTGCAGATGCAGAGTTGTAGGAAATTAGAGTAGCGCAGCCGCGCCTAAAATAACCTAGGGAGCAGCGCGGCCGTGCCGGTCTTTAGAGTTGAAAAATAATTGGCTGGTAGTGCAGCGCGACCGCACCCCCTTCAAACTTATTTCTAGCATGGCCACACCGGTTCGGGAGTTGACCAGAGTTGACTTTTTCATTAATTAAAGCAACTTGATGTGTACTTGGAATTCAGACTTCTTATGTAACAATCCGGATATTCAGATATTATTAAAATAAGAAAAATAATAAATAAATTTCTTATTTTAAGATATGTTAATTGTGTTTGACTGCATAAATATTTTTGTGCTATGATTTTTCGTGATGAATTAGATGTGTATAATAAATGAGAAGGTATACATTTATTTGAAGAATTATATTTAATAACTATTAAAATGAGTTAGCTTAAATTAGCTACAAGATGAAATGAATAAATAATTCATTAATTGATAAATTAGTGAATTAAGATGTTTGTTTTAATTAGTTAAATAATGAAGTTTATTTAATTAATAATAAATTATTATAACATGAATAATGGAATAATATTTAATATTATTTCAAATGAAGGTATATTAATAATATGAGGTCCAATATATATCATATGTATATTGGCATCAAGTTTATGAATTACAATTTTAATGTGAGTAAAGGATATAATATATTAAATTATATAATATATATTTAAATCGTTTAAAAACAATATATGGAAGGAAAGAGATGATTAAATTTAATTATATAAAATTATTGTATATATTAAATAAGTGAATTAAAATAATTAATTTAATATTAATTATTTTAATATAGTTGGTTCGTTACATTAAATGTGTTATTCTATTTAATGTATTGATTCCATCATTATTGGAATAATTAAATAACTTTAATACATTAATTGGTATATGTATTATATATATATATATATATATATATATATATATATATATATATATATGAGAATGTGTAATATGTAAGTATAATATATTTGTGGTAAGCAATACATATATAAAATATATATATATGTGTAAGAAGAACGTATTATATAATATATGTATATAAATTGTATAATTTAATTAAGATTTTATAGGAATAATATATAATATATGTAGTGGGAATATAATGTATAGAATATATTATGTAAGTATTTGGAAACCATGTTAGTAAACCATGTTACTGTGAACCATGTTGCTGTGACCGAGAAATAAAGAAGCAGTGCATGTACTGAGTCATAAGTTTATTAAGTAGGAGGTGTCCTCTTAATAGGCTAACAACATTACACTAATCCATTGTCTCTGACAAGTTATATAAAGATTGGAAAAAAAAATAATTTTCAGTCTTCAGTCTCTACTCCTTCATTCCAATTCCGAATCACTCATTCCCATTATCTGCTACCTACAAATCTTAGTCATCAAATTCTTTAAGAGTTAAGGCCATCAACGAAAATTGAAGATGAAGTAGAGCAGAGGGCTGTCAAAAGAGGAATCATATTCAATTGATTATACGCACTGAAGCAAGATATTAAGCAACAAGAGGTAATTTAATGATACCTGCTAAATTCATGAACGTGAGAGCAAACTATATTATGTATTGCTATGTTCTTTTAAATTGGGTATTCATATGTGAAATTTTTATAAACTAAATTGCTTGGCTGTGAATGGTTGGGTTGTACTAGATAATATTTGCAGATGGATGTATAAGGAAGAGATTCTATATAGAAATCTGGATTAGAATTCAGATTTTAATATGTAAGAAATCTGGAAAATTGAAGAATGCACACAACATATTCGGTAAAATGCCTAAATGAAATTCAAAGCTTAAAAATCAATAATGAATCAGAACTTTGAACTGGAATGTAATGGAATAGGTATAATAAGGTTGCCTACATAATTCAAGTTAACCAAAACACGTATGATAGTAAATTTGGAACAAAACGAAATGTTATAAACAGTTGTGAGCAAGCATTTTTGAAGCCTTGTTTGGGCTGTCTAGAGTGTCTAAAATGGAAAGCTTATAGTTTATAAATAGAGTCTTATATGTTATTTATAATATATCTAAACTTTAGTGTAATCAGAGATATGAGTTAGGAGGAATTAAATCGCGAATGGGGAACAGGGCTGCTGCCCATGGCAGCAGCAGTAGCTGTGTCGGCGTGTCGGCATTGGTGAGGAAGTTGCTGGCTGCGTGTGGCAGGAGTGTGCAGCAGCTATGCGCCACAGCAGCCCGCGCCACAGCAGCCCATGGCGAATGAACCATGCAGCGCACCCATGGCGAACGAACCATGCAGCGCACCCATAGCGAACGAGCCACCAACAGCAACGCTCGGCGAACGAGCCAGCAATAGCAGCTTGGCTTAGCTGAGTTTGTTGATGTTAAAACTCACAGCCCAGTAGTAGAAATTAAACCAACAACCGCTATGACTACTTTACCCAAACTAATTTCAGGGATTAATTCGCCAATTATCCACTAAGTTAGTTTCTTAATTCCAAACACATGAATGTATAGAATTTATAATGAAGTATAAATTATAAAACTAACAACATACGCGGTTAAACTTAGAATTGTTAAACCAAATAAGAAGTGACAATTACTTAAGTGGGCTGTTAGCATGCTAATAACCACGCAAGTAGCAGCACATGGCTGCTATGTTAATATGGGGCGAACTAGTTTGGCTTCAAGAGATAGTTTGAAAAGTTAACCATAAGGTTTGGCTTAAACTTTCCTAAACAAACAAATATATGGAATCTATACTAAAGATACGATTCAATATAATTGAATTAACAATATAAAGAATAAAGTTATAAAAAGTAAGTGTAGTAACTTTAAGGGGGGCTGTTTATGCATTTTGTGAAGCGTGTTAAGTTGTAATACTACAACTTATATGAATAAGTCTATAAAACGAATTGGTAACTACAACGACGCCCAATATACAAAATAAGTTAATAGTTCATTTTGAATACCTAAGTTAGGTGTAAAGAGGATGGGATAACCATATATTTAAATTACAGATAGTTATAAACTAAAATCGTGGGGTATTCACGAATAAAAATCACGTCACCGTTTATTAAAGCAATAAATGACTATCGAAAGTAAAAGAGCAAGTATTTGTGAAACGAATATAAGATTTTCTTTCAAAACATAAGAATAAAACTAATGATAGGGCCAACATAGATATTTAATATATCACTATACAAGTATGTGTTATGGATATATGGCTAATATATTCATATATGTGACTATGTTTGTATAGGATCTGTGCAAGAAAGATAAACTGAACCTTATTACAATAGTCACCAAACAAGGTAAGTATCCTGATCTTGTTTATTTTTGAGCAATTATCTCAATTCCGTTATCTTCAAACAAGTTCACTTACCTTGAGCAAATGTTTCGCAATCATATATGAATAATATAATGTTATATAATTTTATTCCAATCAGCTGTTTGTTCTAGCTAGACCTCAGATTTAACTATTTCAATTCTTTCATACTAAGTCTTGAAATTGTTCCAGAATTTATAAAGCTGTTCATCCTGTTTGCTTTTGGGTTGAACTTCAAACCGAGTAGAACATCCCTAACTTGGGAACATTTTATATTGCGTCCTGGGGACGGTGACGATGGACACAAGTGTTGTTCTAATAGATAGTATTGATCAATACAGGGCATAACGGGCTGATCACCCACCGTGCCCGTAAGACCAGACGGTTCACAGATGGATTTCTGATAGAACCTTTTCAAGAAAAAAAAATAAACGTTCATGGTCTTGTGACCACTCAGTATCAGAATTCAGTATATCATTTCAAGAATATAAATGAGTTATACTGTTGTTTAAGAATTGTTCAGTTGCTCTCCGATATTTACTCTGCTACCAAAGCATATCTCAAAGAGAACATTTATTTCTTGATATACGTGTTTATCAATTACGATTACTTGCTGAGCAATCAAATGCTCATTCTTGCTTTGAATATAAATGTTTTCAGTTAAGCCAGAACACATAGAAGGGTCCAAAAAGGATAAAGGCAAGGGAAAGCTACAAGAGTAGTTATAGATGGCTGTTGTAATAGATAGACTTTTATTTTAAAAATAAAATATCTATCATGTAATAAAGATACTAAAGGTCTTCGTACCTGGGATAGATACCTCTGATGTAATAAGTATTATTATCTTTTATTATAAGCAGTTTGTATGAATGGTATCGTGTAGCACCAAGTACGGGTTTTAAGTACCCGGATTTGGGGGCGTCACATCTTAATTAGTTAGGATTCTTATCAGATATTATAAATAGTTGTTTTAAGTCAATTTCAAGGTGGTTGAACTTTTTATTAGAAAACCCTAGCTTTGGAGCAAATTGTGAAGACTTGAAGCAAATTGCTAGCAGGAGGAATTCAAAGCAGGAGCTTGAGAGAGATTCAAGGATTACGCATCAGTTTTTGTTCTTCTCTCTTTCTTTTATTTTGATTTATAAATGCTATTAAATTTGTGGATGATGGATTCTAGTTTAATTATGAACTAAATTTCTTTTTAAGGCTATAATGGATCTTATTGTGTAGTTTTTTTTGACATACTTCCTGGATAATTATGATTAGTTATTATTGGATTGTCTATTATGGTTTACACTTAATTGCTTAATTATTTGGCCAGTAATTACCGGGATAACTATATGAACTCGAGAGATGTAGTATAGATTTAGATCTGACCATAATAGCATGTGATTGTGCATTCTGCTTGTCGTTGGAATTCATAATTTATGTTTAGGATAGAGATATACCTATTCACCACATGTAATCTGATAGGGAACCTGAACTTTAAATCCTTTTTAATTGTAATTCACATAGAGATATAGTGAATTTGTTATCTAGGGTGATTATCTTGAATCTATTATTTGTGGATTTGAGTTGAGTTATTTTTGAAACATTGAGAGATGGTCAAAAATACTGATAAGTTATTGATTAGCAATCCAGAATAATTGGCATAATTCAAAGGGAAGTGTGTTGAGCAAAGTGAAATAATAAGTGAAGTTATAGTTGTGACGCCCCCAAATTCTGACGTCACTGTCTCGAATTTGGTTCATCACGATCTAACACAATAATGACATAAAACTAATGCAGCGGAAAAGATAGAATAAATTACATTGATTTAATATAATTATTCTCGTCCCAAGGTCTCGCAACAGATACTACAATACTATCCAAAAGTCTTAATTTAACTGAAACATAGTACTAATACATAATCCATGCCTAAGCTTATTACATAACCAAATTTAGAAAACTTAAGCAACATAGTAACTAATATCCTTCCTAAGGAATAACAAAGCTACTCTGTAGTTTTGCCCTTTCCCTTATCCTTGCCTGAAGGTTCACCTCGCTCTGCCCTAACTAAAAGGTTTAAAGAAAGCAAGAATGAGCAACAAATTTGCCCAGCAAGTATATACAATGAGGGTGAACAATATAAAGTTCAAATTTCAAGGGTATGACAATAAAGGATAATTCAAGGATAATAAGGATAATCAACTGTTCTACATAAGAGTCTCTATGGATTGGAGAATATCAATAGGATTCTTGCATCTAATCATTTCAAGTCCAAGAATATGAACACTGAGTAGTCACTAAAGGACTAAGAACTCCTGCTAGAATTAACAATTTTTATACTGAAAATCCAATAAAAACAAGTACACAGGTGATCAGCCTATAGTACCCCAGATTATGCATAACTGTCCCATGTTTGTAAGTGCGCACGTCGGTTCCCCGACAATATATAATTTTCCCCTTTTATGAGGGTTGTTCATCTCAGTAGATAAGAGTCCTCATCAAGTCAATTGGTTTGGAATAGCTTTCTAACACATGTATATTAGTCTAACCGAAACAATGGTTTAGACAACTTTTATAATCTTATTCATTGATTTAATGAATACCAATACTCGCAATGCGGTTTAAGGGATATTAATCTTAAACCAATCCTTAGAATATGAATGACAGTTTATAAAGCATAAGAGTCATTGTCACATACTTGTATGATACAGGAATATACAAGTTTACATGTTTGCTCAATATAGAGAAAGGGTTCTAATACTTGCACAATATACCACATCCTGCTCGAATGTAAATTGAGTAGGGTTAAAGGAAACTTGCCTTTAGCGTAGTCTACGAATTTAAAGCTTAATGACATGTTGCAATCCTATTGTTTAATAGTCACATATAAGAATCCCATTAGTCATACAAGTTCATAATTCAAGTAATACCACCTCGTATTTGAATACCAAAAACATTGCTACAACTTTTTCCCTACACTTTAGAATAACAATGCCAGCAATCCACAAGGTTCAGATTGTGAATAAAATCAACTAGAACAAACTGCAGGAGGGCGCAGCTGCGCTCTGGTTAGGCTTAGGGACGGTGCAGCTGCGTTGTCCCCTGGCCAGACCAGAGTTGAGCTTTTGTCTTCCTTGTTTCAGTCCATTGCTTAGCATACCAAGACATTAACAATTACTATGCACACATGTTAAAGGGGTTTGCATGCTCACATGATCATTTCAAGTTTATATTACTACTTTTTATATCCTTAGTTTAGAACTTCGGCAAAATAATATCAAACAAGTTTAAGAATCCATGTAACTTATCATACTAAGTACTTATTCATATTCAAGGGTTATACCATCTGAAATACGCATGCTCATGCGTTCACATCATCTATACTTAGTTTACATAGTTCACAACTTAAAAATTTGCTTAAATTCATGCTTGAACGATGCAACGCTATCACATACTAAAGGGACAAATGTACACATCACATTTGAGGAATATCGGGGTATTAACATGCATGTCCAACACCTTAGAATGGAGTTATCATTATAATTACGCATGTTTGTTTCAAAATGTCCAAGTTTGCCTTTAAAAGTCGTTTAGAGCTAGGTCGTGGTCATCAAGCACACATAAAGCATCTTGGAACCTTATGCCATGCATAATCAGACCATATACACATGTTCAGGACTTGCACATTGTAAGTTTTGGTAAAGTCTAGCTTCAAAACTATAAGTTTCTTTTAGAAAAACACATACAAATTGAAGCTAGGATGCTAATGCTATGCAAAGGGACCTTACACTACATGCTTCACATATTTTCAGGCATGTCTAAGTTAACTAACCACGTTAGTAAGTATCAAATCATAGCAGAATCAAGTACTCCTGACTGGTGCACGGCGCAGCTGCGCCGTTCTAAACTGCAGGGAGCGCGCAGCTACGCCCTTCCCTAGGTAGTTCAGAATACCATAAGGAACGAAAATTTATTTTTCCAAGGGGTGACACCCGGCGCAGTTGCGCGGGTTTGTACTACAGAAGTGGTGCAGCTGTGCCACTTCGACTCAGTGCCCAGATTGACTCTGTTTCAGCAGAATCCTACAATGTACATGGCTAAACCTTCCTGGATGCAGCTAAATCCAATCACATTGTGTTCTTAGCATACATATTGACTCACATAACAACATAGCATCAACTACCAACTAAGTAAGAAGAGAATTTCATGCATTTGCCAAGAATTTGCCAAACTTGAAATTAAAACATACTAAAGCAATATTATTACCTTCTTGAGGCTAACTACTAACTTGCTCCCAAACTCTCCCAAACTCAGATTGCTCTCTCTCAATTACTGAACTCACACTCTAATAAACTTATCAGATAATTTAACAAAGAAAATTTTGGGAGGAGGATGAGCTCTAATTTATAGAAAATTAATTAACCATGCCAAGCCTTTACCCAATTTGATTGACCAACGTGAAGAAGAAGAGGCTGCTGGGCAATTTTGGTTTTGTGGAACAGTTGCAAGTTACTGTGAAGGCCACTCCCCATTCATCATTTGAAGTCTACTGAGTTTGATAAGGAAATAGGCTAGCCTTTCTTCTCGTTTTGAGTTTACTGAGTTTTGAGCAATATAGGGAGGATAGGCCATTGATCTATTCACGTAATTGAAGGGAAGGGACTCACAAAATGGGACAAGAGCAAACTCAGCATTCCAAGCAAGGCTTATTAGTATACTTTGATTTAAAATGTAAACTTAGGTTATATAGTGTATTAAATAATTAAATGCTACCACATTGAATCAATATTCACATATACACATATCATATAATCCATGTACATGAATTAAAGTGAAATCTAATTAATCGCTAATACCCAAATATTCAATATACATTATTATCTCATAATACATTTATTGTAATAACATCTAGGTATGGAAATAAATATCATGTAGCAAATATTAATTACCCCATATAATTTAAATGCACATCACACATCAAGGTGTTACATAGGATATTCATGCAATTTAAATGTCACACATATTCCACCTTATTTAATGAATTATATGAATACTCACACATGCTAATGTCACACAAAAATATCATGCCACATAATATTTAATTAAATGAAAGGAGATTATTAGCCACACAATAATTAATTAAGATAACATTAATAATTCCTTTTCTTATTAAATCACTCCTTTATTAAAAAAAATAAGAAATCGTTTTACTGCATCACTATTATGGTGACATATCACATATACTCATATTCGAATAAATATTCAGCTTAAATAGAAAAGTTAATAATAATATTATTCAAAATTCTCGGGTATTACATCCTCCCTCCCATATAAAAATTCCGTCCTCAGAATTGATACAAGGTTACAGAAACAAATGGGGATAATCCCTCCTCATTTTACTCTCTAACTCCCACGTAGCCTCCTCGGCGTCGTGGTTCCGCCAAACTACTTTAACAGATGATATACTCTTATTTCTCAAGGTATGCTCTTTCCTATCTAGTATTTGGACAAGAATTTTCTCATAAGTCAAATTCTTCTCTACTTAAATCGGCTTATAGTCGGGTTTGTACAGACGTAACACGGAGATGTGAAACACGTTGTGGATATGTTCCAGCTCAGGCGGCAAAGCTACCTCGTATGCTACTTCACCCACTCATTTCAAGACTTCGAACGGTCCTAAGAACCTCGGACTCAACTTCCCTTTCTTACCGAATCTGATCTTTCCTTTCCAGGGAGATACTTTTAAGAATACGAAACTACCGACTTCAAAGTCTCGGTTCTGACGATGCAAATCTGCATATTTCTTTTGACGATCTTGAGCGGCTACTAATTTGGCTCTTATTGTTGTCACCACATCGGCCGTCTGTTGAACTATCTCTGGCCCCAAAAGTCGTCGTTCTCCGACTTCATCCCAACACAACGATGTTCTGCACTTCCTTTCGTAGAGGGCTTCGTACGGTGGCATACCGATACTCGCGTGATGACTATTATTGTAAGCGAATTCCACTAAGGGTAAGTGGTCATCCCAGTTCCCCTTGAAATCCAATACGCAAGCTCGAAGCATGTCTTCTAGTGTCTGTATGGTTCGCTCACTTTGTCCGTCC
This sequence comes from Aralia elata, assembly GCA_034770075.1. Lineage (NCBI taxonomy): Eukaryota > Viridiplantae > Streptophyta > Magnoliopsida > Apiales > Araliaceae > Aralia > Aralia elata. The sequence continues at coordinate 58,689,944 of CM068382.1, forward strand.
GTCTGAGGACGGTAAGCGGTACTTAACCTCAATTGTGTCCCCATTCTTTCTTGCAGGCTTTTCTAAAAATTTGACATGAAATGCGGGTCCCGATCGGAAACGATTGACACCGGCACTCCATGTCGCGAAACTATTTCCTTTACGTACAAGTTTGCTAATTGATTAAGGTTGAAACGAATCTTGATCAGTAGAAAATGAGCTGTCTTCGTTAGTCGATCCACGATAACCCAAATGGCATCAAATCCTTTCTGTGTGACTAGAAGTCCCACCACGAAATCCATCGTAATGTGTTCCCATTTCCACTCCGGTATTTCCAGCGGTTGAAGTAGACCACTCAGTCTCTGATGTTCTGCTTTGACTCGTTGACAAGTAAGACATCTATTACGTACTCTGCAACCTCTCGTTTCAGATTGGGCCACCAGAAATGTTGTCGTAGATCCCGGTACATCTTCGTTCCTCCAGGATGAACAGAATATACCGTACTATATGCCTCGCGCAAAATTTCCTCCCTAAGTTCAGTAATAGCTGACACCCATACTCGATTTTCGAATCTCAAAATACCATCCTTATCCATTCAGAATTTTTCTTCCTCACTTCCTGTTATCCTCTTCTTTATCTTCTCGCACTCCTCATCCATTTCTTGTGCTTCTTTGATTCGATCCAATAATGTTGGACGAGCTTCCATCACAAACAACTTTTCAGTGGGCCCTCGAGGTTCCCCAACTTCTATTTCCAATTTCTCCATATCTCTTATTAACTCCTCCTGAGTTGTTAATGTGAACAGTTTCTCCCTTCCTTTCCTGCTTAGTGCGTAGCTACTACGTTGGCCTTTCCCGGGTGATAAAGAATTTCGCAGTCATAATCCTTGAGTAATTCCAACCACCTCCTTTGTCTCATATTTAACTCCTTCTGTGTGAAAATATATTTCAGACTTTTGTGGTCCGTATATATCTCACATTTTTCTCCGTACAAGTAGTGCCTCCAAATTTTCAACGCAAAAACTACTGCCGCTAGCTCTAAGTCATGGGTAGGGTATCGTTTTTCGTAATCCTTCAATTGTCGTGACGCGTATGCAATGACTTTGTCGTGTTGCATAAGCACACAACCGAGTCCTTTATGCGACGCATCACTATACACCACAAATCCTCCTGTTTCATCTGGTAAGGATAATACACGTGCCTCGCTTAACCTCTTATTCAGTTCTTGAAAACTCTCTTCGCATTTGTCCATCCACACAAACTTCACCATCTTCCTTATTAAATTGGTTAACAGGGTTGCTATCCTAGAAAAATCTTGGATAAATCTTCAATAGTACCCGGCTAACCTTAGAAAACTTCTTACTTCCGTCGGCGTCCTTGGTTGTTCCCAACCACTAACAGTCTCCCCCTTCGCAGGGTCCACTAAAATCCCATTTTTGTCTATCACGTGTCCTAATAATTGAACCTTCTTCATCCAGAATTCACACTTGGAAAATTTTGCGTACATCTTCTCCTTCCTTAGTGCTTCCAATACCATCTTCAAATGTTCGGCGTGCTCTTCTTTGGTCTTTGAGTAGATTAGTATGTCATCGATGAAAACTACCACAAACTTATCCAAGTATGGCTTGAAAACTCGGTTCATCAAGTCCATGAAAGTTGCTGGAGCGTTGATCAAACTGAATGACATCACTAAAAACTCGTAGTGTCCATGGAATGTCTTCCTCTCGTACCTTCAGTTGATGATAACCTATTCGTAGATCTATCTTAGAGAACCACTTTGCTCCCTTCAATTGATCAAAAAGGTCATCTATCCTCGGTAATGGATATCTATTCTTGATCGTTACTTTGTTCAACTCTCGATAGTCGATACAAAGTCTCATCGATCCATCCTTCTTTTTGACGAATAACACTGGTGCTCCCCAAGAAGACACTCTCGGTCGAATATAACCCTTATCTAATAATTCCTGCAACTGTATCATCAATTCCTTCATTTCCACCGGTGCCATACGATACGGAGCTTTCGAGATCGGTGCAGTTCCCGGTGCTAAATCTATTACGAATTTGATTTCTCTGTCTGGCGGAAGGCCAGGCAGATCATCAGGAAACACATCTTGAAATTCTCTCACTACTGATATATCTTTCGCTTCTACTCCCTTCTTTTGAGTATCCGCAATATAGGCTAAATAACCTACACATCCTTTCTTTAACAATTTCTTGACCTTCATCATCGTAAGATAACATGATTGCTTAAGCGATGAGCTACCATAAAACACTACCTTAGACCGATTTGAAGTTTGAAGGTTCACACTTTTCTTTTGACAATCGATCATCGCAGCGTGGCTGGATAACCAATCCATTCCTAATATCACGTCAAACTCTCCCAGTTTTGTCGGAATCAAATCTACACTTAGTTCGTGACCCCTAATGCTTGTAAAACAATTTCGATAAACGAACTCTACAGAAATTACTTCCTTATTTGCAATCTCTATGTTCAAAGGATTCTCTAAACGTTCTTGGGGTAAGTTCAAACGTGTAGCAAAATCTTCAGATATAAAGGAACATGTAGCACCCGAATCAAATAATACATATACATTTATATTATTGATTGGTATAATACCTGACACCACGTCCTTTACAGCAACTGCGTCTTGGACGGTCATGTTAAAAGTTCGGGCCGTCGAGCGATTGGGCTTTGTTAGTCCACCTATCATTAGCTTGCTTCCCCCTTGGTTGCCGTTTCCCCCGGTGTTCCCCTTCTTCGGGCAGTCCTTGATCTGGTGTTCAGTCGAGCCACAACCGAAACAGCCTCGGTTTTTCTTCGGCTTTGGACAATGGGGTGCAATGTGCCCTTCTTGGCCGCAGTTGAAACAGATACCGCGCCCCTTCCAGCATTGCCCTTAATGGTTCTTTCCACATTTAGAGCATACCTCAGCCCTTTTCTTAAATCCTCCCTGATAACTTCCCGATTGGTTGCTTCAGTTGTTGTTGTTGTTATTATCCCACTTCCTTTTTTCTAAATTGCTTTCTCCACTGCTACTTCCCCCATGACTTTCTCCTCCAGAATTCTTATTCTTTTTTTCCTTGTTGTGCTGACTTAATGCCTCACTACCTCCCTCAGCAATGATCGCCTTTTCCAACAGTGCAGAGAACGAATCGATTTGGAGAACTGACACCTTGTTGAATAACCAAGGTTTCAGCCCTAACTAAAAGCGTCTAGCTTTCCTTTCTTCGGTGTTGACATAGTGTGTAGCGAATCGTGCGAGCTTGTTGAATCTTGCCGCATACTGAGCTACCGACATCTCACCTTGCTTCAGTTCCAAGAATTTAATCTCCATCTTATTCTTCTTGCTCTTCGAAAAGTAATTCTTGAAGAACAGAGTGGTAAACCTTTCCCAGGATATCACTCCTTCACCCGCTCTTTGTTGATTGGCTTCCCACCAGTAATTCGCTTCACCCTTCATCATATACGTGGCGAATATCGTCTTCTGATCTTCCCCCACTCGAGCAATAGCAAACGCCTTTTCCATTTCCTTGATCCAAGTTTGTGCTTCAATGGGATCGGTAGTTCCCCTAAACTCGGGCGGTCCTACACTCTTAAAATCTTTGAAGTTTGTTATTGGTGCAGCTAGGGGGTTGGGGTGTACTGGTTCGTTGTTCCTTCTCCACAGGGCTTCTCCTAGCAAGTCTACTAATCGTTGAATGGGGTCCGCTTGGTTCCTTTCGTTATTGACTGACTCATCCAACTCGGTGATTCTACGTCTGGGCGGCATTTTCTGTATGACAAAAGTTTACTCTTATATTCTAAGCATATAACTCAGGTATTTCTCTAATGCAAAAATTTAATAACACAATGATGAAACAAAAACATTTATATTCATATGCCAAGTTGTTACATCATGTTGACTTCTTGCATACTGCTATAAATGTTACCTCTATCCCCTAATGTTACAAAAGGTGGGGAAAACATCAACATACTACCCTTAACATCAAAAAGGGTTCACATAACAATTCTGTATCTCACACAGTAGATCAGAGTTTACATAACGATGCACATCTAGACATACTACTACTACTAGACTACTAATCACTAGGCTTCATCCCAACATCCCGCACTCCACTGCGCTGATAAATTCTTGCTGCGTGATATGCGCCACCAAATCCCGACTCACAGTGTATCGTGTCTGCCCCTGCTCTGCCGGGTAGTGGTACACACCATCCACTAACCTCTCCATAGCTGTGCAAAAAGCATAGCCCATCTTATTCGTCTTCCTTTTCTTAAATCTCACCTCATCCTCTAGGTCGTTAGCTCTGTCATTGGCTTCCTCCCACTATTCCTGGAAGTGGATCCTATCCATCACCTCCATCTCTAACTGTGTGCGAAGGGCTTCCTTCTCTGCCTTCTCGGACAACTCCCTCTGCTCGGACTCCTGCAGCTTTCCCACCAATTCTACGCTCCTAGCTACCGAACGGTGAAAAAGGGCTCCCATATGAATACTGGCTTCCTTGCGATGTGCAAGCTCCACCTCCACCTCCATCTCCTGCATCCTTAGTTTTTGCTGATCATTCTCCTCCCTCAGCTTCTGGATCTCTGCCTCTCGATCCTGAGCTTTGGTCTCTAATTCTAAGATCTGTTCTTCGTACTCTCCCAATATGTGATCCTCGATAAGAGTCTCGTCAGGGTCTGTCTCAGGTTCCTCCTCCAGGGGTTCATCCTCGGGGTCAGACTCTATTTCTATTGGTTCCTTAGGGTCAAACTCCACCCCTTCATCTATCATAGGTGCCTCATACACCACATGTATATCACGTGACTCCTCCTCGACAATCCAACCATTTCCTCCCACGCTTGTCATCCTACAGCCACAAATATAAGGCAAAACAATAAACTCCATAAGAAGGTCAAACAAAATATAAGTTCATTGTATGGAATGAAAATATATTTCATGATGCTACTAAATCTTCACGAAAACTCTATATGAGTTTTATCTCCTCCTAGTTCCTAAATTCTTCAAAGGTTATAGTCTAAGGATTCTCGCTCCTAAGGTTTATAACCTAATGCTCTGATACCAACCTGTGACGCCCCTAAATTCTGACGTCACTATCTCGAATTTGGTTCATCACGATCTAACACAATAATTACATAAAATTAATGCAGCGGAAAAGATAGAATAAATTACATTGATTTAATATAATTATTCTCGTCCCAAGGTCTTGCAACCGATCCTACAATACTATCCAAAAGTCTTAATTTAACTGAAACATAGTACTAATACATAATCCATGCCTAAGCTTATTACATAACCAAATTCAGAAAACTTAAGCAACATAGTAACTAATATCCTTCCTAAAGAAGAACAAAGCTACTCTGTAGTTTTGCCCTTTCCCTTATCCTTGCCTGAAGGTTCACCTCGCTCTGCCCTAACTGAAAGGTTTAAAGAAAGCAAGAATGAGCAACAAATTTGCCCAGCAAGTATATACAATGAGGGTGAACAATATAAAGTTCAAATTTCAAGGGTATGACAGTAAAGGATAATTCAAGGATAATAAGGATAATCAACTGTTATACATAAGAGTCGCTATGGACTGGAGAATATCAATAGGATTTTTGCATCTAATCATTTCAAGTCCAAGAATATGAACACTGAGTAGTCACTAAAGGACTAAGAACTCCTGCTAGAATTAACAGTTTTTATACTGAAAATCCAATAAAAACAAGTACACAGGTGATCAGCCTATAGTACCCCATATTATGCATAAATGTCACATGCTTGTAAGTGCGCACGTCGGTTCCCCGATAATATATAATTTTCCCCTTTTATGAGGGTTGTTCATCTCAGTAGATAAGAGTCCTCACCAAGACAATTGGTTTGGAATAGTTTTCTAACACATGTATATTAATCTAACCGAACCAATAGTTTAGACAACTTTTATAATCTTTTTCAATGATTTAATGAATATCAATACTCGCAATGCGGTTTAAGGGATATTAATCTTAAACCAATCCTTAGAATATGAATGACAGTTTATAAAGCATAAGAGTTATTGTCACATACTTGTATGATACAGGAATATACAAGTTTACATGTTTGCTCAATATATAGAAAGGGTTCGAATACTTGCACAATATATCACATCCTGCTCGAATGTAAATTGAGTAGGGTTAAAGAAAACTTGCCTTTAGCGTAGTCTACGAATTTAAAGCTTAATGATACATTGCAATCCTATTGTATAATAGTCACATATAAGAATCCCATTAGTCATACAAGTTCATAATTCAAGTAATACCACATCGTATTTGAATACCAAAAACATTGCTACAACTTCTGCCCTATACTTAAGAATAATAATGCAAGCAATCCACAAGGTTCAGATTACGAACAAAATCAACTAGAACAAACTGCAGGAGGGCGCAGCTGCGCTCTGGTTAGGCTTAGGGACGGCGCAGCTGCGCTGTCCCCTGGCCAGACCAGAGTTGAGCTTTTGTCTTCCTGGTTTCAGTCCATTGCTTAGCATACCAAGATATTAACAATTATTATGCACACATGTTAAAGGGGTTTGCATGCTCACTTGATCATTTCAAGTTTATATTACTACTTTATATATCCTTAGTTTAGAACTTCGGCAAAATAATATCAAACAAGTTTAAGAATCCATGTAACTTACAATACTAAGTACTTATTAATATTCAAGGGTTATACCTTCTGAAATACGCATGCTTATGCGTTCGCATCATCTATACTTAGTTTACATAGTTCACAACTTAGAAATTTGCTTAAATTCATGCTTGAACGATGCAACGGTATCACATACTAAAGGGACACACGTACACATCACATATGGGGAATATCGGGGTATTAACATGCATGTCCAACACCTTAGAATGGAGTTATCATTATAATTATGCATGTTTGTTTCAAAATGTCCATGTTTGCCTTTAAAAGTCGTTTAGAGCTAGGTCGTGGTCATCTAGCACACATGAAGCATCTTGGAACCTTATGTCATGCATAATCAGACCATATACACATGTTCAGGACTTGCACATTGTAAGTTTTGGTAAAGTCTAGTTTCAAAACTATAAGTTTCTTTTAGAAAAACACATACAAATTAAAGCTAGGATGCTAATGCTATGCAAAGGGACCTTACACTACATGTTTCACATATTTTCAGGCATGTCTAAGTTAACTAACCACGTTAGTAAGTATCAAATCATAGCAGAATCAAGTACTCCTGACTGGTGCACGGCGCAGCTGCGCCGTTCTAAACTGCAGGGAGCGCGCAGCTGCGCCCTTCCCTAGGCAGTTCAGAATACCAGAAGGAGCAAAAATTTATTTTTTCAAGGGGTAACATCCGGCGCAGCTGCGCGGGTTTGTACTACAGAAGTGGTGCAACTGCGCCACTTCGACTCAGTGCCCAGATTGACTCTGTTTCAGTAGAATCCTACAATGTACATGGCTAAACCTTCCTGGATGTAGCTAAATCCAATCACATTGTGTTCTTAGCATACATATTCACTCACATAACCACATAGCATCAACTACTAACTAAGTAAGAAGAGAATTTCATGCATTTGCCAAGAATTTGCCAAACTTGAAATTAAAACATACTAAAGCGATATTATTACCTTCTTGAGGCTAACTGCTAACTTACTCCCAAACTCAGATTGCTCTCTCTCAATTACTGAACTCACACTCTAATAAACTTATCAGATAATTTAACAAAGAAAATTTTGGGAGGATGATGAGCTCTAATTTATAGAAAATCAATTAACCATGCCAAACCTTTACCCAATTTGATTGACCAACGTGAAGAAGAAGAGGCTGCTGGGCAATTTTGGTTTGGTGGAACAGTTGCAACTTACTGTGAAGGCCACTCCCCATTCATCATTTGAAGTCTACTAAATTTGATAAGGAAATAGGCTAGCTTTTCTTCTCGTTTTGAGTTTACTGAGTTTTGAGCAATATAGGGACGATAGGCCATTGGTCTATTCACGTAATTGAAGGGAAGGGACTCACAAAATGGGACAAGAGCAAACTCAGCATTCCAAGCAAGGCTTATTAGTATAATATGATTAAAAATGTAAACTTAGGTCATATAGTGTATTAAATAATTAAATGCTACCACATTGAATCAATATTCACATATACACATATCATATATTCCATGTACATTAATTAAAGTGAAATCTAATTAATCGCTAATACACAAATATTCAATATACATTATTATCTCATAATACATTTATTGTAATAACATCTAGGTATGGAAATAATTATCATGTAGAAAATATTAATTACCCCATATAATTTAAATGCTCATCACACATCAAGGTGTTACGTAGGATATTCACACAATTTAAATGTCACGCATATTCCACCTTATTTAATGAATTATATGAATACTCACACATGCTAATGTCACACAAAAATATCATGCCACATAATATTTAATTAAATGAAAGGAGATTATTAGCCACACAATAATTAATTAAGATAACATTAATAATTCCTTTTCTTATTAAATCACTCCTTTTATTAAAAAAATAAGAAATCGTTTTATTGCATCACTATTATGGTGACATATCACATATACTCATATTCGAATAAATATTCAACTTAAATAGAAAAGTCAATAATAATATTATTCAAAATTCTCGGGTATTACAATAGTCTTAAGTCTTTAAAAATCTGTTTTCAAACTTGTGGTAGTAATTTAAATTAGAATTAATTAGTTAAAATCAGAAATTCAGAAATCTTTGATCATTTGTTTAATAAAATTGAATTGATATAGGATTGAAATTTATCATTATAAACTCAGTTTTTTCTCTGTGGGGCGATACTCTATGTAATGTCCGAGAATTTTAGACACTGTATCAAATTTATTTTTATAAATAAATTCATTTTATGCAATTTTATAAATTTAACTGGATCCACGTAAGTAGTATTATTCGAATTTATAATTTATCCTAATATTTAATTTCAAGAAAATTGGGGAAATTAATTTGCGTTACTATTATCGGATCTAAATAATTCTCATGAAGAACTATTGTTGAAATAAATATTATAAATAGTTAATTAATTTAGTAATTGGTTCAATTTAAATGTTAGGAGAATAATGTTGGTAATTTTAATAAACAAGTTGGGCTGTGTTCTTTTATTTCAATTGACCCAAATTCTAAGGGGGCAAAGCCCAATTTCCTTTCTTTTGCCTATTGGGTCACTTTTAATCAGCCGGCCCAACTCCAATTGGGTGAGCCCATTTCCAACCGGGTCGAACCATTTGGAACGGGTTGAACCGTTCCTATACAATTAGGGGCAATCAGTGGACTGAATGGGGATCAAACCGAGCGAAGCAAACTGAAAATCCCAAACCGCTTGAGAGTACTAAGCCCTAGCTGACCTAGGCCATCAATCGGACGAGACGAGAAGGAGGAAGGAGGGTCACACCAGACGACGTCGGTGTGACGGTCGGCGATGACCGGCCGTTTGGACTAGAGGGGAAGTTTGCCGACCAACGGGTGATGCGGGTTTCGACACGGGCGACCGAGCAATAATCAAATGGACCGTTGGTCCCGGATTTTAGGCGATGTGACCGACGAAGCACACGGCTCAAAGGCCGGCCGGCGATTTTCACAGTGGGCATGATGGGACCAATCGGACGCTTACCCTTCTCCTACCGACGGTCCTTGAATGATCAAATAAGGTAAAAATCGGTCCAGTTGGATAATCAATTTGCTATAAATTGAGCCAAACCCCAACCCCCAAGCTGCCGATTCCCTCTGTTTGTAAGTCCCAAATTTAGACAAAATTAGGGATTTGAAATTTAAGAGAGGAATCAGAAGAAAAAAAAAATAAATTTTTTTATTAGAGTGAGGCATAACAGAGAGAGGGATTGCAGAGGAGGAAGGCTAGCCGTAAATGCTCAACTTCGTTTCTTATCTTGGGAGGAGAAGAAGAACTGCAATCCGAACAACACCAAGGTATAACAATGGCTCGATGGTTATGCCAAATTTCTGTGATAATTTTGTTGGGTCGATTTTATTTTCTTTCCCAAAACGGTGCTTGGGAATTTTAGAAGTTTTGGCATTGTATTGAATCAAATAGTTCCTATGTATGGGAAAACTGGATTCTGGATACTCTAGTATAATCTGTACTGAGTTAGAAATTTCCTATTGGGGGCGTAAGTTTGGTACTTTACTGTTTGGATTGTAGTGTTAACTGGAAATTTGGTATTGTATTATGTTGTTTAGGTTTACAAATCTGGATTGTGTTAATTTCGCTGAATTTAATTTGAGAAATCTGGAATCAGTTCGTGGGAATTTTTGGTTGGCTTTATTTTTGGGTTAATTACTCTCTGTATTGGGGTACTTCATTTCTCTGCATTAGATTAAAATAGTTCGTTGGGTTGCTATTGTTGGGTTGTACTGAGTTATTTAACTTCCCTTCTGTGTGGATGGTGTTATACCTTTTATTAGGTTTGTATTGCCTTGAATTGAAACTCAAACGTTGTATTATCTTGAATTGGGTTGAAAATATGTTAAGGTACTGTGTGATACCTTGTCGAAAATTTGGTTCGTGTTGCTCGACTGTATTAAGTTGTGCAGTTTCACTGATGGAACTCTGTTTTACTAAAAGACCCTAAGAGGCTCAGGCTGCGTTAATTAGTACTGCAAATAAGCTAAGGTCGAATTTAGATGCCCAACGTGTGTTGCTGTATTGCCAAAGAAAAGAGACTCGTTCATTTTGGTATTAAATGCCGCCGGTCAACAATGTGGTCCATATATAAATTAACCTTTGGCTGTTCATAGAAACTGGTAACAATAATAAAAAAAAAAATAATTTTTATTAATAGATAATAAATAAAGATAATAAATATTTAATTATTATTTTAATTAACATTAAATGATAATTAAATATGCATAAAAAAATTAATAAAGTAATTATTTATTACTTATTTATAAATAGTAGATAAAGATAATAAATATTTAATTATTATTTAATAATAATAATAATTAAATATGAATAAAAGTTAATAAAATAATTATTTATTATTTATAATAAATAATAAATAAAGATAATAAATGTTTAATTATTATTTAATAATAATAATTAAATATGAATAAAGTTAATAAAATAATTATTTATTATTTATTAATAAATAATAAATAAAGATAATAAATATTTAATAATAATTAAATATGAATAAAGTTAATAAAACAATTATTTATTATTTAGTAATAAATAGTAAATAAAGGTACTAAGTATTTAATTATTATTCAATAATAATAATAATAATGAATAAAGTTATTGAATAATAAGGATGAGAATTACTAAATCGTTGCGGAAATAATGATTAAGTATACGGGGGATTGATAAGCCGATTTTTATTTTGGTCCTTACTAAATAATGAGGATAAACACTTAAAGATTTTTTTTATTAATAGTAAATAGTAATTAAGTGTAATTAAGTAAGTAACCGACTATTTGTTAATTGTCATTAAACCATGATGCATTTATTATTCTAATAATAAATAAAGATTGTTGACCCATATTTAGGGACAATAAGGGTAATAATCTGAACCCTCGAGAATAGTAATCATGATTAACTAGCAATTATTTTTAATAGCTAAAGATCACCAATAAATTGCTGTTTAGCTAATGTTAATTAAATATAGATGATGAGTTTTACCTGTTGAGTAAAAGGCATAATAAGAGGTGCCAATATACAACTGTTAATTGATAAATCGACTTTACCCGATGATAGGTCACTCGAGATCAATTAATTAAAGCTAAGATTTAAATTGTAGCTGAGCAAACAGGCAAGTTCCTAACCCTAAACTTCTTACATTATTGCAAGTTCTTCTTTACTCAACTTTTACATTGAGCAAATTTCTAAGCCTTATGCACTATTTTTAATTCGTGCAAAAAGGTGTATATATATATATATACTGTTGCAAGTTATTCTTTAAGCTTGAGTTTTTATCTCCAAGCATGCCTTAAGTGGTCTAATTATTTTCTAAATTATTCCACATCTGTATATTTATTGGCATTCGCACTCGTGCATTTGAGATTCGTATATTTAAATTCAGGAATTTATAAAACCATTCATGGTTAAGTCTGAACCCTTGTTCGGTCAGACAAAGTATGTGAAATTTATAAAAGCTATCCGAACCAATCAATGGTGAGGATTCTTAGACTGTATGAACACCCCTTTATTTATAGGGGAGTACCCCACGTACCGTATATAAGGTACAAATAGCAGAATTAAATGTTATGCATATACATCGGGTACGCGAGGCTGATCCCCTCAAGTACGTTATTCTGTAGCCAGTAACCAGAGGGTCAACCAGCTATTGACTCCTCTGGAAGTTATCGTTCAAAGTCTATTTGACTATCAATTGTTCTAAAAGCATTTAATGTTCTTGCTTCTGATTATTCTATTGTTGAAATCCTTTTAATATTCCTTCATCATGATATATCTTTATTGTTGCACATTAAACTTGCTGGGCAAACTCGTTGCTCATTCTTGCTATATCATGACTTCATTGCAGCTAAACCCGAGACGTCAGGGAAGAATAAAGGAAAAGACAAGATGAAGTGATAGACTTCTCGTAGCAGACTTTAGATTTGTGTGTTAGTTAATTACGGTTAATGTAATTTAAACCCTGATAGCTATTTAGGGTATGTATGGTGTAAATGTTTAAGGTTAATCGTATTCTGGGACCAGTAACACCTTGTAATGAACAACGTATGTTTATTATATTCCGCACTTTCAGATATCATATGTTGTTAGAGGTGAATGTTTGTATTGGATCGTGATGACCAGATCCGGGTATTTGGAGACCCGAATTTGGGGGCGTCACAGGTTGGTATCAGAGCTGTAGGTTATAAACTTTAGGATCGCGAAACCTAGGTTATAACCTTCATAGTAAACTCGTATCGAGTGTTAGGAGATAAATCGAGGAGATTTATCATATGTGGTTTTGATGAATTGGGGAATTCATCGAGTCGAGTAGTACCCAATGAAATATAACTTCATTTCTTCAATGAATATATTTTATTGTTGTACTAATGATAGTTTTGTGTGTTGTAGGATGGCTGCTGTAGGGGAGACTAGTGGAGCCCGTGAGGAGGAGGAGACATATACAGACATACCAGTAGTTTCAGAGCAGCTGGTGGGCTATGCTCCTATTGCCCCGGGATTGTTACAGGAGGAGTCCGAGCCGGAGGAGGACTACCATAGAGAGTTACCAGAGCCAGTGGTAGGTAGGGTGATGAGGTCCGGTAGTGGGGACCCTGATGTTGATGAGGAGGATCCCGAGGCCGAGGGAGAGGAGCCACCTGCTGATATCGACGGCATGGGGTCCACTGCTGATGATATCATCGAGGGGTTGACGGACAGAAATGAGGAGCTGGAGGCTCGGATTTCTCATTTGGAGGAGCAAAACCAGACCCATCAGTATATGGAGGACCAGTACAGAGACCTGGCCTACCAGCTCGAGCATGATTTAGGGGTGGCCAAGGTACAGCTGCAGGGCTACGAGTCCTCAGCACAGCAGGTCGGACCACTGCTACATCAGCTAGTGGCCCGAAACGCTGAGTTGAGGGAGAGACTGGAGCAGCGGGATCTGCAGATCGCCCACCTGAGGGCGAAACAGGAGGCCATGAGGTTTGAGGCCGGACTGGAGGTGGCTGCGAGGATGCACGTCAGGGAGGCCTGGGCCAGGGAGGCCAGGAGGGTTGATCAGCTGGAGGACCAGCTAGAGGCCAGGGCAGTGAGGATAGAGACCCTGGGGCATGCCTTGGATGCAGCCTACCGTAGACCCCGGACTGAGATAGGAGAGTCCAGCCACTCGGTTCGCCGCAGGATCGGGGACGGAGCAGTCTCTTCTGGCCAGCAGGCTCGGATCCGTCATGATGTATAGTGATGGGATAGGATGGTTGTTTAGTTGTTAGTACAGTCAGTCCCACTTTTGTTTATGTTAGGGACATATTCATGTTTGTTTGTGAAACTTTATGTTTGTTGTTATGATTGGGGTAGCAGTTTAAACCCCCAACTTTTTGTGGTCTTGAGGGAGGAAAGGTTAGGATTCCCCACTTTTGTCTAAGGGGATGATTTGTTGATAGGACAGATAGTGGCGCATTTATAGAAGTATGCCACAGGTTTAGTCATTGTAACAAAACGGTGGTATATGAATATAAATGCAGATGTTTCGCTTAAATCAAATGTGTTGATAAATATTTTACCTTTAATTGTTTATTTTAATAACATATGATGTAAAATGTGAATCTATAGGTAAAAGTCATCAGTTTCCTTATTCTAAATCATGCCAAGGGGAAGGCCACGTAACCGACAAGTCGAAGAGTCAGAAAGTGAGGTTGGAGACCAAACCAACCCAATGAGAATGTTCGCGGAAATGCTGGCCGAGGCTATGCAATCCAGACCACCACCTGAGAGAACCCAAGCTGCAGCTGAGCCAACGCATCATCTGGCAAACTTTAAAGATTTCAAATTGGTCGGAAACCACCACCTGAGTTCAAGGGAACTCTTAACCCAATCGAGGCGCAGACCTGGATAGAAGAGATAGAAAAGGTCTTCGACGTAGCAAGGGTGACAGAGGAACAGAAAACAAGTTTTGCCACTTTCATGTTAAAAGGAGAAGCCAACTATTGGTGGAAGGCCAATCGGGGCCGAGTTGAAGAAGGCACTGTCGCGTGGGATCGTTTTAAGGAGATGTTCTTAGAAAACTACTTTCCAGAGAGCATGAAACAGGAAATGGAGATCAAGTTCCTAGAACTAAAACAAGGGAACATGTCTGTGGCTGAGTACGCAGCTAAGTTTAATGAGTTGGCACGGTTAGCAGCTCACCAAGTCAGCACAGAGGAAAGGAAAGCTCGTAGGTTTGAGCAGGGGTTGAAACCATGGTTATACCGTTCTGTGGCGGTATTGAAAATCAGAACATTTGCAGAATTGATGGAGAGGGCAATCATTGCAGAGGGTGGCAGTGAGGCCCTGGCCAAATACAATCACGAGAAGAAGAAGGGACATGAGGGCCCTAAGGCAGGAAGCAGTGGGGGCAGTAACCCCAACAAACAGAAATGGATCGAGAGTCAGTCCTTTGGGGGAAATAAATCTGCAGGGGAGGTAAAGAAGCCAGGCAGATGCAACAACTGTGGCAAGAACCACACGGGGGAATGCATGAAGGGGAAGAGCGTGTGTTACCGTTGTGGACAACCTGGGCACATGGCCCCACAGTGCCCTAATAAGCCGAAAGGAGGTTGTTTCTCCTGTGGATCTCCTGACCACCAGATCAAGGACTGTCCGAAGAGGAAAAGCGACGCCGGGAGTGGCAACCGAAACAACAACAACAGTGGAAACAACAACCGGTTGAACTACGGGCCACCATCCAGTCAAGCCAACAGGCCAACAGCCCACACGTTCAACATGACGGTGCAGGATGCCATGGAATCCAAGGACGTGGTGTCAGGTATCATCCCAATCAATGATATAAATGCATATGTGCTATTTGATTCGGGTGCTACTTGCTCTTTTGTTTCCGAAGAATTTGCTAGACAATTAAATGTACCTTATGAAAAGTTAGAACACCCTATGAACGTAGAAGTAGCCAACAAGGAAATCATCCCCGTAGAATGCATTCATAGGAATTGTTGTGCTGAATTGCGAGGATTTAAGCTCAATGTGGATTTGATACCGATTCGACTGGGAGAGTTCGATGTAATCTTGGGAATGGACTGGCTATCAACCCACGGAGCAGTTATTGACTGTAAAAAGAAATGTATACACCTAAAGACTTCTAATAAGTCGAAGGTGGTGTTTTATGGCAGCAAATCACCAAAACTATCTTGTTGTCTCACTATGATGCAAATAAGGAGATTACTGAAGAAAGGATGCGAGTGTTATTTGGCCCATGTGGTCGATACTCGTCAGGTCGGGGATGAGATGAGTCAAATACCAGTTGTGAGAGATTTCACCGATGTCTTTCCCGATGAACTTCCGGGACTACCGCCGGATAGGGAAACCGAGTTCGTTATCGATTTGGCACCGGGAACCGCACCAATATCGAAGCCGCCGTATCGAATGGCACCTGTAGAGATGAAGGAGTTGATGGTGCAACTGCAGGAACTGTTAGATAAAGGTTATATCAGACCGAGCGTGTCCCCGTGGGGAGCACCAGTTCTGTTTGTAAAGAAGAAAGACGGTTCAATGAGGCTTTGTATCGACTATCGGGAGTTGAACAAAGTTACGATTAAGAATAGGTATCCGCTTCCTAGAATCGACGAGCTGTTTGATCAACTTAAAGGAGCGAAGTACTTTTCAAAGATCGACTTGAGAACCGGCTACCATCAGCTGAAGGTAAGGCAGGAAGATATCCCGAAGACTGCATTCAGGACTCGTTATGGGCACTTCGAGTTTCTAGTAATGTCTTTTGGATTGACAAATGCACCAGCAGCATTTATGGATATGATGAACAGAGTGTTCAAGCAATACTTGGATAAGTTCGTAGTCGTATTCATCGATGACATCTTGGTGTATTCAGGGACAGAGGAGGAGCATGCTGAACACTTAAGGATTGTATTAGAAGCTCTCAGGAAGGAGAAATTGTATGCAAAATTTTCTAAGTGTGAGTTTTGGTTGCAGAGAGTACAATTTCTGGGTCATGTCATAGACAAGAATGGTGTTTCGGTAGATCCAGCAAAGGTAGAAGCAGTTATCAACTAGGAACAGCCGAAGACGCCGACGGAGATCCGGAGTTTCTTGGGATTAGCGGGATACTATCGGAGATTCATCCAGGATTTTTCAAAGATAGCATCGCCGTTGACCAATCTCACCAGGAAAACAGTCAAGTTTGTTTGGTCGGAGAAGTGTGAGGAGAGTTTCATGGAGTTGAAGAAGAGACTCAGCCAAGCACCAGTGTTGACCTTACCAGACAACACTGGGGGTTTCGTAGTGTATAGCGATGCATCACACAAGGGTCTTGGCTGTGTACTGATGCAACACGGCAAGGTCGTGGCATACGCATCGCGTCAGCTGAAGGATTATGAGAAGGGTTATCCGACTCATGATTTGGAGTTAGCAGCGGTAGTTTTTGCCTTGAAAATTTGGAGGCACTACCTATACGGGGAGAAGTGCGAGATATATACAGATCACAAAAGTCTAAAGTATATCTTCACTCAGAAGGAACTAAATATAAGACAGCGCCGATGGGTGGAATTGATCAAAGACTACGACTGTGAAATTCTGTACCATCCGGGCAAAGCAAATGTAGTGGCTGATGCCTTAAGTAGGAATGGCAAGGTGAAATTGATGCAGCTGACCGTCCAGGAGGAATTGATACGAGACTTTGAACGTCTGGAGTTGGAAGTTAGGTATCTAATGGAGGTGGACGAAAAGGTGTTCGCTATGACGGTAGGTCCAACTCTACTGGATAAGATACAGGAGGCTCAAGAATTTGACGAGGAATGCATTGGCATTAAGAAACAGTTATCGGAGGGAAAAGCCTCGAAGTATAAGATTGACAGCACGGGATTGCTGAGATTCGAGGGGAGGATCTGGATACCCTACGTACCAGACTTAAGGGAAGAGATTTTGCAGGAGGCCCATAATACAAGGTTTTCGGTACATCCAGGTAGCACCAAGATGTATCAAGATCTTCGTCAACATTATTGGTGGCCGCATTTGAAAGGGGAAGTTGCAGAGTTCGTTAGCCGGTGTTTAACTTGTCAACGGATCAAGGCTGAGCACCAACGGCCGAGCGGATTGTTGCAACCCTTGGAGATTCCAGAATGGAAGTGGGAGCACATTACTATGGATTTTGTGGTGGGACTGCCAGCAACGCAAAAGGGTCTAGACGCCATCTGGGTGATCGTAGATCGTTTGACCAAGTCTGCCCACTTTCTACCGATCAAGATCAGGTACAAATTGGAACAGCTGGCGAAACTTTATGTGAAGGAGATAGTCTCACGACATGGAGTGCCGGTATCTATTGTGTCTGATAGGGATCCGCGCTTCACGTCAAATTTTTGGAGAAGCCTACAGGAGAGACTGGGAACACAGTTAAGAATGAGTACGGCATATCATCCCCAGACTGATGGTCAAAGTGAGCGAACAATCCAGACCCTAGAGGATATGCTCCGGACAGTTGTGATGGATTTAAGTGGTAGCTGGGATGATCACTTGCCCCTGGTAGAGTTTGCCTACAATAATAGTTACCATGCCAGTATTGGTATGCCGCCGTACGAAGCGCTATATGGGAGAAAGTGTCGAACGCCGTTGTGTTGGGATGAAGTTGGTGAACGAAGATTGTTGGGGCCAGAATTGGTACAACAAACCGTGGAAATTATTAAAGTAATAAGACAACGGTTAGTGGCAGCCCAGGATCGTCAGAAAAAGTATGCCGACTTACATCGCCAGAAACGAGACTTTGAAGTTGGAAGTTTTGTGTTTCTGAAAGTATCTCCCTGGAAAGGGAAGATCCGTTTTGGGAAAAAGGGTAAATTGAGCCCTAGGTTCATAGGACCGTTCGAGATTCTGAGGAGAATAGGCGAAGTGGCATACGAGGTAGCATTACCTCCTGAACTTGAGCACATCCACAACGTGTTCCACGTATCAGTGTTGCGTCCGTATAAGCCAGATTACAAACATGTTATCTCCTATGAACCAATTCAAGTCAAGAGAGATTTATCGTACGAGGAGATTCCTGTTCAAATACTGGATAGAAAAGAGCAGAGGCTGAGGAATAAAATCATTCACTCGGTGAAGGTTCTCTGGAGAAATCACGCGGTGGAAGAAGCCACGTGGGAGCTCGAAGAAAAGATGAGAGCAAATTACCCCCAGTTATTTGAGTAACCTTAGATTGAAATTCCGAGGACGGAATTTTTATAAGGGGGAGAGGATGTAATGTCCGAGAATTTTAGACACTGTATCAAATTTATTTTTATAAATAAATTCATTTTATGCAATTTTATAAATTTAACTGGATCCACGTAAGTAGTATTATTCGAATTTATAATTTATCCTAATATTTAATTTCAAGAAAATTGGGGAAATTAATTTGCGTTACTATTATCGGATCTAAATAATTCTCATGAAGAACTATTGTTGAAATAAATATTATAAATAGTTAATTAATTTAGTAATTGGTTCAATTTAAATGTTAGGAGAATAATGTTGGTAATTTTAATAAACAAGTTGGGCTGTGTTCTTTTATTTCAATTGACCCGAATTCTAAGGGGGCAAAGCCCAATTTCCTTTCTTTTGCCTATTGGGTCACTTTTAATCAGCCGGCCCAACTCCAATTGGGTGAGCCCATTTCCAACCGGGTCGAACCATTTGGAACGGGTTGAACCGTTCCTATACAATTAGGGGCAATCAGTGGACTGAATGGGGATCAAACCGAGCGAAGCAAACTGAAAATCCCAAACCGCTTGAGAGTACTAAGCCCTAGCTGACCTAGGCCATCAATCGGACGAGACGAGAAGGAGGAAGGAGGGTCACACCAGACGACGTCGGTGTGACGGTCGGCGATGACCGGCCGTTTGGACTAGAGGGGAAGTTTGCCGACCAACGGGTGATGCGGGTTTCGACACGGGCGACCGAGCAATAATCAAATGGACCGTTGGTCCCGGATTTTAGGCGATGTGACCGACGAAGCACACGGCTCAAAGGCCGGCCGACGATTTTCACAGTGGGCATGATGGGACTAATCGGACGCTTACCCTTCTCCTACCGACGGTCCTTGAATGATCAAATAAGGTAAAAACCGGTCCAGTTGGATAATCAATTTGCTATAAATTGAGCCAAACCCCAACCCCCAAGCTGCCGATTCCCTCTGTTTGTAAGTCCCAAATTTAGACAAAATTAGGGATTTGAAATTTAAGAGAGGAATCAGAAGAAAAAAAAAAATTTTTTTTTTTTTTATTAGAGTGAGGCATAACAGAGAGAGGGATTGCAGAGGAGGAAGGCTAGCCGTAAATGCTCAACTTCGTTTCTTATCTTGGGAGGAGAAGAAGAACTGCAATCCGAACAACACCAAGGTATAACAATGGCTCGATGGTTATGCCAAATTTCTGTGATAATTTTGTTGGGTCGATTTTATTTTCTTTCCCAAAACGGTGCTTGGGAATTTTAGAAGTTTTGGCATTGTATTGAATCAAATAGTTCCTATGTATGGGAAAACTGGATTCTGGATACTCTAGTATAATCTGTACTGAGTTAGAAATTTCCTATTGGGGGCGTAAGTTTGGTACTTTACTGTTTGGATTGTAGTGTTAACTGGAAATTTGGTATTGTATTATGTTGTTTAGGTTTAC
This sequence comes from Aralia elata, assembly GCA_034770075.1. NCBI lineage: Eukaryota > Viridiplantae > Streptophyta > Magnoliopsida > Apiales > Araliaceae > Aralia > Aralia elata. Next base: position 58,710,245 of record CM068382.1, read on the forward strand.
AAATCTGGATTGTGTTAATTTCGCTGAATTTAATTTGAGAAATCTGGAATCAGTTCGTGGGAATTTTTGGTTGGCTTTATTTTTGGGTTAATTACTCTCTGTATTGGGGTACTTCATTTCTCTGCATTAGATTAAAATAGTTCGTTGGGTTGCTATTGTTGGGTTGTACTGAGTTATTTAACTTCCCTTCTGTGTGGATGGTGTTATACCTTTTATTAGGTTTGTATTGCCTTGAATTGAAACTCAAACGTTGTATTATCTTGAATTGGGTTGAAAATATGTTAAGGTACTGTGTGATACCTTGTCGAAAATTTGGTTCGTGTTGCTCGACTGTATTAAGTTGTGCAGTTTCACTGATGGAACTCTGTTTTACTAAAAGACCCTAAGAGGCTCAGGCTGCGTTAATTAGTACTGCAAATAAGCTAAGGTCGAATTTAGATGCCCAACGTGTGTTGCTGTATTGCCAAAGAAAAGAGACTCGTTCATTTTGGTATTAAATGCCGCCGGTCAACAATGTGGTCCATATATAAATTAACCTTTGGCTGTTCATAGAAACTGGTAACAATAATAAAAAAAAAATAATTTTTATTAATAGATAATAAATAAAGATAATAAATATTTAATTATTATTTTAATTAACATTAAATGATAATTAAATATGCATAAAAAAATTAATAAAGTAATTATTTATTACTTATTTATAAATAGTAGATAAAGATAATAAATATTTAATTATTATTTAATAATAATAATAATTAAATATGAATAAAAGTTAATAAAATAATTATTTATTATTTATAATAAATAATAAATAAAGATAATAAATGTTTAATTATTATTTAATAATAATAATTAAATATGAATAAAGTTAATAAAATAATTATTTATTATTTATTAATAAATAATAAATAAAAGATAATAAATATTTAATAATAATTAAATATGAATAAAGTTAATAAAACAATTATTTTATTATTTAGTAATAAATAGTAAATAAAGGTACTAAGTATTTAATTATTATTCAATAATAATAATAATAATGAATAAAGTTATTGAATAATAAGGATGAGAATTACTAAATCGTTGCGGAAATAATGATTAAGTATACGGGGGATTGATAAGCCGATTTTTATTTTGGTCCTTACTAAATAATGAGGATAAACACTTAAAGATTTTTTTTATTAATAGTAAATAGTAATTAAGTGTAATTAAGTAAGTAACCGACTATTTGTTAATTGTCATTAAACCATGATGCATTTATTATTCTAATAATAAATAAAGATTGTTGACCCATATTTAGGGACAATAAGGGTAATAATCTGAACCCTCGAGAATAGTAATCATGATTAACTAGCAATTATTTTTAATAGCTAAAGATCACCAATAAATTGCTGTTTAGCTAATGTTAATTAAATATAGATGATGAGTTTTACCTGTTGAGTAAAAGGCATAATAAGAGGTGCCAATATACAACTGTTAATTGATAAATCAACTTTACCCGATGATAGGTCACTCGAGATCAATTAATTAAAGCTAAGATTTAAATTGTAGCTGAGCAAACAGGCAAGTTCCTAACCCTAAACTTCTTACATTATTGCAAGTTCTTCTTTACTCAACTTTTACATTGAGCAAATTTCTAAGCCTTATGCACTATTTCTAATTCGTGCAAAAAGGTATATATATATATATACTGTTGCAAGTTATTCTTTAAGCTTGAGTTTTTATCTCCAAGCATGCCTTAAGTGGTCTAATTACTTTCAAAATTATTCCACATCTGTATATTTATTGACATTCGCACTCGTGCATTTGAAATTCGTATATTTAAATTCAGGAATTTATAAACCATTCATGGTTAAGTCTGAACCCTTGTTCGGTCAGACAAAGTATGTGAAATTTATAAAAGCTATCCGAACCAATCAATGGTGAGGATTCTTAGACTGTATGAACACCCCTTTATTTATAGGGGAGTACCCCACGTACCGTATATAAGGTACAAATAGCAGAATTAAATGTTATGCATATACATCGGGTACGCGAGGCTGATCCCCTCAAGTACGTTATTCTGTAGCCAGTAACCAGAGGGTCAACCAGCTATTGACTCCTCTGGAAGTTATCGTTCAAAGTCTATTTGACTATCAATTGTTCTAAAAGCATTTAATGTTCTTGCTTCTGATTATTCTATTGTTGAAATCCTTTTAATATTCCTTCATCATGATATATCTTTATTGTTGCACATTAAACTTGCTGGGCAAACTCGTTGCTCATTCTTGCTATATCATGACTTCATTGCAGCTAAACCCGAGACGTCAGGGAAGAATAAAGGAAAAGACAAGATGAAGTGATAGACTTCTCGTAGCAGACTTTAGATTTGTGTGTTAGTTAATTACGGTTAATGTAATTTAAACCCTGATAGCTATTTAGGGTATGTATGGTGTAAATGTTTAAGGTTAATCGTATTCTGGGACTAGTAACACCTTGTAATGAACAACGTATGTTTATTATATTCCGCACTTTCAGATATCATATGTTGTTAGAGGTGAATGTTTGTATTGGATCGTGATGACCAGATCCGGGTATTTGGAGACCCGAATTTGGGGGCGTCACACTCTACTTTCACTGTATTACTTGTGGACTGTGTATACTTGCGTATTTTGCTAGTATAGATTTAGGCAAACAAGTTTTTGGCGCCGTTGCTGGGGAAATTTCTTCAGAAAAACGTCTTCACGTGATTTGACACTCCAACGACAATTATCAGTGATGAAGGGAGCCATTTCTGCAACAAGTATTTCACATCTCTCTTAGCTAAATATGGGGTCAACCACAGAATTGCTACAGCTTATCACCCCCAAACCAATGGTCAAGCCGAAGTTTCAAATAGGGAAATGAAGAGAATTTTGGAAAGATTGTTAATCCTAACAGAAAAGACTGGTCAACGAAGTTGGATGACGCGCTTTGGGCTTATCGGACAGCATACAAGACACCCATTGGCATGTCACCGTACCAATTGGCAAGGCATGCCACCTTCCTGTTGAACTTGAACACAAAGCATATTGGGCCATCAGAAAGCTAAACTTCGATCTCACAGCTGCGGGTGAAAAGAGACTTCTCCAGCTTAATGAACTTGAGGAATTCCGTCTGCAAGCCTATAAGAACTCGAAGTTATACAAGGAAAAAGTCAAGAAGTGGCATGATCGGAAAATTATCAATAGGAAATTTGAGCCGGGACAAGCAGTGCTTCTATACAACTCTCGATTGAGATTATTTCCAGGAAAGCTCAAGTCTCGGTGGTCCGGCCCCTTCATTGTCAGACAAGTATTCCCTCATGGCGCCGTTGAAGTTTTTGGGCACAATCCGGACGAGTCGTTTAAAGTCAATGGACAAAGGTTAAAGAATTATTGGGGTGGTGATTTCGATCGCCAGAAAACCTCAATCACTCTTGCCAATTAGCACTTGAAAGGGAGTAGTCAGGCTGAAAGACTTTAAATCAAGTGCTATTTGGGAGGCAACCCAATCTTTAAATTTCTTTAAGTTCAAATTTTTGTGATTTTTAGGAGTAATTAGTATCTTTAGTTTTGTTTTTATAATAGTAACTAGTTACTTTTCTTTTTAGGTTACACATCAGGGCTGCACAGTAAGAATTCAAACAGAATGGCTTAACAAATTCAGTTTCATGTTGCCAGGCAAGCGCGACCGCACCCTATTTGTGAAGGAAAGTAGCGCGGCCGCGCCAATCTTCAGACATCAAAAATCTTGTGCTGCCATACCAGCGCGGTCGCGCCCATTCCAAGCTAAATCCCAGCGCTATCGCGCCGCGATTGGTTCCCAGATTTTAAAAACAATCCAAAACCTGACCCGTTGGCTTCTTATTTCTTTCTTTTCTCGCTGGGATCCTCATTCTCACTCTCCTCTCCATCTTAGAAACGGTTACTTCTCCTATTCTCTTCCTTTTCCAAATCCAATTCAAATCTTTTCTAATCCAATCCTACACTAAATCAAACTCTTCCATTCTATAATTCTCCTTCACGATACCATTCTACACACCAACTCTTCCATTGTCAAACCCTAGTTCTCTCTGTGGCACTTTTCTACCTACATCTTCTATCCTTTCAAATCTTTCACTTACTACATCATATTCATCTAATACAAACCCTAAATCTAGACTGCCAAAGCATTTTCAATTGGGCTTCTTTGCATTGTTGTGGGATACCGTGGGAGAGCGATGTGCCAAAATTGAGTAAGTACACTGTGGCTTGGATAATCTCTCCTTCTCAAGGTAATAATTACAATTGAAGGATTCTAGACTTGGGTATACACTGTATTGCGGACTTCTGATTATAAGGCTCAAGTTTACTGTGTTCTATATTGTATCGTATTATGAATGTGATTTTATTGGTTTGAGAGAGGTTGTTTAGAACCAAGGCTACATTATTGCTGCTTGTGCAATTAGCAAAATTCTGTGTGATTTCTGTCAAGTTTGGGGGTCTTTGAGTTGTTGTATGTTAAGTATTTGGACTGTGTAACTATGGCCTCGAAATGACAATGTGGTGAATCTTCCAGTTCTCAAGCCCATACTGAACTGGTTGAATTCGATGGTAGTAGGTTTGTGTCTGCTGAGGCTAAGGAATTTTACCAGCGAGTTTTGCTTGGGAAGACATTTGTTTTGGAATGTGGGCTAAAGCCAGATCTTAATTTGGATGGCCAAATGATGAGTATGATTCGGGCTATGGGCTGGCTATTATTCGTGGAACCACCTTTGGCAGCCCCAATATCAGTAGTCCAGGAATTCTATGCAAACTCGAAAATCACTAAGGATGGCACTGCTTTTATGAGGGGTTGCCAAGTGTCATATACTAGAGAGAGTATCAATGCCTTGTACCACTTACCTATTGTCGACGCCGGGTTCTCTCGCTTCTCGTCTTTTCCAATTTTAGCCTTTTGGTTTAGATGACGTTTGGAAAAGGTCGGCATTGATGTCGACGGGGTTTTGAAAGATCGTTTTTATGATGAGCCAATTAACCAGAGTCGCCAGTTGGTATATTTGAAATGGATGTACCAACTCATCCGAATTTTCGTGTTTTATAAATCGCTGGCTCATATGTGACTCCGAATTAATTGGTCTGCGAATCGAGATTCATAGAGTTCGGGGGCTTGCTTAAGTGAGGGGAAGGTGTTAGGCACCCCTCGACTTCCGTGAAACACGGTTACCGCAATCTTGATGCTTCTCCTATCCTTTAATTCATGAAATGTATGTGTGTGTGCGTGCGTGTGTGTGTATGTGTGCTTATGTGAATGTTGTGGTGAGTTTGTATGAAAGAGTCATTTGGATTTTAGGGAAAATCGTGTTTTACTTTGAGAATGCTTCGGAATGTCTTTTCGGCATACACGAGAAAGCTTTATGAGAAAGGTTTGATTTTAATTATCAAAACTATGAGATTTTCGTTAAGTGTCGTTTTAACAAAACAAGAGTTTTAAACCTTCGTCAAAATAGGAATCGAGATCTATACGTTGCTTTCATAAAATGATGGGCAATTTCTAGGATCTCTTTCACCCTATGCACAAAGATTTAATAAAACGTCAATTATTTATAAAATCATTTCGTGTGTTGTTTTGGAAAACGATTTTTCTTTAGCTTTCTCGTTAGATATGAATCGACATTTCATTAACGTTTCTCAAATTTTAACCTCGTGATTCTAATATCCTACTTTGATTGATTTTATGAAAATCTTATCATTTAGCTTTGAAATCAATTTCGTGTCATAATTCAAATCGAGCATAAACACGCGTCGGGCTATTCATGGGCATGTAAGCCATCAAAATATCCCCGAACGCCAACAATCACAAATTCCACTATTTCGGGGCCTTAAGCACGATTCTCGCCTTAGCGTCGTTTTAAGGCCCAACGATTACATATTTACAATGAGAACTACGTCATCTCTACTTCTTACATCAAGATATGTCCATCATCGGATCGGGACCCCGGGGTCGCTTTCCTAGGCTCACAACCAAGTATCCACACACAAACAATCGGATATTACAAGAAAATAAACCAACCTGGATAAATCTAACAATACCAAGACGTCTTAAAATAACGATTTAAAGGAATTGATACCGAATATAACACCTTAAAACAAACCAAGAAATTAATGAACGAATATCATCGGGTTATTAGGAGGAGTTTATTCCGATGGAAACTTCACTCATAATCCCTAATTCATTGTTCAACAAGATACATGAAAATTATATCTAATTTACCCAAATCAATAGGACATGAATTGCTAGAACAAATATAAATTTTCACCTTGCAATTGATCTCAAATGGATGTGAACTTGTGTATTTGAATAGGATAAATGATATATTTGATACAACCAAACTCAAAAGAATTAATTCCACTCTTTTTTTTCCTCTTCTTTCTCCCTATTTTGTTGCAAAATCTAGCTATTTTCTCTCTATTTCCGTGTTTTTTTGCTGCTGCAGAAATTCTTCTTCTTCCAAAACTGCTGAACCCCCTGTATGCTGCCGAAGCTGGCTTAAATAGGCTGGCCAGCTGGCACGCCTCCCATCGCACTCAGCTGCTGAGTGCTGATTTCCCGGTTTTCGTGCTGGCGCACCCACTTGGCCGCAGATCTATCCGCGGCTGGCGGGCTTGACTTTCTCGATTTTCGTGCCACGCCTCGATTTTCGTACCGCAACGTCGGTTTTCGCTGACAGGCTCGTATTCCGCAGTCCGGGAACTTCCGGGAGATGTGCCACCTCATTCGGAAATGCCTGCCTCGGACGGTCATGCTGTCACGTCGACTTGGGCTGCCCAAATCATTGCGGCGGGACCGGGCGCTCGCCCTTGTGCCCGCTCCTTTGCTCCCGCAAGCTGGTTCAATTGACGATTTCGCCCTCCTGTCACGGTTAGTAGAAGGAAACGCAAAATTTGGGTGTCTACAGCTGCCCCTCTTTATCATGTTTATGAAATGATAAATGAAATGAACAGGATAAAGAATAGACACTCGATGCATGAATGACAGTGTGTAAGAATGACATTGCATACATGATGCCTCACACATATAGCTTATGATGTAACATAAGATGCAATGCATGCAAGACATTCGTAAGAGTGTCAATGTATCAATCCCTTGACCGTGTTCGTTAGTCTTTGGGTTCACTCCTTCAATCTGTCGTCTCGTTCGGGGCCGGGTATCGTCGCCGGTCACCCATCGCGTAACCCCCGGTTATCGTCGCCGGTTGGTCCTCTGTCGGAGCCGGTTATCGTCGCCGGACATCCATCTCGTGATCGCCGGTTATCGTCGCCGGTCGATCGTCATGTCGGGGCCGGGTATCGTCGCCGGTCACCCATCTCGTAACCCCCGGTTATCGTCGCCGGTCGGTTATCTGTCGGAGCCGGTTATCGTCGCCGGACATCCATCTCGTGATCGCCGGTTATCGTCGCCGGTCGATCGTCATGTCGGGGCCTGGTATCGTCGCCGGTCACCCCTCTCGTAACCCCCGGTTATCGTCGCCGGTTGGTTATCTTGTCGGAGCCGGTTATCGTCGCCGGTCATCCATCTCGTGATCGCCGGTTATCGTCGCCGGTCGATCGTCATGTCGGGGCCGGGTATCGTCGCCGGTCACCCCTCTCGTAACCCCCGGTTATCGTCGCCGGTTGGTTATCTGTCGGAGCCGGTTATCGTCGCCGGACATCCATCTCGTGATCGCCGGTTATCGTCGCCGGTCGATCGTCATGTCGGGGCCGGGTATCGTCGCCGGTCACCCATCTCGTAACCTCCGGTTATCGTCGCCGGTCGGTTATCTTGTCGGAGCCGGTTATCGTCGCCGGTCATCCATCTCGTGATCGCCGGTTATCGTCGCCGGTCGATCGTCGTCATGTCGGGGCCGGGTATCGTCGCCGGTCACCCATCTCGTAACCCCCGGTTATCGTCGCCGGTTGGTTATCTTGTCGGAGCCGGTTATCGTCGCCGGTCATCCATCTCGTGATCGCCGGTTATCGTCGCCGGTCGATCGTCATGTCGGGGCCGGGTATCGTCGCCGGTCACCCATCTCGTAACCCCCGGTTATCGTCGCCGGTTGGTTATCTGTCGGAGCCGGTTATCGTCGCCGGACATCCATCTCGTGATCGCCGGTTATCATCGCCGGTCGATCGTCATGTCGGGGCCGGGTATCGTCGCCGGTCACCCATCTCGTAACCTCCGGTTATCGTCGCCGGTCGGTTATCTTGTCGGAGCCGGTTATCGTCGCCGGTCATCCATCTCGTGATCGCCGGTTATCGTCGCCGGTCGATCGTCATGTCGGGGCCGGGTATCGTCGCCGGTCACCCATCTCGTAAACTTTTCACTTCAACACGTCAAATGGCTGCAAGGGAGCAAGGTGGGACCCACCAGGGCCAGCCGCAGATGGATCTGCGGCCAGCCGCAGATGGATCTGCGGCCAGCCGCAGATACATCTGCGGCCATGATCGGGCCTTAAATCCAACGCGGCTCCTCCAGATCTGTCACTTTCAACTTGTAATCCAAAGAGATTCTCTCGATTTTTCTTGTTCGCGAGGGCTTTTTTGTCGATTTTTTCAACCTTCCTGCAAAAACTGTTCCGGTAGGATCGATCTACGCGCTACAGGTAACACTTTGACCGGTCACTTTTCAATTCCGTCAATGTTTTGCTGTACATTTGACTATTTGCATGTTTAGAGATAAAATGTATGCTTTACAATGCTATGTAATGTACCATCATATATACATGCTATGTATCAACTATGTGAGTCCTATTTTATGTTCATGAGGCGGTCCCACATATTGTTATTCCTTTTCTGCAATAAAATCATGCATTACATGCTGTAATTACATATATGAATGCAATTTAAATCTGTTTGAGGCTTTGATTGATGGAAAACGCGTTTGGCTTGTGCCTGGGATGTTCAATTTACAAACGGAACTCTGCCGATTTTTTTTTTTTTTTTTTTTTTTTTTTTTTTAAATGCATCATGTTGCATTAATCATATGATGAGGCTAGAAATTTAGAATGTTCATTACATAATTTTAAAAGGAAACTTACCTTCTTTCTCGCCCGTTCTATTCCAGCTATGGATCGTGATGCGCCCAGTAGCTCCTCCGCCTCTCGGACTTCGGGTGTTCGCCGTCGTAGGGCTGCACCTGCCCCTATTCCCCCTCGTACCCGTCAGGCTCGTCGCTTGGCGGAGTCTGTCATCCGTCCTGATCACCCGGACGTTGAGGAGGTTGCTCCTCCGGAGGTCGCGGCAGAGAGACCATCCTCCAGCACACCGGCTCCATCTACCCATCAGGCTCCTTCTGGCGCCTCTGTGCAGATACCCGATCTTTTGGGTCGGGATCTCAGTCGTCACCCCTCAGCATCTCTCGTGGCTAACGAGGTATATTTCAGCTCTATTCTGATTTCACTCTCAATTTCTCCATTCTCCTTTTATCCGGATTGACCTCTTGGTGATTGCCCCAGGTACCCGAGTTTACCCAGCCGAGGGGCAACTGGTTCAACATCTACTCCCTTTACGCGGCCCTGCACAGTGATTATCGGGCGATGGTGGATTCTTGGGGCTTCCGACATTTCTTCACTATCATCCCCCGCCAGTGCCCCTGGGGTTACATGAGGGCTTTATCCGAGCGATGGTTCCACCAGACGCAGTCTCTTCATCTCCTCGACTGCGAGGTCGTGTTGACCCCATGGGACTGGAGGTACATTACTGGCATTGAGTTTACCGGGTCCCGCGTCCCCTTGGATCTTGATATCACTCCTGTGGAGGTTCGAGCTTTGCTGGGCTTCGCTGCTGAGGACCGGGTCTTTAAGGCCCGCAGTATCCGATCTGGTGCTTTGGCTGTCGATGCAGTCGGGGGTCTCTATGCGCTGCCTATTCCAGCAGATCAGGGCACCAGGGACATTCTGCTACGACGCCTGTTCCTGACCATCATGAGGGGTTGTTTTCTGGGGAACAACTCCTCCACCATTCATTTCAGCGTCGTAGGAGCGGTCAGAGATGTGGACCGCATCGGTGATTACGACTGGGGGTCATTCACCTTTGCCTATTTCCTCCACGGCATGCGTCTACGCTCAGAGGGACAGACTGATGCCTGGCTCGGCTTCTACCATTTTCTGTTGGTGAGTCCCCTCCTCCTCTCTCTTACTGTATTTCTTTTCCTTTCATCTCTTTTCTGTATTTGATAGTGACTCATGCCTTGCCTTGTTTCTATTCACAGTTCTGGGCTTACGAGCGGCTGCCATGTCTGAGGCCTATCACTACTCTGGGCCCGAACACTTATCCTCGGGGTCGGCGATGGCATCACAGTACTCTGGAGGAGGTCCCCGTGTCGGGCAGCTTTGCACATTGTCGTATTCAGCTGGAGTTGATCACGGCTGCCGACGTCGTCTGGATTCCCTACCTCTCCGAGCATCTGACTGTGGGGTTTGCTGACGGGCATCCTTCCGGCCCAGAGTTCGAGCTTTCCACCCGTCGCCTCACTTTGCAGAGTGTTGGAGGCTGGGTGATGTATCTGGGAGAGCGCGCATTCAGATGCGTCACTGGGGAGATCCGCATCCCGCATTCCCTTTCCTTCACTACTTTCTGGCCGTTGGATTCTCAGCCCTCGGAGATCATGCTTGCCGGGGAGGACGGTCGGATGCTTTCCACGGGTCCCACTACGAGTGATGCATTCCGTACATGGTGGGTGCCCCGTACCATCGGTCCTCAGACTCGGGCCACTTTCTTTCTTGGAGATATGGTTCCAGGCTCGGTGACGATGACCGATTGGGCTGCCTGTGTTCGGACTCCCACCCACGCTGAGCAGATCGCCGCATTGACACGTCAGGTAGATCAGTTATCGCTGTTTATTCGGGGGTTGGGCCGGGCCCCGGAGGAGGCTTACACCTACGATCCTGACGGTGCAGGTTATGATGCAGGCCCGAGTTCATCTGATGCCACAGCGCATCCCTACATCCCTGATTTGAACTTTGGTCCTCCGAGCTCGACGACTCCAGGGGATCAGTTCGAGGATCCTGCTTTCATAGATGATACTGATTTTATTTAGACCAGGATAGGATAGGGCCTTTTGTATCGGTACCTGCTTAGATTTTTTTTTCATTTATGCACTATGTACTGAACTCATTTATTTATTTATGCACAGTCTTCTTTTCATCTTTATGGGATTCACCTGCTTTATTATTAACTGTATGATGCATGCTTTTTATTTATGGGTAGAGAATGACCCCTGTACAGTCTTTTTTGATACTATTTTTTTCACAGATGTCGTCCTCAGATGCCGTGGTTCGTTTGGATTCCACTCTTCCCACAGGGTTGGTTGGCAGCCTCTTCCGCTGGTTGGACAGTCTACTGCCAGTAGATAGGGTTATCGTAGATGGTCTTTTAGGACATTCTTGGTCCTTATTAACCTTTCGGGTGCCAGCGGGCTTTGTGGATGGTCTTCTGAGCTGTTGGGCCCCTGCCCGTCAGGTGTTTAGGTTTGGGACAGTAGAGCTGACCCCCACCCTTGAGGAGTATGCTCGCTTCACCGGCTTGCCGTTGGATGGTCCCTGTGCTAGGGTTACCGTTGGTTCCATGCGCCGTCAATTCTTGACTTTTACCGGTTTGCGGAGGGCCGTCTTATTCCCGGTAATCATATCGGACCATATGGTTCCTCTTCAATTCTTGATTGACCGATTTGGCTCACCTGACAGTTTCCGTATTTTCCTCGGTGATTTTTCCGTGTCCGAGGAGCGTTGGGATGCCTTGAGAGTGGACGTTCTGATGGCCTGTGTTACCTCAATTTTGTATTTGCCTGCAGGACCCGATCATTTGGATATGCAGATTGTGGCGGCCGTTCGAGCCCTCCGGGAGGATCATACCATTCTTCCTATGATATTGGCGGATACCTATATGTCAGCCACATATTGCCAGTCCTTCCGAGGCAGAGCCTTCAGAGGGAGCTCGACTTTGCTGTATATGTGGTTCATGAGTCATCTTAGTCCCATCGGCCACTTCCGCCGCCAAGGGTTTTGCTTCAGTCACAACATAGCCGCGCAGCTTTCGTTTCGTCCCGTGAGTTGTACTGATGTGGCCTCCTGGACATCATTTTTGTCTATCATTGAGGACCCCTTTCATCTATTGGTTTACTCGGGCTATTGCTCCTTCATGAGCTTCTTGACTCATGTGCCTGGTATGGATTTCATTCCCATTGCTGGGTTAAGGGGTGTTGTGACAACCTATCATCCCCTGGCGGTTATGGGGCAGTTTGATCAGACACAGGATTTACACCCCTTCGCGGGTGCAGCCGCATACCGATTCCTTATATCATTCTGTACAGAGAGGGATCTATTGCAGGTATACGAGCTTTGGGATCGCAGGATCGTTGCCGAATATAGTGCGAGCCGTCACATCCAGACATTTGCCTACGTACAGTGGTTGCGTGGAGACCTGGATTCGGCTAGTTTGAGTCGGACGGGGGCCTTTGATGACTCTGGAGTGATTTTCACAGAAGATACCGCAGACCCTTCCATTTCAGCCGATTCTGCCCCGAGTCGGGTCGCTGAGGATTCCCGACTCCGCCTGGCCCTGATTACTACTGAAGCCGAGAGGGATGCCGCCCTTGCCGAGAGAGATGAGGCCATTCGGGCTAGAGATGCTGCCATTGCTGATAGAGAGGCCATTGTATTTCAGACCAAGGCAGTGGTAGATGCTCATTTTGGGACTGTCAGCCGAGCTACTGCTTACTGGATCGTATTGATATGATGGGGCAGCAGACTGCAGGAGATGCTGATGCTTCAGATCTATCCACTACCCTGTCCATCCTGCTTCGGCTAGTTTCAGATTTGTAGATTATTTTATTTCCTGCATAGACTATGTTGGTTTCATCAGTTATTGAAAGAGAAATCTTGTAATAAAATGACTTATATATATAGACATGCATTTAAATTTAGTCATTTTCCCGTTTTGTCGTATCATTGCCCTCCATCGGATCATCATTTTATCCAACTGACCATGATTTGACATTTCGCCTTCTTTCTTTCCTCAAGACTTGATGGAGATTTGACAGATATTGCCGCACACCTTTTGATTTCGTCGGATTGAATCTCAGATTTTGGATAACTGTTTGGGTTGGATCAGGGTATGTATTCTGGGATGAAACTGGTTAGGCAGTTGGTTTCGGGAAGGTTTTGAGGGTGTAGGAAGGCTTTATCGGGCTATCGAAAATTGGTTTTGGTTGGGGAAAGGATTATTTTTAAAGGATCGGACCGCGCCATGATGGCTGCCTACGTACCCCCACAAGTTGGGAGATCAGGTCCTACGTAGTTCGCTCTCAGGGGAAAAAGGAACTGATGATTTAAGCGTAGAACCGCTTCACCGAGTCAGAATTGAGGGGTTGTGGAAATACTTCACCATCCATTTCTTGCAATATGAGGGCTCCTCCGGATAGTACTTTCTTGATCACAAATGGCCCTTCCCAGTTCGGGGCAAACTTCCCCTTGGCCTCGTCTTGACAAGCCATGGATTTCATTCATAATCCTTTGGGATTGCGTTTCGTCTACGCATTGCAACAGTCCCAACCCAGCATCCCTTTTGTAAAGCGAATCGCCACTCAGGTAAAACTTCATCGCCATCTTTTGAATTCTCATCCTTTCAGTCCGATTTGCCTGATCGGGAAGGGATCTGTCTCGCAGATATTCCCTTATGTCGTGATACCAGGGCTGCCTCGTCAACACCACCTCGTTTGATAACACTGCCACATTTTCCTCATATGCCGGGGCATTCTGTACGGTGATCTCAATCTGTGGACTGTCCCTACTCTTGATCACGTGGATTAAGGAAGCCAAAGTCGCCAATGCATCGGCAAAAATCATTTCGTCCCCGGGGAATATGGCGGAAGGCGATATCTTCGAACTCTTGCATAAGCTGGGTGACACAACGATGGTATGGAAGTAACCGAAGCTCCTTAGTGTTGTATACCCCGATTGCTTGTCTGATTACCAATTCTGAATCCCCGAACACCGCTAGTCTTTTTACTCCCATATCACGGGCCAATCGGAGTCCCAAGATACACCCCTCGTATTCAGCGGTGTTGTTCGAATTGCTGAAACGAAGTTTAGTGGCCACGGGGTATTGTTCTCCGGTGATAGAGACTAGGACCGCTCCGGCCCCTGCCCCCTCGGCATTCATGGCACCATCAAAATACAGCTTCCAGAATTGTCCCTCGTCATCACATTTTTCGTGCGATACCCAAAATATATCCTCGCCCGGAAGAGGAGTTTCTAAAGGCTCCGTCCCTCCGGACGGGGTTTCTGCCAACTGATCTGCAATTCCCTGCCCTTTCATGGCCTTCTGGGTCACGTACACCATGTCAAACTGTTGTAAGATTAACTGCCATCTGGATAATCGACAATTCAGCATGGGCCTTTCAAAAATATATTTTAGGGGATCCATTCTTGATATCAGGTACGTTGTATGCCCATGGAGGTAGTGTTGTAATCTCCCCGCGGCCCAGGCCAGAGCACAACAAGTCTTCTCGATGGGAGTGTAATTCTGCTCACATTGGCTAAATCTTTTGCTGAGGTAATAGATGGCCTGCTCTTTACCCGCCTCATTTTTCTGTCCCAACATACATCCCATCGCGATGTCATTGACCGATATGTACATAAACAAAGGGATCCCATCCTTCGGGGGTACCAGCACTGGTGCCTCCGTCAGTTGTTTCTTAATGATCTGAAAAGCCCTCTGACACTGCTCATTCCATTCTTGGGAAGCACCCTTTCTTAACAATTTGAAAATCGGCTCACATGTGGTCGTCAAGTGGGATATAAAACGGCTGATAAAGTTTATCCTCCCGAGGAATCCTCTTATCTCCTTTTCTGTGTGAGGTGCCGGCATATCCACAATGGCCTTAATCTTTGCTGGGTCCAACTCAATGCCCCGATCACTAACCAGGAAACCCAAGAGCTTGCCTGATTGTACTCCGAAAGCACACTTGGCTGGATTGAGTTTCAAATTATACTTCCTGAGCCGATCGAATAGCTTTTTGAGATGAGTTATATGATCGGACTCTACCTTCGATTTCACAATAATGTCGTCCACGTAGACCTCTATCTCCTTATGCATCATATCGTGGAACAAGGCCATCATGGCTCTCTGATAAGTAGCCCCTGCATTTGTGAGACCGAAAGCCAGTCGTCTATAGCAGAAAGTGCCCCAGGGGGTGATGAATGCGGTTTTTTCCCGATCCTCCTCCGCCACCATTATCTGATGATATCCTGCGAAGCAATCCACAAAAGAGTACATTTCGTACTGGGCTGTGTTATCCACCAGGATGTGTATGAAAGGCACCGGGAAGTTATCCTTGAGACTGGCCTTGTTTAGATCTCTGTAGTCTACGCATACCCTCACCTTTCCTCCAGGTTTAGCCACTGGGACCACATTGGATAGCCATTCCGGGTAAGTGGACACCATAATGATTCCCGCCCTGAACTGCTTGATGATCTCTTCCTTCACCTTTAAGCTCCACTCAGGTTTCAACTTCCTTAGTTTCTGCTTGACAGGCCTGAAACCCTCCTTGATGGGTAACCGGTGCACCACAATGTCGGTGGACAATCCGATCATATCCTCGTGCGACCAGGCAAAGACATCCTCATATTGGCTTAGTAACTCAATTATTTCTGCTTTTTGGCTGGGGTTAAGGTCTGTCCCTATCTTGAGTTCTTTTGGATTGTCAGGGGTTCCAATATCAACGGTGATGGTTTGGTCCAAGTTGGGTTTGGGTTTATCCTCGACCCATCCTTTGATCTCGTCAGGTGCGTCGTCGTAATCTGTCTCGTCTTGTTCAATGCCCATTAAATCGAAATCCAGCTCAATGTCAAAATCATAATCATCATTCAAATTTGAAAGACCATCTGTTAGGCAAGGGTTACTCAAATGGGTACACCTGACATGAAACAAAATACTTGTCATATATAAATCATTTTTTCACGACGATCGCAATTTCAAATAACCCGAAGAAACGACACAATTATGCAGAAATAAAACAACAACAAAATAAAACTTCTTCATTCCCCCTCATCTGGGGTCAACCACCCTGCCGTCGAGCTTTACCCCTGTTTGGATATCACTGGTTTCTGGGTCCAATTGTCGATGGTCAGGTCAGCTGAAATGCGCTGGATGAAAGAGGTCCTCACATCGGACACCTCCCCGATGATTACGGATACGTCGCCTGAGTTCTCCTCCATACCCTCTCCAGGAATAATCAGTCCTGCCCAATCGATGACAGGTACAACTTGTTGGGCTCCCGGTGGTATGATAATATTCGTCCCCTCCTTACTGCTTGTTGATTGTCCGGGGATGTAGCATTTGGTTTCAAACTCTTCTGCGACCTCCTGCAGGAAACTTTCCCTCCGGGCCGACTCACTATGTGTGGGGGTTAACTCTTCATTCCCTGCCCCAATCACAGGTCCGCTGATCCCCTGCTCATTGTCGGCCCTGGTCGCTGGACTGCCAACTAGTCGAATCGGAGTCGCACCCTGACGGTGTCCCCGCACTGCGCCCACATGGTATCCCAATCCTGCCTTGCCTATCTGCTGTGGTAGGTGGATGGGCTTGGTGATTCCCTGACTGCTTTTCCCTAGTCCCTGTCCAGGTTGGAAGTTCATTTTAATCATTTCCCTTGCCACAAAGGTGAGTTCCGGAGAGACCCTTGGTTTCACAGCTGGAGCTCCCAGGCATCTATAATGGGGAGTGCTAATCTCTAGTGCTTGAAAGCTGGCAGGCGCCGCTGACTCATCCACATTGATTACTGGTAGGCCACTCCTGAGAGGAGAAGGGTCATCACTTTAACGTCCAGCAATCCTGTGTATCATGGCCAGGGGAACTGGAGTGGTATGCACACCGCTTGCTCGGGTCAAACCTTCTACCCTTTGGGTCACTCGGGGGTGCCAAACCAACAATCTTCTTTTGGGCTACTAATACCGCTAATACTCGTTCAAGCGGCTCCCCGAGCGGGGTGAATACTCGGTTTTGCGATGCCTCATATCTTCTTCGCCCCTCTGCTCTTTGATCTGAGAAATTGGGCTGTCGGGGTGGCCCTCCCCTCTGTGCCTGTACCGGAAGATGGTTTTCTGCTTTACTGGACGACCCTTGTAGGATGAGGGAGACATCCTCTTCCTTCCTCCTTTGGACTCTCCGGGAAGTGCTGCCATAGTTTCCGTTCTGTATTTGCTCGGCAGCAGTTTCTAAAGCAGTAAGATCCCGGATTTTACCCGATTTCAAACCCATGTCAACCATCTCTCCATGTTTAATCATTTCCGCAAAAGGTCTTCCAATCCCCGAGATGACCCTCTCATAATACGGTGCCTCCTGAATGTCTACAAAGGTCATTACCATCTCTGATTCGCTCATCGGGGGAGTTACCTGGGCAGCCATGCCCCTCCATCTTTGCGCATATTCCCTAAAGGATTCCCTAGGCTGTTTTTTAACCTTTGTCATTTGGTACCTGTCAAGAGCCATCTGGGCCTGAAAGCTGTATTGGGTTAAGAAAGTATGGGCCAATTCCTCCCAGTTGTGGATTCGGGCGTTGTCGAGGCGGGCATACCATATTCTTGCCTCCCCTGTTAAGCTCTTCTGAAATAGCTGCATTCTTAACCCCTCGTCTTCGGCATAAGACCCGAGTTCTCCAATGTAGATTTTCAAGTGTGTATAGGGGTCTCCCTTTCCATTGTATTTTTCAAACTCGGGAACTTTGAACTTTTCTGGATATCTGGCCCCGGGGAAAACACACAGGTCTGAGTAATTAACCCTGCCCAGGGAGCCTATGCCCTTTAGAGATTGGATGGTTTCCTCCATGTGTTTCATTTTTCTCCGAAGGTCGTCATTGCCCCCCTCCTCGGGGATAGTAATCACTGTCCTGCTAGGTATGGGAACGGGCCTTGGGATGACTGGCTCGTCCCTGAGTCGGGGTTGGTCCTCTTTAAGCAGGTTTGTACCATTTTTAGGAGGACTCGGATCATCCCCTGGTGGTGGAGTATTATGCGATCCCTGGTTTACCGGATCCTGTCTGATTAAGAACTGTTCCTTTAACATTGTGGCCATTTCCATCATCTGTCTTTTAAAATCATCAAACTCCTCCCGAGATATGGAATTATGGTTAGGAAGATCAGCCATTTCAGCTGTAGAGACCTGGGCTTTCTTAGACTGCGAACGGGTTTGAGGAGCAATCCTACAGAGACAACGGTTCGAAGTTTAGTCCCGGGGAAATGAAAACATGGATGCATGCTAAAACTGTAAAATTTTTTGTGTGTTTTTTTTTTGTTTTTTAATCTTTCCCTGTAAAACAGAAAGTTAGTAGTCCTTTAGTGCCATAACCAATGCCAAACATGCTTTATTATGCTCCCCCAACTATTCCCTGCAATTCACAGCGGTTAGTAATCTCTTTCGACACAGAAAAAGGGATGTATGAATATTGAATGAGATCATGACATTTAGACATATAAACGTAAAAAGGCATGAAGAGACTTTTCCTGCGTTGGGTTTATCAGAGGCTGACCTACCCTAGGGTTACTCTCACGGGCTTTTCGGCATGAAGGTTCCCAAATCTTCGCAATCTACTCGTTTGAGCCCTTTCGATTGGAGCGGATTTGAGTGGTGCGTTTCCTGAGCCATCTCCGGGGAGCAGCCCCATCGAGTCCAGTAATAAGCAACCGACGGGTTCGCCTCAGGAGGAGGTACAATCTCAACATACATTCACATTCATCGTCCTCACCGTATGCAAATGATTACTTTAAGGTAAATCAACTCCATTCAATCATTCATTCATTGGACAAAAGCACACATTCACACAATAATAAGTAAAATAGGTCAAAATGTCGCACGCACATACATATTCATAAAATTCTTTTAAGGATAGGATAGCATCAAGATTTAAGCGCGGCTTAAGCCCTCTAATCTCCCCAGCAGAGTCGCCAGCTGTCGACGCCGGGTTCTCTCGCTTCTCGTCTTTTCCAATTTTAGCCTTTTGGTTTAGATGACGTTTGGAAAAGGTCGGCATTGATGTCGACGGGGTTTTGAAAG
Source organism: Aralia elata (assembly GCA_034770075.1). Lineage (NCBI taxonomy): Eukaryota > Viridiplantae > Streptophyta > Magnoliopsida > Apiales > Araliaceae > Aralia > Aralia elata. The sequence continues at coordinate 58,729,312 of CM068382.1, forward strand.
ATCGTTTTTATGATGAGCCAATTAACCAGAGTCGCCAGTTGGTATATTTGAAATGGATGTACCAACTCATCCGAATTTTCGTGTTTTATAAATCGCTGGCTCATATGTGACTCCGAATTAATTGGTCTGCGAATCGAGATTCATAGAGTTCGGGGGCTTGCTTAAGTGAGGGGAAGGTGTTAGGCACCCCTCGACTTCCGTGAAACACGGTTACCGCAATCTTGATGCTTCTCCTATCCTTTAATTCATGAAATGTATGTGTGTGTGCGTGCGTGTGTGTGTATGTGTGCTTATGTGAATGTTGTGGTGAGTTTGTATGAAAGAGTCATTTGGATTTTAGGGAAAATCGTGTTTTACTTTGAGAATGCTTCGGAATGTCTTTTCGGCATACACGAGAAAGCTTTATGAGAAAGGTTTGATTTTAATTATCAAAACTATGAGATTTTCGTTAAGTGTCGTTTTAACAAAACAAGAGTTTTAAACCTTCGTCAAAATAGGAATCGAGATCTATACGTTGCTTTCATAAAATGATGGGCAATTTCTAGGATCTCTTTCACCCTATGCACAAAGATTTAATAAAACGTCAATTATTTATAAAATCATTTCGTGTGTTGTTTTGGAAAACGATTTTTCTTTAGCTTTCTCGTTAGATATGAATCGACATTTCATTAACGTTTCTCAAATTTTAACCTCGTGATTCTAATATCCTACTTTGATTGATTTTATGAAAATCTTATCATTTAGCTTTGAAATCAATTTCGTGTCATAATTCAAATCGAGCATAAACACGCGTCGGGCTATTCATGGGCATGTAAGCCATCAAAATATCCCCGAACGCCAACAATCACAAATTCCACTATTTCGGGGCCTTAAGCACGATTCTCGCCTTAGCGTCGTTTTAAGGCCCAACGATTACATATTTACAATGAGAACTACGTCATCTCTACTTCTTACATCAAGATATGTCCATCATCGGATCGGGACCCCGGGGTCGCTTTCCTAGGCTCACAACCAAGTATCCACACACAAACAATCGGATATTACAAGAAAATAAACCAACCTGGATAAATCTAACAATACCAAGACGTCTTAAAATAACGATTTAAAGGAATTGATACCGAATATAACACCTTAAAACAAACCAAGAAATTAATGAACGAATATCATCGGGTTATTAGGAGGAGTTTATTCCGATGGAAACTTCACTCATAATCCCTAATTCATTGTTCAACAAGATACATGAAAATTATATCTAATTTACCCAAATCAATAGGACATGAATTGCTAGAACAAATATAAATTTTCACCTTGCAATTGATCTCAAATGGATGTGAACTTGTGTATTTGAATAGGATAAATGATATATTTGATACAACCAAACTCAAAAGAATTAATTCCACTCTTTTTTTCCTCTTCTTTCTCCCTATTTTGTTGCAAAATCTAGCTATTTTCTCTCTATTTCCGTGTTTTTTTGCTGCTGCAGAAATTCTTCTTCTTCCAAAACTGCTGAACCCCCTGTATGCTGCCGAAGCTGGCTTAAATAGGCTGGCCAGAGCCAGCCGCAGATCTATCTGCGGCTGGCCGCAGATGGATCTGCGGCTGGCCAGCTGGCACGCCTCCCATCGCACTCAGCTGCTGAGTGCTGATTTCCCGGTTTTCGTGCTGGCGCACCCACTTGGCCGCAGATCTATCCGCGGCTGGCGGGCTTGACTTTCTCGATTTTCGTGCCACGCCTCGATTTTCGTACCGCAACGTCGGTTTTCGCTGACAGGCTCGTATTCCGCAGTCCGGGAACTTCCGGGAGATGTGCCACCTCATTCGGAAATGCCTGCCTCGGACGGTCATGCTGTCACGTCGACTTGGGCTGCCCAAATCATTGCGGCGGGACCGGGCGCTCGCCCTTGTGCCCGCTCCTTTGCTCCCGCAAGCTGGTTCAATTGACGATTTCGCTCTCCTGTCACGGTTAGTAGAAGGAAACGCAAAATTTGGGTGTCTACACCTATTGTTTAACCCAAGAATCCGGACTGGTTATACTCTACAAGGCGGGACACGAAATTGGATAATATCATGAATACCTTGTGTAAGCCTGGTACAGTATGGACGACTAAGCAAGGAACGGATCAAAAATTACATTTTCCTCACTCGGCCTTGAGTCGCTATGGAAAGGCCTGGTACAGTTTCATTTGTGCCAATCTTATGCCAACCAGGCATCAAAATGATGTGACCAAGGACTGCGCTATTTCCTGTTTGGGATTGTAAAAGGAAAGAAAATAGATATGGGGTATGTCATTAATCAGTCCATACGTCGGTACTTGCAGGGTGGTACTTCAGGAGGGATTCCACATGCATCGGTGATAGCTCGTTTATGCATTGTTGCTGGGGTGGAATGGGATGATGGTGAGCCCGTGCAGCTTCCGATGAACACCATTGATCATGCTACGATTGAAAAGTACAAGTTTGGACTAGTGCTCCTCATTCCCGTGGGGCAGGATTTCTCTTAGCGGATCAAAGTGAGAGTGAAGAGGCCTCTGATCAGCCGATAGTCGAGCCTGAGCAGCCGTTCAATGTGTCTCAAGCTAGGTTGGATCGAATGGAGAGGCGCATGCACCGACGGATGGATGTTATTCACACCAGTATAACAAAGCTTCGATCTTTCTCCACACAACTCTCGACCAGTTTTTCTCAAGCTTTTTCTCAGTTAGGAGTTCAGGTCCAATTCTCAACGTTTAGTGCTGCTCCAGTTTATCCTCCCCCGGACACACCTTTAGATGGGGAGGTTGCAGATGATGTTACCTCGAATTATGGGAGTTTTCTTTCCTTTTCTTTTTACTGTTTATTCAATGAGGACATTGTTTGTTTTAAGTTTGGGGGTTTTGTAGTTATTTATTTGTTTTGTGTTTAGCATGCTTAGTTCGGTCCATTATCTATGTTTGGCATATTGCTATATATTTGTTAGTGCATTCTCGTACTTGTTTACATTTAGTGCATTTTTATATTAGTTGTATGAGTTCAATTGATGTGCTAGTTTGAGTCTTAGCTCAGCCAATGATGAGATTGGTTTTAATGGTTAACTTGGACGATGTGATGGTCATTATGGATGATATAATTTAGATCATGGGAGTAATCATGCATGTATAAACTTGAGTTACCGGATAGCACGAAAGATTTGATTAGTTTGACTAATGAAGTTCAAAGTGTTGCATAATTGACTTTTAAATGAGAATTTTGAAAAAGTTTGGGGTGAATTGACAATGATGGCTGAGATGAGGTAAAAGCTGAGTTTGAGGGTTTCTAAAGGGTATAAGGCTATAAAAAAAAATAACAAAAATATAAAAATACAATAAATGTGTTGACTAGTTGGGTTTTGTGGCCTTGGTTACTCGGGTAATTAGATCCTTAGGGGTGTCTTTACACCTAGTGCCCTACCGACTGGTTTGGGAATCACTGATTGAACACTCGCTACATGGGTGACTTTGAAATGCCTAAGGGAACATAGCATTGCATAGTCAAGTACGAGATGGAGCGTAAAACGCACTCGTAGAAGAATAAAGATAGAAATAAACCTTGTAAGAACCCTCATGTTTAGTAATTGCTTAGTTTTGGTTGGATTTGTCATATTTGCTTGGATTGAAGTGAAATTAGATCATTCTTGTTGTAGAGTTGATTATGTGGCTAAATTTTGAACTATGGTTGGTTAAATTAATTAATGAGCACACACGCACAACTTGGGTAATGACAGGTGTATATTGTTTGATTGATTGGGATTATTAGTTCATATTGACTGGATTTACTGTTCTAGCTGCGTTGTTGATATCTTTGAGGCTAAAAGTTAAAATTCATACTAGCTATTGATTGGATTCTTAGGCACGGTAGTTGTTAGTTGCATTATGTTGCATTGTGTTGCTTGGGGACAAGCAATAGTTCAAGTTTGGGGGTATTTGAGAAGTAGGTTTTATACCTACGAATCGGATACCAATGAATGCGGATTAGTGTTTATTTCCTTAGTTTGTAGTTACTTTTCATGCATTTTGTGTGTTTTTGTAGGTTGCATATGTTGGGGATTGACTTGGCGGGAATTGAGTGGATTCAGCAGTTGCAGAGTTGCAGGAAATTGGAGCAGTGCGGTCGCGCCCAAAATGACCTAGGGAGCAGCGCGGCCGTGCCGGTCTTCAGAGCTGAAAAATAATTGACTGGCAGTGCAGCGCGGCTGCGCCCCCTTCAAGCTTATTTCTAACACGGCCGTGCCGGTTCGAGAGTTGACCAGAGTTGACTTTTTCATTAATTAAAGCAACTTGATGTGTACTTGGATTTCAGACTTCTTAATTAGTTAGGATTCTTATCAGATATTATAAATAGTTGTTTTAAGTCAATTTCAAGGTGGTTGAACTTTTTATTAGAAAACCCTAGTTTTGGAGCAAATTGTGATGACTTAAAGCAAATTGCTAGCAGGAGGAATTCAAAGCAAGAGCTAGAGAGAGATTCAAGGATTACTCATCAGTTTTTGTTCTTCTGGTTTTCTTTTATTTTGATTTATGAATGCTATTAAATTTATGGATGATGGATTCTAGTTTAATTATGAACTAAATTTCTTTTTAAGGCTATAACGGATCTTATTGTGTAGTTTTGTTTGACATACTTCCTAGATAATTATGATTAGTTATTATTGGATTGTCTATTATGGTTTACACTTAATTGCTTAATTATTTGGCCAGTAATTACCGGGATAATCTGTATGAACTCGAGAGATGTAGTATAGATTTAGATCTGACCATAATAGCATGTGAGTGCATTCTGCTTGTCGTTGGAATTCATAATTTGTGTTTAGGATACATATATACCTATTCACCACATATAATCTGATAGGGAACCTGAACTTTAAATCCTTTTTAATTGTAATTCACATAGAGATATAGTGAATTAGTTATCTAGGGTGATTATCTTGAATCTATCATTTGTGGATTTGAGTTGAGTTGTTTTTGAAACATTGAGAGATGGTCAAAAATACTGATGAGTTCTTGATTAGCAATCCAGAATAATTAGCATAATTCAAAGGGAAGTGTGTTGAGCAAAGTGAAACAATAAGTGAAGTTGTAGTCTTAAATCTTTAACAATCTATTTTCAAACTTATGGTGGTAATTTAAATTAGAATTGATTAGCTAAAATCAAATATTCAGAAATCTTTGATCATTTGTTTAATAAAATTGAATTGATATATGATTGAAATTTATCATTATAAACTCAGTTTTTTCTCCGTGGGACGATACTCTACTTTCACTATATTATTTGTAGACTGTGTATACTTGCGTATTTTGCTAGTATAGATTTAGGCAAATAGGTATGCATACTCCTAGGATATCGAATAGGCTGATCCCCTATAAGATATCTGAACAAAGCTTTTCTAAGTCATTGAAGACTGATAGAACTGGTTGAAACACATAGTTCATGTACTGAACCCTCAGTTAGTCAAAATCGTTGAACTTTCTTCAAATCAAACACATTGTGTTTATATTTTTGAATAAACTTGTTGAGCATTTTGTAGCTTATCTTTGCATAAACTTTCCTTTGCAGTTTTAGATGGTAATCCTGGAACTTCAGGGACGAACAATGGAAAGAGGTCGTATTAATTAGTATTATCTTACTGTTTTAATAAATTCAAGTCTTATAAGACTTTGTTGTAATAAGAACATGGTACTGAGAATGATATAATCAAACTTAAGGTTATGAAATATATATTATCATCTTTTGTTATATCGATTTCGTTGTATTTACATTCTTAGATAAGTTAGAAAGTAGTATTTGATTTAGTACAGTATCCATATGAACTATACATCTGAATGAGGGTATTTGAATGATATTGGGAGTTCTGTAAGCACTGAAGTTACACTTAATGAGTGCCGGTAAAGTGTCACCTTTACCGGAATGCACCCCTCGGTTCCAAGAACAATCTTATCATTAATACTAGGAATTTCAGATAGTTAGGAACTATTAATATGAAAGAGATATCCATAAGATATAAATCTATACATTTAAGTGAGTGTATCCAAACACAGTTAATGTTATGACGAGAACTACTATATGTTATGGGATACTGTGAACTTTGGATAGATAGAAGTTATATATTATGGAAAATTTATAGTTGATTAGTTTAGCGTGAGCACCAAATCTGCTACAGGGAGTGTAGAGAATTTAGGGGCTTTACACGCACCAAGGCAATTGGTTTAGATAACTTTCAAAAATATGATTGATTCAACAATTTATTTCATCATTTGTCTAGCCGAATCAAATGGCATAGACTTACTTCTTAAAATAACTCTTAGACAATTAAAATTTTCAATGTCAATAATTTAATATCCGAATAAAACTTTTGAAAGTATGTAAATGCAAGCAATTATATTTAAATATAATACGAAACATCTTTCATCAATTATTGTATTTAAAATACTTGTACAAAACAATAAAGGTGTACAAGTTAAGGGAACGTACCTGGAGTTGGTGAAACGTTTCTAAATACACTATTACCGCCCTCCGACAGATTTCCTACAACATCCATGAGGATTAATTTAATTAATTTAAACTTCACCTATTAATAATTACTGTCGGTATTAAACGTAACCTAATCCAATAATTATTCTTTCAACTCAAATCAATCTTAAACGTCCCCTCACATTATTTTCATAATATTTTCATAAAAATATGTGATTAACATTTACTTACTCATACGTCTCATATCGTCATGGTTTAATCGGTATAAATTATATAAATAATTCCCTACTTTACTTTAATTAATTGTTTTACTGCCTCATAACTCTATTTTCTTTATTAACCTTCTTAACCATTTTATTATTTTTTTTCTTCTGACCCCACATACTTAAAAATATTCTACATGTAAAAATAATTTTATTATAATTTGTCAGCTTTATTAAGTATTTTTAAAATGTTCATTTCAGTTCGAAAATTAGCAAAGTTTGCTATATCGAACTTAATTCCAAAAATCACGAAATTTGGTCAGTATCTTACTCATATGAAAGTATACTTCCAGTTAAAATTTTGTGACCATCCGAGTAAGATAACTCAAGTTATAGCAGTTTTAGTGTTTAAAACCCTAATTTTTCATTGGTCATATCTCACTCATCCGAAGTTGGAATACGTTTATTTTTTAACAAGACCTTCATTATACCATATAGTTTCATCATCCAAAAGGTCCTAATTTATTTCAATAATTAAGTCCTCGAAATCAGTCCTCAAAAAAATAGGCAAAATACATTTTTAGTTTTTTTAGTTTTGTCCTACTTTGGTAGAAAATCACTATAAATAATCTACAAGGTATTTTTATCGAAATTCTTGTTGGAGTGTTTAGAGAACTCATATATCTATCTCAGAAAATTGACGACACTCAAAAATTTGAAATAGAATGAGAGTTATAGTCGTTCAAATTTTAGGTTTTCTTTTTAGGTTATGCAATTTTTCTAACTGTCATTTTCACTTTATGAATTTCCATGCGTTCTCAATTTTTCAAGCATTAGCCATCATAAACCAACATCATACATCATAAACCTCCTTATACTCTAGGATCCATCATCAAATACATCAAACTCTCACAACAAACAAGATTCAAACAAACTTTAAACATAGTTTTAGGGTTAGAACTTTTATACCTTTTCTTACTTTCTTGTTTCCTTGATCCTCCTTAACTAAACCTTGCTAGCTCCTCCTCTCCTTTCTTCTTTTCAAAACCGTGCACCCTCTTTTCCTCCCTATCTCTCAAGATTTCTTGCTTTCTTTCTTTTCTTACTTAATGAATACTTACAAACTCTTGCAAGTATACTTAGTGGGGAGTATTTATAGGCCAACTGGAAGACTTACAAGTAGCTCCCTCTTTCTTGGTCTTTATCTATGGTCAACTCCCTCATCTTTTCATCTTTCCTCATGATTATCTAGGATAATCTTCATTAACCTTAATCATCCAATTAATTAGGCTAAAACAAGGTTTTAACTAGACAAAACAAGGGAACCATGCTCCACAATTTAAGGACATTTTCAACCAAGCTACCAAGAATGGTTGCCTCCTATATGAGCCTAGTTTGACCTTTGGTCTCCTTCCCACATGAGGGGGGCGGATCCCCTCCCCAAATCCCTCTTTGTTTTATTTTTTCTTCCTCATTTTGTGCTAGCTTGTCCCCCCATTTCATCCAACACTTTGACCATCTCTTTTGGACTTTGACTTGGGCTTGATTTTGGGCTATTCTTTGGGCTTATTACAAGGATTGTTAGGGCTTATATTGGACTTAGGTTTGGCTATTTTAATTCCTCTCTTAGACTCTCCCAATTGGCAGTGCACTTGGGCTAGTTAACTAGGTTTATTGCTTGCTTGATTTGCCCTTTTTATTATGTCATACAGGGCCATTATTCCAAGCTTTGTTAATTAATAACTTAAGCTTTAATTTACTTAACCCTAATTAAACTTGATCAATTCATTCCTCTTGGCTTCCATTATTGTTCCTTAGATAGTTTAACTAATTTAATTAACTAACCTTGACTAACTATCAAGTTACATCCCTTATCACTTAAATAAATATATAACATATATATTTATTCATTCATGACACTTGCACAAAATAATTTTCAAATAAACTTCATTTCATTAATAATTATACATAACCCTATTTACAATGCTACATGATCTTCTTGGTTATTACATTCTTCCCCCCTTATAAAGATTCCGTCCCCGGAATCACAATTACAAGGTTAATTAAAAAGATGGGGGTAATCCTTCTTTATCTTATACTCGAGTTCTCACGTAGCCTCCTCGGCACTGTGGTTCCTCCATACTACCTTTATAGAAGGTATTACCTTATTTCATAAAATTTGTTCCTTCCGGTCAATTATCTAAATTAGGATTTCTCCATATGTTAGGTCCTTCTCGACTTGTATAGGTTCGTAAGCTATTACGTGCTTATAATCTGGCTTGTATGGTTGTAACACTAAAACATGAAACACATTATGTATATGTTCCAGTTCAGGAGGTAATGCTACCTCGTACGCTACTTCTCCTATCTTCTTCGACACCTCAAAAGGTCCAATGAACCTAGGGTTTATGTAACGACCCCAAAATTCTGAACAATCCAACTCTCCACATCGGTCATTAACAATACATCCTCATCCTGACTTTACAATATTATTCAATGTTAAACTTAATAAAAATGCGGAATAATTCAAACTTTTCTATTACAGATCATTCTCGATCCCAAAATTCTCAACCTTTACATCTAAATATCTTAGAATGATGTTAATATCATGATTCACCTTGTCTAACTTATTATAAAAATTTACACCTAAATACAAACTTTACAACTTAACGTAAATACGTTTATCAAAATATTAACATAATTCAGGCAATAAATTTCAACTAAAACATTTAATCTTCATGCATCACTTTGATCCACGTCATTGGATAGCACATAACGTTACCTTGTATTTTTAACCTACAAAAGTGGTTATTTGCAAGAATAAGCTCAACAGCTCAGCAAAATCTAACAGTTTTCATGCATCACGTAGCACATAAACAACATGCTCAGTTTATACAATCATAAACATTATAATTCTAGCATATCATACAAGTTGTATATCAGTTACCAAGTAATAATTGAGTTCCATAACTCAATCAACATTCTAACTCAATGAACGTAGTCATAAATTGACTTTGTCGTTTCGTTCATACAACATATAGAATTCATCATGCTTTTACATTATAGGTTTAAAACAATCAATCATTTAGTTCACATAATAAATAGGAACTGAAAGACTTACCTGGTTTGTAGGTTACCATAACCAGCTTATATTTATCTGCACTTCATGTATCCTACACGATATATATAATCATGCACATCATTTATTAGTCACATAGCAACACTTAGTATTAACTCTACTTTACATTTCATAATCCTTCATTTTATTCTCTATATAATTCTCAACTTAGAAATTAAATCCTCCTCATAAAACCCTTCATTTTATTACATTCCACTTTAATCGACACTTAACATTTAGTTAAGTCTTAAACCTTTCTTTACATAAGATGTATAATGTTTATAAGTAAATCTTTGGCTTATTACAATACTATTGTCACTTCAAGATTCACTCTCATCCAATCTCATTTTAATATCTTAATTATTCTCTGATTATCAAACTCACTTCTAGAGCTATAAGATTAATTATAACAATGTCATCCTTAGGAATCCCTAAAACTTAACGTTAAGTTAAGGTTTATCAACTTCATATTTCATCATCATCAAGTATATGCTTAGCATCCATCTTAACATCTTGGTATTCATTCAATACATTAATATAAGTTTAATCTTGCATAGGGTAACATATCATGACCAAAAAGAAAAGAATTAAAAACAAGAAAATTTCCATTTTCTGCAATTCCCGTTGGGCCGAGAAATTACTACACAAAACTCTCGTCGGGGCAAGAAACTCAGCTCATTGAGCTCGCCGGGGAGAGACTTCGCCGGGGCGAGAAACTCAGTTCATTGAGATCGTCGGGGCGAGACTTCTGGATTCCAGATTCTGCAGTTTTGCGAATTGCACAGTTCCAAGGCCAAAAACACCAAATTTCTTCATTTTAACAACAAATTAAAATTACCCAATTATTATAACTCATAGATGATCATTACCCAAACCTTCTAGCACGATTCTAACATTTTAAACAACTCAAACAACCAATTTAAAGGCTTAAAAAAATAACAATTCATACTAGTTTTTCACATTTCACAACTTTTAGGGTAATCAATCGCTATGGATTCGTTTCTCAACCAAATTGGTCCGTTCAACTTCCGTTGTTTTCATTTTTAAACGCATAACAATAATCCATCTTCAATTTACAAATTATTACTTAAATTGAACATAAATTTTGACTCCAAAACAAGCCAAAACGTACATATTCAGCCAAAACGTACATATTCATTCAAAACTCAATTCTTCCTCTTTTACACATAAATTCGAATTTCATTACTCTAATTTCATTTTTAATCAACATATATCATACTAATTAAACCCAATAACACATAATCAAGCTTTTCTCCAATTCATTCAACCAAAAATAATTTTACAGAAATCCCATACTCTTATACTTAAGAAAAACTAGAAAGAAAAGCTTTAGGATTTGATTATTACCTTTGAATCAATCTAAACAAGTGATGAACAAGGTTTCTTCCTTCTTGATTTTCCAAGGCTCTTTTCCAATTCTCAGAGAATTCTCCCACTCACTCTCTTTCTCTCATAAACTGACAAATATACTTTACGTGTATATCAGTTTTTCAACAGTTACAACCTCCAAGGGTCATAAGGCCATGTTTGGCTGACACCCTTTTAACATTTGTTTAAATTATCTTAATAACATTCTTATTATATAATATTGTGTCACACTTTAATTCAATTAAACTCATTATATTAATAAATCTAATTAAACTTATTAATAATTCCAATCAAAACCTTACTGACAAAATTATAATTCAATTTAGTCCAACTATAATTTTATTAAATAAATCATTTTATTCAATAAAACATTAATCCTCTAATTTAATTATTTAATCAAAATATAATATTCTCATCACGTTAGCGTACTAAAATACGCACCAACACTTCACACACAAATATATTCACATCAATTCACTATTTTAATTAAGTGAATCACTCATATTATTCATGAAATTTAATTCAAAATAATTTTCATTGTCCACAGGACATAACAATCAAATTATATTATTTTCCAGTATAATTTTAACTTAATTAAATTAACTAATATTACTCAACTAATTTCCTTCTCATGATAATTTCATTTAATCTTTTCAATGGTTTAATTAATTATTAAATCATTTCTTCCCTATTACATGAATATATAATTTTCTTCATACCGAATCACAGATTTCACAATATGAAACACATATATACACATACTCAAACTCAAAACATCTCATAATAAGATTTTTATTTATTAAATTCTTATTTAATAATTTTTAAAAATCTGGGTTATCACAGCTTAGCTTCCCTTTCTTCCCAAATCTTGTCTTTCCCTCCCAGGAGATACTTTCAAAAAAACAAAACTAGCCACTTCAAAATCTCTATTCTGACGATGAAAATCTGTATACTTTTTCTGTCTGTCTTGCGCTGCTACTAATCTGGACCTTATCACTTTGATGATCTCTGCCGTCTACTAAACCAGTTCTGGTCCTAAAAGTTAACGTTCCCCTAACTCATCCCAACATAATGGAGTTCTGTACTTCCTTCCATATAAGGCTTCGTAAGGCTGCATGCTAGAGGTAGGTGATCATCCCAATGTCCTTTAAAGTCCATGACATAGGTTCGTAGCATGTCCTCAAATGTCTAGATTGTCCTCTCGTTCTGCCCGTCTATTTGCAGGTGATACGCAGTACTCAGCCTCAACTGTGTTCCCATTCGCTCTTGCAGACTTCTCCAAAAATTTGACGTGAAACACAGATCTCGGTCTGATACAATTGATACCGGGACTCCATGTCTTGAAACAATCTCCTTGATGTATAACTTAGCCAACTGGTCCAAATTAAACCTGACCTTGATCGGCAAGAAATGCACTTACTGCGTTAGTCGATCTACTATAACCCATATTGCATCATAACCTTTCTGAGTAACTAGAAGCCCTACCACAAAATACATCGTGATATGCTCCCATTTCCATTCTAGAATTTTCAAGGGTTGTAGTAGTCCGCTCGGTCTCTGGTGTTCCGCCTTAACCCTTTGACAAGTTAGGCACCTACTCATGCATTCTGCGACTTCTCTCTTCATATTAGGCCACCAAAAATGTTGTCGAAGATCTTGATACATTTGCATGCTTCCCGGATGAATTAAATAAGTCTCTTGTAAAATTTCTTCCTTTAGCTCTGGTACTGCAGGTGCCCATATTCGTCTTTCGAATCTTAAGATTTTGTCCCTATCCATCTTAAATTTCTCCTCCTCATTCTCAGTTATTTGCTTCCTTATCTGCTCACATCCCTCATCCTTACCTGTGCTTCTATTACTCTATCCAATAGAGTTGAACGAGTTTCCATTATGAACAATCTCTCCTCTGATTCTAGCGGACCTTTCACTTCTATTTCCATCCTTGCCATTTCCTTTATTAACTCCTCCTGAGCTGTTAACATTGACAATTTCTCTTTACTCTTCCTACTTAAAGCATCTGCCACCACATTCGCCTTTCCTGGATGATACAAGATCTCACAATCGTAGTCCTTTATTAACTCCAACCATCTCCTTTGTCTCATATTCAATTATTATATTTTAGACTTTTACGGTCTGTATATATCTCATATTTCTCTCCATATAAATAATGACTCCATATCTTCAAGGAAAAAACTATTGCAGCTAACTCTAAGTCGTGAGTAGGATACCTCTTCCCGTAGTCATTCAGTTATTGTGACGCGTATGCAATGACCTTGCCGTTCTGCATTAGCATATAGCCTAATCCCTTGTGTGACGCATCACTATATACCACAAAACCCCCTATATTATCTGGTAAGGCTAACACAGGTACCTCACTCAATCTCTTTTTTTAACACTTGGAAACTCTCCTCGCACTTTTCAGTCCACACGAACTTCACCATCTTCGTCGTCAGATTAGTTAACGGGGTAGCTATCTTGGAAAAATCTTGGATAAATCTTTGATAGTACCCTGTTAACCCTAAAAAACTCTGCACCTCTATCGGCGTCTTCGGCTCCTCCTAGTTAATCACTACCTCCACCTTAGCTAGATCCATAAATATTTCGTCCTTATCAATTACATGCCCCAAAAATTACACCCTCTCTAAACAGAACTCACACTTCGAAAGTTTCGCGTACAGCTTCTCCTTCCTCAGCGTCTCCAATACCACCCTTAAATGTTCTGCATGCTCCTTTCGGGTCTTGGAATAAATTAAGATATTGTCTATGAATACTACAACGAACTTATCCAAATACTGTTTAAATACCCTATTCATCAAATCCATAAATGTTGTCGGCACTTTAGTCAATCCAAATGATATCACTAGAAACTCGTAATGCCCATATCGAGTTCTGAATGTCGTCTTGGGCACGTCTTCCTTCCTTACTTTTAACTGATGATACTCAGTCCTTAAGTCTATCTTAGAGAAATATTTAGCTCCCTTTAATTGATCGAAAATATCGTCGATCCTTGGTAGTGGATACTTATTCTTAATCGTTACTTTGTTCAACTCTCTATAGTCGATACAAATTCTCAACGATCCGTCCTTCTTCTTAACGAATAACACAGGTGCTCCCCATAGAGGCACGCTCGGTTGGATATACCCCTTATCTAACAACTCCTGTAGCTGAACCATTAACTCTTTCATCTCTACTGGAACCATTCTATATGGAGCCTTCGATATAGGTGATGTTCCTTGTATAACATTGATTACGAATTCGATCTCCCTATCTAGCGGAAGACCTGGTAACTCTTCTGGAAATACGACAGTGAATTCTTTCACTATGGGTATTTGTCCCAATTCTACTTCCATTCTCTGCGTATCTACAATGTGGGCTAAATAGCCTACACATCCCTTCCTTAACAACTTCTTAGCATACATCATCGTTAGACAACAAGACTATCTAGGCAATTTGCTACCATAAAATACTACCTTAGACTGATTTGGAGTCTGAAGGTTTATGCTCTTTTTTTGGCAGTCAATCACTACCCTATGGTTATATAACCAATTCATTCCTAGGATCACATCAAACTCCTCTAATCGTATCGGAATTAAATTCATATATAAATTTTGTCCCCTAATCTTCGCATAACAATTTCTGTGTATATACTCAATGAGGATTACTTCCTTATTAGCAACATCTATGTTTAGGGGGTACTCTAATTTTTCTCAGGATAAGTTTAACCGTTAAGCAAATTCATCAGATATAAAAGAACAGGTAACACCCGAATCAAATTATACGTAAGCATTTATATTATTGATTGGGATAATACCTGATACCACGTCCTTCGATGTCACTGTGTCCTGGGTAGTCATATTGATGGTTCGTGCAATTGGTCGGTTCGGTTGAACTGGTCCACTGATCATCAGTTTACTATTATTTCCTCCCTTGCTACCACTTCTTCGGTCCCCTTCTTTGGGCAATTCTGAATCTGATGCTCTGTCAACCCACATGTAAAACATCCTTTAATCTTCTTTAGATTTGGGCAGTTAGGAGAGATGTGTCCCTCCTACCCACAATTATAACAAACATTTTTGCCTTTCAAGCACATTCCCTGGTGATTCTTCCCACAATTTCTGTAAGCTTCCCCCCTTTACTTCGACTCTACTGGTTTTCCTCTAGTGTTGTTGTTGGTGGTGGTGTTGTCCTACTTCATCTTATTCAAGTTGCTTCCACTACTACTACCTCATTTACTTTCTCCCTCACTCTTCTTGTTTTTCTTCTCTCGGTTATACTAGCTTATAGCCTCACTTCCTCTTGTTATAATGGCCTTCTCTAACAAGGTTTCGAATGAGTCGATATGGAATACCGAAACTTTAGTATACAGTCAGGGCTTCAGTCCCTATTCAAAACGACGTGCTTTTCGTTCTTTCGTGTCCACCTGATGTGGAGCGAATCGTGTTAGCTCGTTGAATTTAGCAGCGTACTAAGCCACGGTCGTATCTCCCTATCTAATTCTAGGAATTTCATTTCCATCCTATTTTGCATGCTCCTCGGTAAATAGTTCTCGAAGAACAATTCTTTAAATCGTTCCCACGGTACGACTCCTTCCCCAGCTCGTTATTGGTTGGCCTCCTACCAATATATAGTTGGTCTCACCTTTCATCATATATGTTACAAATGCAGTCTTCTGTTCCTCTCCCACTCTAGCAATGATAAACGCCTTCTCCATCTCTTTGACCCATGTTTGGGCCTCTAATGGGTCGATACTACCCTTGAACTCTGGTGGTCCCACACTTTTAAAATCTTTAAAACTGGCTACTTGGGCCACCAGGGGGTTTGGGTTTACAGGTTCCTAGTTTCTTCCTTGCAACGCAACTACAAGTAGGTCTACAAATCACTGCATGGGATCTACTTGATCCCTATCATTGTTAACTGACCACCCCCTCCCCTAATGAACTAGATTGCTGAAATTTTTTCCTTAAGTCTTGCAAGTTAGCCCATATGAAGGAAATAATGAGCTAGGTGCATGGCTAGGAGTACTTAAAGTAAGGATTTGGTGAAAATTTTAACCAAATTCACTTTTACCCTTGGTTAATGACTTGGTTGATGGATAATAAACCTCCTATAAATAGGAAGCACACATTTCTTCTTCTAAAGTTTGCCACATTGCTAGCTTGCCTATTGAAGAGTTTAGAGAGAGCTAGAGAGAAATTGAGAAAATATAGAAAATCTAGAGGAAGCTATTGCACCTTGGTAGTTCAAGAGGAGTTCAATGAGGAAGGATAAAATGGAGAGCTACTTGAGGTTTATTACTAAGAGGAGAAAAGCATCAAAGAGGTAAGATCATAACCTAGCTATAATTTTTGTAAGTTAAGTTAGTATATTTTGTTTCTAGTAGGGAAATGCATACTTGGTTGTGGGAGGTTTGCTTGTTGTGAGATCATGAGGGATCCAAAGGTTTAAGGATGGATAGTGTAAGGAGAATATGTGATTTATATGCCTTGTAGGTGATTTCATGTCTTAATAAACAAGAAGAATGCATGTGAGCTTAAAACCTAAAATAAAACTACTTGAAAACATGAGATTTGGTATTAAATGAAATAAAATGTATAAGCTATTTGTTTGATCTAAAAATTTTATGTTGAAGATCTATGAAATACGAACATAACTCAAGTGGAATCATCAAAAACGGAATAAGAATGAACTTATGGTGAATCATTTAGTAGAACAAGTCGAAATGGACACCCTACATTGGAGAACCAATATTTTGGCTAAATAAATATTTTAGAAAATGATTTAAGAAGTTAAATCTTGAAGATGTATGATTTTATGAGATAATGAAACTAGTTTGAACTCATTTGGATATGAAATTAGCAAGTTATGGAAGGCTGAATCAAAAAGGGACAAAAATCAAAATATTGAAAAAATTGGTCTTGGAGAGCCTGACGTACAGTGTCGGGGCGCTGTCCCTAAGCCAAAACTCAGTGCTGGGTTTGCTGGGCCAGTTTTTCAGTTGATCGGATCGGGTCAAAACGGGTCGGATCGGGTCAAAACGGGTCGGATCGGGTCAGACCGGGTCGGATCAGGTCAAACTAGCCCGAACCAGATTTTTTTAGAATAAAATAATAATTAGAACATCATTAAAAAATTATTTTAATTATACATTACAGATTACTTTAACTATGATTAAACAATTAAAATAATATTAAAGATTATTTTAATTGTGGATTAATAAATTGTAAACAATTAAATTAATATTAAAGGTTATTTTAATTGAAGGTTAATAAAGTATAAAACAATATTAGAGATTATTTTAATTGTGGATTTACGAAGAATAAACAATTGAATAATTTTAAAGATTATTTAATTGTGGAACATAAATGATTAACGTAAGAATATGGATAACTCTAATTATAGACTAAACAAATAAAATAATAACTTGGATTATTTTGTTTGTGGACTAATAAAGTATGAACAATGATTAAAAAACTTATTCAAAGAATAATTAAATGCTAGCAAGTAAAGTAAGAGTACTTTATTTGTGTAATGAGAAATTGATAAATAAAACAAGATATGAACGATTAATTAAACAAGTGAGATAATAAGGAATTATTTTATTTGTAGTAAATGGAATGAATGAGTATTATTTGTGAAGGCTAGTGATTATAATAAAGTGCATTGTTGTCAGATTTCACAATCAACAATTACGTGCAAGTATACACGATCAACAAGTAATAAAGTGATAAGATAGAGTGTCGAACCCACAGGGAATCTCTGTTCAATAATTTCCAACTACTAGTAGTATATCAATTCAATTTTATTTAAACAATCACTATTTGTATAACGATTTAAACTAATTAAATTAAAACTAAGAATAAAAACTAACACAAAGGTTGAAATTCAGATTTTAAAGGCTTAAGACTACAATATCCCTAATTATGCAATACAAACTAATTATCGAATTCATCCAATTATTAACTTCAATAGAGTTGTTAACAGGAATTCAAAGTTATTTATAAGCCCTTTCCCAAGTGATCAAATAAAATTATCTAACTCAATTAATTCTGCAATATTCCTATGCAAAACTAAAGAATTAAATTTATTAAACACCAATTCCCAATAGTTACATGCAGCGAAGAAATATCCCTATTCACTTCACAACTCTAATTATTCAACCCATGCAAATAATTAAGAATACACGCTATCACATTCAGATCTAACCCTAGATTTCATCTCCCGAATTCACCTAAAGTATTCCTCTAATTGATGATCAGTCAATTACTCAATAAACACAAAATATGATAGACAACTCATTATCAGATAATAATTGGAATCAAATAAATAATTAATCCATAAACACAAAAGATTCAATTGTAGCCTTAATTGAAAATTTAGTTCATACTGAAAATAGAAATCATGAATCCCAAATAAGTCATCACAATTAAATTACAAATCTAAGATAGAGGATAAGAAAAACTCAGTGGAAGTTCTTCAATCTTCAAGTCTCTAATCTGAATTTCTTGCGATGCTTTCTCTAGTCTCCAATCTCCCAATTCAGCTCAGTATCTCAATCCTTGCGTAAATATGTAACTATCAATGTATCATGTAGGTGTATGTATATGTATGCCTATGTATCCCCCTATTTCCATCTCTCTCAGTCTCTTTTATAGTTTCTGAATCAAATCAGTAGAAAGAATCCAATTCCCAATCAACTTCCCAAAAGAACTGAATTACAATTCCTTTTTGCGCATTATCGCCCCGGCGAGAAATTTAAGCCTGAGATTCTCGCCCCGGCGAGAACTCTGGTCCAAAATTTACAGAAATGCCATTAAGCTCGAATTTTCCTCTTCTGACCCTCTGAAGCTGTTTCCTACAAAACCAATGCATAAACAAGTAAAATGACACTAAAAATACTCAAAGATAGTAAAGAAATAAGCCTAAGATATATCTAATTCACAGGTACAAAACCCATTTATCAAATACCCCCAAACTCAAGACTTTACTTGTCCTCAAGCAAAAACACAAGAAAAATAAAAATAAACAAACCTATATAAATGAATGCATATGCATGATGTATTACGACTGAGCAATCAATCAATATAGATTATAAATATCAGGCCTCAAAGATCAGTAACTAACAATTCAGCAAGACTTTAAATTTATGCACCATCTGAAATCAACTTATCACCAATATCATCTTACTTTCAATCCTTTCGTGTGTGTATGTAAATCCAAATATATCAAACTAGCAAAAAAAAACACTCAAAGAAGCTCATGAAATCAAATGCATCATTAAAGATATCAAAAAGGTTAGTATAACAACAAGAACTCTATATGCTTATCTTCCACAACTCAAAGCGAATATATAAAAAAAACATAACTAAAGGATCACAAGGTTATTTAAAACATTTAAGCTCCTTTTAAAACCCTTCCCCAAAAAATTCAAACAATTTTTTTTCTCTTTTCCTTCTCTTTTCTTTTTTTTAGTGAGTGCGTTTTACGCTCCTTCTCACCGGCAATTAAACGAGTGCATTTTACGCTCCATCTCGTTGCATGTGTCTATGAGTGAGTGCGTTTTACGCTCCATCTCAACCCACCACATGATCCATTTTTTCAACCGGGGAAGGTTCCAAATTTTCAATTTTTTTCAGATTAACCAAGATTTCTCCCACATTATATTCTTCCTGATATTACACTTTAAGTTATGATCAAATAAGATATAGAGTTCATAAATATCTTCCATGAGCATTTAACATATAAACTTCCTTAAAGTTAAAACTAGCTCAACCAAATGGATATGTGCATAAAATAGTTAAAAGGGTATCAAGGGTATCAAGCTTGACAAAATCAAGAACAGTCAAAATTCATAATTTAGCACTCCTTATCCATCTCGCTAAACTAATTAGCTAACTGAGTCGACTACTCAGGCAAGTACCTAAACTTGTACTCTTATTTATCGTGCAAGTAAATTAATTGATAGAATGATTCTTGTGTTATCTAAATTCATGGAGATCATTGTTTATACTATAAAATCTGATTTGAATCGTAATTATATTCTTGAATGATTCTTTGAATCCTATTGTAAACATTAAACATATTAATTGTTCCTAAATGACCCATGAGTTAGAAAATAATCCAAACCAATTGCTTTGGTGGACTCTTATAATCTGCTGAGATGAACAACCCTCATAGAAGGAGAAACTATATAACGTCGGGAGACCGACACGCGCGCGAACAACATGTTTGAATGTTATGCATAACATAAGGTACTTTAAGCTGATCACTTATTGTACTTGTTTATATTGTGGATTATCAGTGAAATACTGTTAATTCTCGCAGGATTTTATGCTCCATAGCGACTACTCAGTGTTATATTTTCATAAACTTGGAAATATCAAAATCTTTGATTTGTTCTAATAACCTTTCGGTCCATAGTGACTCATCAGTTATAGTAAGGAATAAAATTGGTATTATTGAATCTTATTTTGTCGCAATATTCATATTTCATTTTCTGAGCTATCAAATGATTGTTATAACTTTTGAGATTATGAAACTTTACACATGATCGCCCATTTTATTGTCGTTATACTTGCTGAGCAAACTTGTTGTTCACCTTTGCTTTCCTTAAATGTTACAGCTAAGACAGAATGAGGCGGAAGCTCAGGAAAAGATAAGGGCAAAGGCTACAGAATAGTTTTGTTCTACTATGTTAGGATTCTTGTTATGTATTAAGACTTATTAATATTATGAACTAAGTTATGTTATGTATTAGTAGCGGTTCTGAGACTTGGGACGAGAATATTTATATTATATCAATATAAATATTTCTATTATTCCGCTATGTGTTGTTAATAATATAATGTATGAGTTGGATCGTGAAGCACCATATTCGAGGTACATGTATCTAAATTTGGGGGCGTCACAATGAAACCTGATTATCACTCACACTATGCAGAACTCAAGGACCTGAACTTAGCTCACTGGTTAGGCCACCGTTAAAAGTCTAAATCAGCATATTACGAGATAGTTTTGAGTTGTTTTGGTAGGTTGGTCACCACACATGACAATGTTAATATTCTTCATTTGATTTTCTAGGATATGTTTATAAGTTCAACAGCCAACACCTATAGTCTACATAAACCCTGAATCACAGAGCACTGTGCTCATTCATAACTTCTGTTCTAATTTTAAGGTTATCTCAGTAAGGTGTCTTATGTTGTTCTTTTTATTCAGCTTTAAGTTGTTTACACATTTTAACACATATCAACATGTAATCTCCATCAACAGCCACCTTATAACTTCATAATCCACCATGATTCCAGCACAAAATCCTCCCATAACCAAGCATGAAAGATTACTCTATAACAAACTTACACTAGATTAAATTAAAGATTTAAAGTTGAGGGATTTGTGTACCTTCTTGATGCTCTACTTCTATTAGCAAGGGACTTGTGCAAGCTATTCCCTGCCTCCTACCTCCCAAGACTCCTCTGGTTTACCGGACTGCAAGAGTTTCTTCCTTCTTCTCTCAAGATCTTTAACTCTCTCTATATTCGAACTTAGCATATGGAAGTAACTTTGAAACATGTATTGGGAGCTCCTATTTATAGAAGAACTCTTATACGTATAGTATCCACACATATGTACCCATACAGGTATTAGTCCAACATATTTTGGTTTTATCCAGCAGTTAAGGAAGGTTAGGTGAAAAGCTATTTACCAAATCACATTTTAGGCCATATTGCAAGTAATTATCCCACTTCACATGGGATTAACTTAAAATACGGCAACATAGGGTGGCTATAGGCCATCTGCTGAGTCTAGAAGCAGTACTATTATTATTATTATTATTATTATTATTATTATTATTATTATTAGTTTATTATTATTATCACCTTTTTGGAAATTAGACCTTTAATTCTGGACAACTGCTTGAACCAACTTCTTCGGGCTCACTATTCTTATACATGATGGACTTAGCAACAATACATGATAATCCTAACATCATTAGGTTAGTGTATTAATATCTACATGATTCGTTGGGTACTAGTAGTATATATTGCACCATAAATTGATTGGGCTAGTAGTATTCATCCTATACACATATCGTGGGTTAATTGGCATCAATCTCCCTCTAGGCTCACCTCTTTAGCACCTAGCTAACTTAATCTTACTTGATTATCGATCATCAACTTTGATTCATATTAATCTTCTTCCAAACTTTAATTAAACACTTAATTCATCATGAATTATTATGCCATACAAGGCTCATTCTTTCAAGCTTAGTTAATTCATAACTTAAGCTTATCATTGTGACACCCCCAAATTCAGGTACTTAATTCCCACTGATTTGGTGTTCACTATAACATACATTCAAAACTAACTACCCAATAAAATAACAATTAAATAAACTTAAAGAAATATCTTCCCAAAATGGGTTACATCACCAAACTATTAAACATTTAAATCCCAGGTTATCTAAACCTTAATACATCAAATGCGGAATAAAACATAATTTAAAACAAGTATTGTTACAAATAATCATCAAGTAAATAGCATGTCGCTAGCTATTTATGCATCTTGCCCTTGCCTTTGCTCGTGGACGGCTCGTCCGACTTCTCAGTCTTAGCTGCAATGATTAGTGCAAGAGTGAGCAAATAATTTCTCACAAGTACGATAACAATAATATTCAAATGAAATGGATTTCAACTGAGGAATAATAATTTTCTGAATCTCAGTCAATAAATGATTAAAATTTAAAAGCTCGTTTGAATGCTTGATTCAAGGAAAAATAGGTTTCGAGATTTAGAAATTATATCTGAGGGTCACAAGACCTCGAACTATGTCCTAGGTTGACAAGTATTTCTACTGTAACCTTTAACAGTCATATAGACTATGGACCAACATCTCGTACTCAGGGGGATCAGCTCTTTGTACAATGTATTGTGCACAAATATTTTAACGCTATCGCGTAAATAATCCCCTATATTAGGGTTGTTCATCTCAGTTTATCGTCTGAATCCATACCAAAAAGGAAATTGGCTTGGAATAAGTATAGAAAACATTCTAAGTCTTTGAAATACTCATCAACTAAGGACTAGCTGAATCAATAAGGGTTTGCTAGTCTAATTCATCAATAGAGTTTGTTCAATAGAAACTATACTCGAAGTTTGAAAAACAAACAATGATTGGAATAAAGCTTAAGTATATAATCATGATAGTAACCTTGCTTGAATATCAATAAGCTAAGGTCGATAAGCTCACTCAATATAAATGAACTTGCATTGAATAATTTAACAAGTTAAAGGAAAGAACAACTTGCTCAACATAAAAGTAATAAATTGAGATAAGGAACTTGCCTCAAGCGTAGATTACAAATTTAAGTAATTCACGATCCTTAAACAACCTAAACATTTAATTGTAAAATGGTAATATAATTAGTCACAAGGTTAAAAGCATTCTAAGCTTGCTCTTTTATCATAACATCTCATTTAGCATACCATAGACAACAAGTACTAGTTAGCAACCATCTTGGAAATTCTTTAGTCATTTAATACGTTAATATAAGTTTAATTATGCATCATAACTTCCAAGAAAAGAAAACAAAATAATTAATTTTTTTTTCTTTAACAGTAGTGATTCTCGCTGGGGCGAGAAAAAGCTTAAGAAAATTGTCTCCGGGGCAAAGTAATACTTAACAAATTTGTCGTCGGGGCGAAGAAATCAGTTCATTTCTCTCGCCGGGGCGAGAGACTTGACTGTCGTCTTCCCCAGCTCGTGAACCAGTGAAAACTTAGGCCAATTTGGCCAAATTTTCCGAATTCTACCATCAGAAAACAAATTAAATATACCCAGACATCAAATATGCTAGAAAACAAATACCCAACATATTTTTAACTAATTTAACCATTATAAAACACATAATCAACCAATTTAAAACCAAAAATCCTCTGTTAAAACCAAATATTCATGTTTTAGCTATTTTAATAAAATCAACCACTGTAAACTCATCTTTCAATCATCTTAATCCATTCAAATTACATTCTTTTCATTTTTCATCGTATTAACACAATCAAAAGCCCATTCACCAATTAATAGTCTAATTAAACATCAATTATCAAATATATATACCATACATGAAATAAGACTTTGTAAAAACAAAGACTTCACTCTAAATCATGTTTTCATGAATTAACACCTCTAAATTGATTATTAATCAACATATAATCATCTAACACATGATTACTACCAATTACAACAACTATAATCAAATAATTCATATACTCTAGCAATTGAATTTACATACAGTAACTAAAATTATATGCAGTAGAATAAAACCAAGAGGAAAAAGGAATTATACCTTCAATTGTTGTAAGAACTTGGTGAATTCTTTTAAAATTACAAGCTCTTTCTCAATTCTCTCTTCTCCACTCTCAAATTCTCAAGCTCTGCTCTCTCTTTTCTCTCAAACTCTAATGTTCTTCTTCTTTCTTTTCTTTCTTAACTGACGTAGTTTTAAAAAAAATATAAACTGATAACTTTAATAAACAAATAAAAACTGATAATTAATATAATAACGTATGATATAATATCTATCAGTTAAAAATTTCAAAAGCCTCTAAGGCTTGTTTGGCAAATACTAAATAAATTAATCCATTATTTTAACTAAAGATCTTAAGACATTGTTTGGTAAAACACAAATAAAATAACCCATTATTCCGAAACAAAGATCATAGGGCCTTGTTTGGTAAAACTGAATTAAACACTTTCTCATTTATTTTAATAAACCAATATAACATATAGTTTAAAATGTCACACTTCTAATTTAATTGAACTTATTATTAAATAAATTCAATTAAACCTTATCAACTCAAATAATAATTTCATTTAACAAATAACAATAATACCAAATAAATTCTCTTATTCAAATAAATCATTTATTCAAATAAATCTCTTCATCATCAAATTTAATCATTAAATTAAATTAGAATAAACATAACAAATCACATTCAAATAACATTTAACATTATTAACCTTAACATATACCCATTTCACAAAAACTTAATAAATTATTTATTAAGCTCAATAAATTAATAAAAATATTTATATAACTCAATAAATATTTTTTTTCAATTACAAAAATTGCATTTGTTACATCTTTCCCTCCTTAAAAGGATTTTGTCCCCAGAATCACAACGCAATTAAATCATCCCTTACATTCTCCCCTCCTTACAAAGATTCTGTCCCCAGAATCGCAATACAAAGATTAAACAAATAATTGAGGGTAATTCTGCATCATTTGCTCTTCGAGTTCCCACGTTACTTCTTCAGCACTGTGGTTCCTCCAGATTACCTTAACAGAAGGTATCACTTTATTTCTAAGTACTTGCTCCTTCGTGTCCACTATCTGAACAGGTATCTCTTCGTAAGACAAATCTTTCTCGAATTGTAGTGGTTCATACTCTATGACATGTTTATAATCGGGCTTATACGGTTGTAGCACCGATATGTGGAAGACATTGTGAATGTGGCCTAACTCAGGAGGTAAAGCTACCTCATAAGCTACCTCTCCCACCCGTTTCAACACTTCAAAGGGTCCAATAAACCGCGGGCTGAGTTTACCCTTTTTACCAAATCTGATTTTCCCTTTCCAGGGAGATACTTTGAGAAACACAAAACTGCCGACTTCAAATTCGCGATTTTGTCGGTGTTGATCAGCATACTTCTTCTGTCTTTCTTGAGCGGCTATCAGTCTGGTTCTTATCACCTTGACAATTTCAGCAGTTTGTTGTACCAACTCGGGTCCCAATAGTCGTCGTTCACCAACCTCATCCCAGCATAATGGAGTTCGGCATTTCCTTCCGTATAATGCTTCGTAGGGCGGCATGCCGATACTCGTGTGATGACTATTGTTATAGGCAAATTCGACTAGAAGTAAATGATCATCCCAGTTGCCTTTTAAATCCATAACGCACGCCCGAAGCATATCCTCTAACGTTTGAATTATTCTTTCGCTCTGGCCATCGGTTTGAGGATGATAAGCTGTACTCATTCTCAACTGCGTTCCTAAATAAGCTTGCAAACTCCTCCAAAATTTTGATGTAAATCGTGGATCTCAATCTAATACTATTGATACTGGAACTCCGTGCCTTGAGATAATCTCTTTGACGTATAATTTCGCCAACTAATCCAAAGTGAATCGGATTTTGATCGGCAAGAAATGCGCTGATTTCGTCAATCTGTCAACTATGACCCATATCGCGTCATATCCCTTCTGAGTAGTTGGAAGCCCTACCACAAAATCCATTGTGATATGCTCCCACTTCCATTCTGGTATCTCCAAGGACTGTAACAAACCACTTGGTCGTTGATGCTCCGCTTTGACTTTCTGACAAGTAAGACATTTCGTAACACATTCAGCAACCTCTCTTTTCATGTTTGGCCACCAAAAATGTTGTCGAAGATCCTGGTACATCTTTGTGCTTCCCGGGTGAACCGAAAATCGTGAACTGTGAGCTTCGTTCAAAATCTCCTCTCTGATTGTCAATACCGACGGTACCCAAATTCTGCCTTCAAATCTCAGCAACCCTTCGTTATCGATTTTGTATTTAAGCTCTTCACCTTCAAGCACTCTTTGCCGAATCTTATCACATTCCTCATCGTGAAGTTGCGCTTCCTTGACTTTTTCTACCAAAGTTGATTGAGTTTCTATCTGGAATAATTTTTCATTAGGCTCTGCCAGATTCTTCACCTCTAACTCCAATTTAGCCATTTCCGCTACGAGCTTCTCCTGAGCAGTTAACAAAAATAGTTTCTCTCGACCTTTTCTACTCAAAGCGTCAGCAACCACATTAGCCTTTCCCGGATGGTATAGAATTTCACAATCATAGTCTTTGATCAATTCTATCCATCTTCTCTGCCGCATATTCAAATCCTTCTGCGTGAAAATATACTTCAGACTTTTATGGTCCGTATATATTTCACACTTCTCCCCATAGAGATAGTGCCTCCAAATTTTTAAAGCAAACACCACGGCTGCTAACTCCAAATCATGGGTCGGATACCCTTTTTCATAATCTTTTAGTTGGCGCGATGCATATGCAATAACCTTACCATTCTGCATCAACACACAACCAAGTCCTTTATGTGATGCGTCACTGTACACCACAAAATTTCCTGTATCATCTGGTAAAGACAATACAGGTGCCGAACTTAGTCTCTTCTTTAGTTCTTGGAAACTCTCTTCGTACTTCTCCGTCCAAACAAACTTCACTGATTTCTTTGTTAAATTCGTCAACGGAGTGGCGATCCTAGAAAAATCTTGAATAAAACGCCTGTAGTATCCTGCCAAACCCAAGAAACTCCTTACTTCTGACGGTGTCTTCGGCTAATCCCAGTTCATCACAGCTTCCATTTTCGCTGGATCCACCGAAATCCCGTCTTTATCAATCACATGTCCAAGAAATTGAACACGCTCCAACCAAAATTCGCACTTCGAAAATTTTGCATATAATTTCTCCTTCCTTAACGCCTCCAACGTCACCCTCAAATGCTCCACGTGTTCATCTTGAGTTTTGGAGTAAACCAAAATGTCGTCTATGAATACCACCACAAACTTATCCAAAAATAGTTTGAACACCCTATTCATTAAATCCATGAATGCTGCAGGCGCATTCGTTAAACCAAATGACATAACCAAAAACTCATAGTGACCATATCTGGTATGTCCTCTTTTCTCACCTTTAACTGATGGTATCCACTTCGTAAATCTATCTTCGAAAAATATCTTGCTCCCTTCAGTTGGTCAAACAGGTCATCGATTCTTGGCAATGGATACTTGTTTTTAATCGTGACCTTGTTCAACTCTCTATAATCAATGCAAAGACGCATTGACCCATCCTTCTTCTTAACAAACAATACCGGCGCTCCCACGACGAAACACTCGGTTGAATATACTTCTTATCTAGCAGCTCTTGCAGCTGCACCATCAACTCTTTCATTTCTACCGGAGCCATTCGATACGGGGCTTTCGATATAGGGGCCGTTCTCGGTGCTAAATCAATTACAAACTCGATTTCCCTATCTGGCGGTAATCCTGGCAAATCGTCAGGAAACACGTCCGCAAAATCCCTAACTACTGGTATCTCCTCCAGTTTTGCACCCACCTTTCGGGTATCAACTATTGATGAGTGTGTTTTGTACACACAATTTGGGTACTTTTGGCCTTGATAATTTGCAAGTCTTTAGGTATTTTATATGGTTTTTATGTATTTTTATCTTATTTCAACATAAATTAGTTTTTAGTTATTTTTACATGTTTTATGTTGCTTTGATGCATTTTTATTATGTTTGTAGGAATTGAGATAAAGACCGCTCGGATCGTTGTTTGTATTCACTCAATGTCCGTGCTTGGACGCATGTGCCCGAATGGCAGTATGATGGAAATTTGTGCTTGGCGACGCTCGGTGCTTAATTTGATAACATTTGGTAGTTGGGCGTGCACGGCGTCGGGAAGCGTGCACGGCGTGCGGCGTCAGCCAAGCCACGAGGGCAAGCCCGTGCTTAGATATCCGTGCCCGAATGATAACACGGTGAAAATTTATGTTTGGCGATGCTCGGGGCTTAATTTGTTGACATTTGGAAGTTGGGCGTGCACGGCGTTGGAAGGCGTGCACGGCGTGCGGCGTCGACCAAGCCGCGGGCACGGCGTGCGGAAGACGGGGCGCCAGCGTGCGGCCCAGGAGCTGGGCGCGGGCGCGCGCGCTGGCGTGCGGGCGCGCGGTGCGGGCGTGCGGCAGCCAGCGTGGGCGTGCGACCAGCGTGCGGCCCAGGCGCTGGGCGCGGGCGCGCGCGCTGGCGTGCGGGCGCGCGGCGCGGCCGTGCGGCGTTGGGCGTGCGGCCAGCGTGCGGCCCAGGCGCTGGGCGCGGGCGCGCACGCTGGCGTGCGGGCGCGCCAACGCCGTGCTGAGTGCGATCTGACACAGTTTTAGTGCGATCTGAGCTCCATTTTGTCCGATTTTTGCTAGGGTTTCTTGATGGAGGCTATATATAATCTCTTCTAAGCTTCATATCAGATATCTAGGGATAGGGAGGCTAGACTAAAACATCAAAATAGAGAGCAAATGTGCTGCAATACAAGGAAAACTCAGCCAAAGCCAAAGAACTAAGAAGGAAAGCCTTGTCAAAGAGACATCTAGAGAGAGGGAGGCTACAAAATACATCAACCAACAGTGCCCAAGGCTGCAAATCAAGCTGAATCAAGCCCAAAGCCAAGGAACTCAGTCAAGAGGAATTGCAAAGCTAAGGAGGAGAGCTAGAAATCTACAGCAACCAAAGGAACACCAGCTGAATAGCTTCAAAAGTGGTTTCATTTCTAGTTTCCCATCTCCTTTGTAATTCGAATTTGACAATGTATCAATTGAAAATGATGTTTATTGTAGCTATCATGAACTAACCTTCTATTCTAAGATTGCAATGGAACCCAACACTTAATTTGAATTGAATTCTCTCTCTATTGATTTTAGTTATGCATTTGTGAATTGATTGTCATAACCTTTGCTTCTAGATTAATTGCTTGGCCCGTAATTACCGTGGGAACCTATATGAACTTGACGAACGGATTATAAGTTGAGACCTAGTTATGATAACATGCGAGAGTATAGATTGTTGTGGGTTATTAATCGGATTAAGTGACGTGTGTCTTATTAATTATCTGCAATAATAGGTATCTTGATAGTAGTTGGGATAGATATATACCTAATTACCGCATGCAACCTATTGAGAATCTAGTCTTAATGACTTCCGAGGTGAAAGTTGGTAATGGAAGGGAGGATTAATTAGATTTGGTGACACGTGTCTATAAATCATTCCTGAAATTAGTCTCTTGATAGTGTATAGGATAGACATATACCTATGCACCGCTTAGGAAGATTCGTGATTGACCATCGACAGAGGCTCTTATGTAGTTTTGATTTCTCGGTTGTCAATTCGTATGCTATAATTGACTGAAAAGAGAGAGTTAGGAGATTTAAATGACGTGTTGGGGGAAATTGTAATCTTAGACCTTTCTATCTTGTTATTTTTACCGCATTTTACTCATTACTTAACTTGTGAACTCAACCAATCAACAAACAATCAAACCTTCATCGTTTAAATTAGATCAAATTGATATACGATTGGTACTTGGTTATTATTTGTCACAATTCCCTGTGGGTTCGACTCTTATCTTATCATATATTACTTGTGGGCCGTGTATACTTGCACGTGTGTGTTATCGATTGCGAAATCGACCAACAACTATGTAGGCTAGATATCCTACACACCCTTGTCTCAACATCTTTCTGGCCTGCACCATCGTCAGACAACTCGTTTGTCTAGGCGACTTACTGCCATAAAACACTACCTTTGACGGAGTCATAAGGTTTACACACTTCTTTTGACAGTCAATAACTTCCCCATGGTTGAACAACCAATCCATTCCCAGAATGACGTCAAACTCCCCAAGATAAATTGGGATCAAGTTTACTGTCATCACATGACCCTTAATTTCTACCTGACAGTTCTTGTGAACAAACTTAACAGGAATCACCTCCCTATTCGTAATTTCTATATTCATGGGGTAATCTAACTCTTCCTGGGGTAACTCTAATTTCTTAGCGAAATCATCGGATATAAATGAGCAAGTAGCACCCGAGTCAAACAATACATAAGCATTAACATTATTGACTGGAATGATACCTGACACTACATCATTTGACTGCACAGCATCCTGCACCGTCATATTGAACGTTCGAGCTGTAGGTCGGTTGGGCGGTCCTGTGATAGTAAGGTTACCTCCACCACCGCTGTTTCCCTTTCTTGAACTGGGTCCACCTGTCGTTGCTTTCTTAGGGCACTCCCGAGCAAAGTGATCCTTCGACCCGCAGATGAAACATGGCTCTTTCCACAGTTGCTGCACACCTCCACCTTCTTCTTCTGATTACCCTGTTGACTTCCCGTAGAGTTACTATCATTCCATTTTCTCTTCTGATCACTCTCATTCTTCTTTTTCCTCTGCTCCTGATTGTACTTTGACAGAGCATCACTACCTCCTTCAGCGATTATTGCCTTCTCTAGCACCGCCGCAAATGAGTTCAGTTGAAACATTGAAACTCAGCTATACAACCAGGGCTTCAGTCCCTACTCGAACCTTCTGGCCTTCCGCTCATCCGTGTTAACCTGATAAGGCGCAAACCTCGCCAACTCGTTGAATCTTGCTACATATTCAGATACCGACACAGTACCTTGCTTCAACTCTAGAAACTGTACTTCCATCTGATTCTGAGCACTTGCCGGGAAATATGTCTCGAAAAATATCTCCTTAAATCGTTCCCATGGAATAATTCCTTGGCCACCTCGAGTCTTATTTTCTTGCCACCTGTAACTTGCTTCTGATTTCAGCATAAACGCTGCAAATGCCGTCTTCTGGTCCTCGCTAACCCTAGCGACATCAAACACCTTCTCCATTTCCATAACCCACGTTTGGGCCTCTATCGGATTCATAGACCCTAGAAATTCTGGGGGTCCGACAGCCTTGAAATCTTTGAAGGTCGTGGCCTGAGCTTGTGGTTGATTTGCAAAGGCTCCCGTTAGCAGATTCACCAACTGCCGCATCGGATTAGCGTTGGCTTCTTCATTATTGGTAGATCCCTCTGGGGTCTGTTGACGTGTTGGTTGTCTTCTTGGCGGTATTTTACTGTTAAGAATTCTCGTTATTAGACTATTGCTCAATTACTCAAACATTTAAGTCTCAACTTAAACATTTATAAACAACACTTAAACACATAATACATCTGATAAACTTTCACATTTTATTCATTAACTGCTTCAAAACATAATAAAGATTACATCGTAGTTATTTACATCAATTCATCTATCCTAAAATCACAAAGTTCCAAGATTACATCATTATTCTATCCCATTATATAAACTGGGATTAACAACTTATTAACTCATAAATTTCATAATAACATAACTAATCACAATCTATGATGACATTCCACGACGCACAGCTTCCTGGCGCTCCTGCTCCATAATACGTGTCATCATCCTTCGATCCACCATATCTGGATGACGATGAACTCGATCCTGAGCTCTGTCTATCGTGGTGTGAAAAATGTACTCCATCTCATCAATCTTAGCCTTCTTTGATCGCACCTCACACTCAACTCTATCTGCACGATCAACCTCTCTTAACCAAGCAGTTTCAGCTCTCGCCCGCTTAGTTGACTCCTCTTTCAACTCATCTCGGACAATTTCATCTCTGGCTATCAACTGTCCGCGTCGATACTCAGACTATGCTAGCCTCTGCTCAGCCTCTGCAAGACGTGATGAAAGGTCTTGGATCTCAGCATCCTTCTGCTCTAGAGTGGTTTGACGTTCTGCAGCCTGTTCCTCTAACTCCTCCTTTTCACTCTCTACATGAACCAGCTTCCACTCCACATCTCCAAGACGTATATCTAGCTCCTCTATCTCACTATTCTTCTGCTCCAAGGCAGTCTATCGCTCAGCCAGCTGCCACTCTAACTCCTCCACTCTATCTTGCAACTCTATGTTGCGATCATACACCTGCTCGTACATCTGAACACCCAAAGTAGATAGTGATATCCCCTCAGGGTCTTCCTCCTCCTCCTCCTCAGGATCCTCCTCAGGGTCCTCCTCAGGATCAGTCTCAGGCTCATACTCGTGGCCTGTAACTGTAATCAATGGGGATGGCTCCCTCTGTACTAGCTGTTCATGAACTACGTGAATATCTCGGGGCTCCTCCTCCCTAGTCTGGTTGGGCTCTCCTCTATCAGTCATCCTATCAGTCATCCTGACAACAAAATTTTAAGTTTTAATTACTAATCGATAATACTCGCGAGCACATAAGTTTGTTATCAAGTAAGCACATAGCACATAATCATTTTATTGTCTTTTATGAATTCCCGTAATTCATTCCTTAGAACTCGATAAGAGTTTATCACCTCTATATTTTCTATCTTCTAAAAGGCTACTACCCTAAGGTTTTCCCCACCTAAAGGTTCATAACCTACCAGCTCTGATACCAACCTGTGACGCCCCCAAATCCAGGTACTTAATTCCCACTGATTTGGTGTTCACTATAACATACATTCAAAACTAATTACCCAATAAAATAACAATTAAATAAACTTAAAGAAATATCTTCCCAAAATGGGTTACATCACCAAACTATTAAACATTTAAATCCCAGGTTATCTAAACCTTAATACATCAAATGCGGAATAAAACATAATTTAAAACAAGTATTGTTACAAATAATCATCAAGTAAATAGCATGTCGCTAGCTATTTATGCATCTTGCCCTTGCCTTTGCTCGTGGACGGCTCGTCCGACTTCTCAGTCTTAGCTGCAATGATTAGTGCAAGAGTGAGCAAACAATTTCTCACAAGTACGATAACAATAATATTCAAATGAAATGGATTTCAACTGAGGAATAATAATTTTCTGAATCTCAGTCAATAAATGATTAAAATTTAAAAGCTCGTTTGAATGCTTGATTCAAGGAAAAATAGGTTTCGAGATTTAGAAATTATATCTGAAGGTCACAAGACCTCGAACTATGTCCTAGGTTGACAAGTATTTCTACTGTAACCTTTAACAGTCATATAGACTATGGACCAACATCTCGTACTCAGGGGGATCAGCCCTTTGTACAATGTATTGTGCACAAACATTTTAACGCTGTCGCGTAAATAATCCCCTATATTAGGGTTGTTCATCTTAGTTTATCGTCTGAATCCATACCAAAAAGGAAATTAGCTTGGAATAAGTATATAAAACATTCTAAGTCTTTGAAACGCTCGTCAACTAAGGACTAGCTGAATCAATAAGGGTTTGCTAGTCTAATTCATCAATAGAGTTTGTTCAATAGAAACTATACTCGAAGTTTGAAAAACAAACAATGATTGGAATAAAGCTTATGTATATAATCATGATAGTAACCTTGCTTGAATATCAATAAGCTAAGGTCGATAAGCTCACTCAATATAAATGAACTTGCATTGAATAATTTAACAAGTTAAAGGAAAGAACAACTTGCTCAACATAAAAGTAATAAATTGAGATAAGCAACTTGCCTCAAGCGTAGATTACAAATTTAAGTAATTCACGATCCTTAAACAACCTAAACATTTAATTGTAAAATGGTAATATAATTAGTCACAAGGTTAAAAGCATTCTAAGCTTGCTCTTTTATCATAACATCTCATTTAGCATACCATAGACAACAAGTACTAGTTAGCAACCATCTTGGAAATTCTTTAGTCATTTAATACGTTAATATAAGTTTAATTATGCATCATAACTTCCAAGAAAAGAAAACAAAATAATTAATTTTTTTTTTCTTTAACAGTAGTGATTCTCGCCGGGGCGAGAAAAAGCTTAAGAAAATTGTCGCCGGGGCGAGAGGCTCGCCGGGGGAAAGTAATGCTTAACAAATTTGTCGTCGGGGCGATGCTGTCGCCGGGGCGAAGAAATCAGTTCATTTCTCTCGCTGGGGCGAGAGACTTGACTGTCGTCTTCCCCAGCTCGCGAACCGGTGAAAACTTAGGCCAATTTGGCCAAATTTTCCAAATTCTACCATCCAGAAAACAAATTAAATATACCCAGACATCAAATATGCTAGAAAACAAATACCCAACATGTTTTTAACTAATTTAACCATTATAAAACACATAATCAACCAATTTAAAACCAAAAATCCTCTGTTAAAACCAAATATTCATGTTTTAGCTATTTTAATAAAATCAACCACTGTAAACTCATCTTTCAATCATCTTAATCCATTCAAATTACATTCTTTTCATTTTTCATCGTAGTAACACAATCAAAAGCCTATTCACCAATTAATAATCTAATTGAACATCAATTATCAAATATATATACCATACATGAAATAAGACTGTGACGCCCCCAAATTCGGGTCTCCAATTACCCGGATCCGGTCATCACGATCCAATACAAACATTCACCTCTAACAACATATGGTAACTAAAATGCAGAATATAATAAACATACGTTGTTCATTACAAAGGTGTTACTCGTCCCAGAATACAAAAACCTTAAGCACTTTCACAAATCCATACCCTAAATAAAAGTTAAGGTTTAAATTACATTAACAGCAATTAACTATACGTGAATTTAAATTCTGCTACAAGAAGTCTATTACTTCATCTTTTCTTTTCCTTTGTTCTTCCCTGACGTCTCGGGTTTAGCTGCAATAAAATCATGATGTAACGAGAATGAGCAACGAGTTTGCTCAGCAAGTTTAAAGTACAACAATAAGGATATATCATGATGAAGGGAATATAGAAGGAGAATTCAGCAATTATCAGAAGCAATAACAATAAATGCTTTTAGAACAATTGGTAGTCGAATAGACTTTGAACAATAACTTCCAAAGGAGTCAATAGCTAGTTGACCCTCTGGTTACTGGCTACAGAATAAGTACTTGAGGGGATCAGCCTCGCGAACGCTATGTGTATGCATAACATTTAATTCTGCTAGTTGTACCTTATATACGGTACCTGGGGTACTCCCCTATAATACAAGGGGTGTTCATACAGTCTAAGAATCCTTACCCTCGATTGGTTCGGATAGCTTTTATAAATTTTCACATACTTGTCTGACCGAACAAAGGCTCAGACTTAATTATGAATAATTCCTAAATCTCGGAACTTTAATAAATGTACGAATTCAAATGCACGAGTGCGAATGTCAATAAATACACAGAGGTGGAATAATTTTAAAAGTAATTAGACCACTTAAAGCATGCTTGGAGATAAGATTCAAGCTTAAAGAATAACTTGCAACAATATATATATACCTTTTTGCACGAATTAAAATAGTGCATAAGGTTTAGAATTTGCTCAATGTAAAAGTTGAGTAAGGAAGAACTTGCCTGATTGCTCAGCTACAGATAAGATCTAGCTTTAATTAATTGATCTTGGATAACCTATCAGTTGGTAGAGTTGGTTTATCCATTAGCATTGTGTAACTATACTCATTTAGGTTATTTATTTAGCAGATAAACAATTCACCGAATACCTTTAATTACTATTTAATCATTAACTAAAAGAAATTAAGTTAATGACCTTTAGTTATTATTTCGACAACTAATCATGCTTATTCAACTAAGCAATGTTTAGTAACCCAAGTTATTATTTACTGCACTAAATAATTAAGGCATCACTAGCTAACAGTGGCAACAACTAAATAGGTTGCTTAGCTATTATTCACTTTCGAAATTATTTTCCTTATTTAACATTAACTAGAAAATTAATGTATCACTTATTTGGTTTTACTCGTAATTACCATTCACCCATAAGGGTAATTGAGTAATTATTATGCCTTGTTCCTTATTCAACATTAATTAACTACTTAATGAATTAATTCTACACACACTTAATTATTATTAAATATTTATTGAATAATTATTAAGTACTTATTATCTTTATTTATTAAGGGCCACAGATAATTAACTTATTAATCTTACTCATACTTAATCATTATTTCATTAATGATTAAGTAATTATTATCCTTATTAGCTTTATTCATACCTAATTATTATTAATCAAATAATAATTAGATATTTATTATCTTTATTAATATTACATAAATAATAATTAAAGATTTATTATCTTAATTTAAAATTAATTTACTCATTATTATTTAATGTAGGTTAAATAATAATTCAATATTTATTATATTTATTAATAATAATCTTATTAACTTTATTCATATTTAATTGTTATTTAATATTAATCAAATAAGAATTTAATATCTGTTATCTTTATTAATATTTATTGCTAAAAAAAATTTATTACTAACTCTAGTTATACTTAATTATTATTTAATATAAATAATAATTAAGTAATTATTATCTTTATTTATTATTTATTGATCAATAATAAATAATCATTTATTAACTTTACTCATACCTAATTATTTAATATTAAGTAGATAATAATTAAACATTGATTATCTTTATTTATTATTTATTGATAAATAATAAATAATTGTTTTATTAGCTTCGTTCGTTAACAGTTGCTCAACCATTTATTACCTAGTAGCTGGGTTCGATTCCCAGCCACCCAAGCCATTCAAAAAAAATTTACAGAGTTACTAACTTATAATTTATATCCTCCCCTGTTCCCAGAGTTGCAAAACACACACCCTATTACGTTTACTACTCACAGTTGGGATTCATAACACAAGCCGAGATTGACAAATATGTATACCACACTAGTTTCACAGTCTGTAATTTAGCCCAACATTATCACACCAAAAGACTACCAAGGTTTGATTTTATATCTATATTACTGTCAGAACAAATTAATACCAAAAATGAAGGTCAAAACTTGGTTTAGGCATTACAGCAACATATATGGGTTTAATGAGAACCAACACTGGCATATATATGCTACACAAGTTGTACTGCCCGAACCTTTAGGTTCTATTATACACCAGATTTCCAATTTGAGAAATACAACCAAGCAGTACCAAGACAATTAAAGTCAATATAGAGAACAATGTACCCCATTACAGAGAACAAGATTTTATTCCAATACACTACAACAGAAATCAGCACACAACCTCAAGTATGGAAGAAGGAAAATTCATACAAAACTAAATAAGAACCATCACAGTGGTTTGATGATCTCGTTGCTATACCTTGTGGCTGATCGAGTTGCCTGTCTCCTTCTTCTCCCAAAATACGAAACAAAGTCGGACATCCCCTATTGGCCTCCCCTGCTTCCCCTCCTTGCTGCGACTTCTCTCCTCTCTCAAATTTGGAACCCTAAATTTCTAATTTCAAACCCTAATTTGGGACGCACAAACAGAGATTCGGCAGCTTGGTTTAGGGATTTGAGGGTCCAATTTATAGAGAAACTTTTGCCCTAATTATTTGGGCAATACCCTTAGTGGCTGGTCAATGACTGACGGTAAGGAGAGGGGCAACAACCGGTCGTCCCCATCAATCACCCAGCTAGCGTCGGCCGGCACCCTCGAGCCGTGCGTCTCCACCAGTCGTGTCGCCGGATTTCTGGGACCTTTGGTCCAACCCGTGTTCGCTCGATCGTCGATGCCCTTCTCTGCTCCAACCGTTGGTCACTCACGCTGTCGCCGGCTTCACCCCTCGACCGTCCGACTCGATTGATTTGCTTCGATCGTTCCTTGCTTGGCAGTTGATTTGAGGGCTTGATTCAATTGATTTTCCTTGGATTTGGTTTTTTCCCCCAAACTGATTTCGTTTCTTTGAAACCCTTCCCAAACGAATTCGCCGGTTACCCCTTATTAAGCAAAACGGATCCAACCCGACTTAACAGAAACGGGTTCAACCCGGTTGGAAAGGAAACTGGATTGGGCCGGCTGCATTAAAACAAATGGCCCAAAACGGAAAATAAAGGAAATGGGCTCAGCTTACTATAAGGTTTGACCCAACAGGGAATAAATAAAAAAAAAATGAACTCAGCCCAATTGGAAATACAAGGAAATTGGGCTTTACTCAAATAAAAAAAAATTTGGGTCAATTGAGATAAAAGAAAATAGCCCAACTGGTTTATTAAAATTATTAACATTATTCCCCTAATATTTGAATTGAATTAATTACTTAAATTAATTAATTATTTATAATATTTATTTCAACAATAATTCTTCATGCAAATTATTTAGATCCGATACTAGTAACATAAATTAATTTTTCCAAATTTTCTTGTAATTAAATGTTAGGATAAATTTGTAAATTGAATAATACTACTTACATGGATCCAATTAACTTTATAAAATTATATGAAATGAATTTATTTATAAAAATAAAATTTGATACAATGTTTAAAATTTCCGGACATTACAAAGACTCTGTAAAAACAAAGACTTCACTCTAAATCATGTTTTCATGAATTAACACCTCTAAATTGATTATTAATCAACATATAATCATCTAACACATGATTACTACCAATTACAACAACTATAATCAAATAATTCATATACTCTAGCAATTGAATTTACATACAGTAACTAAAATTATATGCAGTAGAATAAAACCAAGAGGAAAAAGGAATTATACCTTCAATTGTTGTAAGAACTTGGTGAATTCTTTTAAAATTACAACCTCTTTCTCAATTCTCTCTTCTCCACTCTCAAATTCTCAAGCTCTGCTCTCTCTTTTCTCTCAAACTCTGATGTTCTTCTTCTTTCTTTTCTTTTTTAACTGACGTAGTTTTAAAAAAAATATAAACTGATAACTTTCATAAACAAATAAAAACTGATAATTAATATAATAACGTATGATATAATATCTATCAGTTAAAAATTTCAAAAGCCTCTAAGGCTTGTTTGGCAAATACTAAATAAATTAATCCATTATTTTAACTAAAGATCTTAAGACCTTGTTTGGTAAAACACAAATAAAATAACCCATTATTCCCAAACAAAGATCATAGGGCCTTGTTTGGTAAAACTGAATTAAACACGTTCTCATTTATTTTAATAAACCAATATAACATATAGTTTAAAATGTCACACTTCTAATTTAATTGAACTTATTATTAAATAAATTCAATTAAACCTTATCAACTCAAATAATAATTTCATTTAACAAATAACAATAATACCAAATAAATTCTCTTATTCAAATAAATCATTTATTCAAATAAATCTCTTCATCATCTAATTTAATCATTAAATTAAATTAGAATAAATATAACAAATCACATTCAAATAACATTTAACATTATTAAGCTTAACATATACCCATTTCACAAAAACTTAATAAATTATTTATTAAGCTCAATAAATTAATAAAAATATTTATATAACTCAATAAATATTTTTATTCAATTACAAAAATTGCATTTGTTACAATCATACATTGTAATCTCATCTTAACTTCTTCCCATAATTCACACATGACTCAATTTCATTAACTAATTCCATAATCACACACCACACATAAATGCACACAATTATTTTTAAATAATTCTCATTTCATTAATAATAATCTTTCCAAATTTCTTAGGTATTTAGAGTATCAAACAGACATAAGTTGGTGTCAAACCTAAACACACATAGTTGTTTAAAAATGTAGAGTTGTGAGAAGTAAGGATTTTTTGTTCATATAATTGATAGGAAATAGACAAGTGCAGGGTCGAAAGGTGTAAGAAAAAAAGATTAAGTCTGAGAGTTATAAGATTTTTTGAAGTAATAGAGCAGTAGGTATGCAAATAGCAAAAGGCTATGAGGTATAAAGTACGATGTACTATGAATGCATATTAATATAAATATGTGTATTAATATGTGCTATACGGTGTATAGATTTTTAATATTTATGATGAATGTTTTAAAATGAAGGATGAGAAAATAATATATTTTTATTAAACAGAAATATGCTGCCGAGAAGAAATCAAGGAGAGGCAGATAATGAAGATAAGGATCAAGTGAATCCGATGCAGCAATTCGTAGATCTTGTAGTAGGGGCTTTAAGTAGAAACCCCACTGAAGTAAACGTAAATCCTCCAACTTTGCCAGTGGTAAATTTCAAAGATTTTAAAAGCGTGGGACTACCTGAGTTTAAGGGGACCACTGAGCCTATAGAGGCTCAATCATGGATTAAGGAGATAGATAAGATGTTTGTGATCACCAGAGTCAGAAAGGAGCAAAAGAAGGCTTTTACTACCTATTTATTGAAAGGAGAGGCTAACTTCTAGTGGGAGGCAAACCAGAATAGAGCCGACAAAAGAGTGATAGCCTGGGAACAATTTAAGGAGATATACTTCTAGAACTACTTTCCCAGGAGCATGTAGAGTCAGATGGAGATGCGGTTTCTATAGTTGAAACAAGGGGACATGTTGGTACTCTAGTATGCTGCCAAGTTCAACGAACTGGCGAGGTTTGCTCCACATCAAGTGGACACTGAGGAGAGGAAGGTGTGTAGGTTTGAGCAAGGGTTGAACCCCTCACTCTAAAACAAAATATTGGTGTTTAAGATAGATTCATTTGGGACAATTCTAGAAAAAGCTATCATTGTCGAGGGAGGAAATAAGGCGTTAAGCTAATTCAGTCAGGAGGGACAGAGCAATAAAGTTGAAGGAAGCAATAAGCGAAAATGGAGCGAAAATAGAAATTCAGGAAATTTTGGAAGTAAGCAAAGAGACCCAAAGAAGAGGGTCAAAGGGTGTAATAACTATGGGAAGTGGCATACGGGGGTATGTACGAAAGCCAAGAGGATGTGCTACAACTGTGGACAAGAGGGACATATCTCTTCTAATTGCCCCAATCCTAAGAAAAGAGTGTGTTTTAATTGCGGATCGGTGGATCATCAAGCGAGAAATTATCCGATGAAAAGGACAGATGGAGGAAGTGGAAGTAAGAGAAATAGCGC
This sequence comes from Aralia elata, assembly GCA_034770075.1. Classification (NCBI taxonomy): domain Eukaryota; kingdom Viridiplantae; phylum Streptophyta; class Magnoliopsida; order Apiales; family Araliaceae; genus Aralia; species Aralia elata. Next base: position 58,770,932 of record CM068382.1, read on the forward strand.
GGGAAAGTTAGCATTAACCAAAATTTTAAAGTAAGATAATACCTTTTGAGAAGGTAGGATGGAGTAACCGCAATGCCGAAGTAGTTGTATGGGAACTCGAAGAAGAAAAATATGATGAATTTTTATCCTTATCTTTTTGATGTAATCTTGTAGTAGTGATTCCGGGAACGGAATCCTTATAAGGGGGAAGAATGTGACAACTCGAGAAATCGTATAGCATTATAATTAGGTTTTCGATATAAATATCTAATAAAATAAAATTTTATGAATATTATTATGTGTGAATGTGATTTAAGGTCGTATTATAACCTAGATGATGTGTATGTAAGTGAATATGTGTGTTGTGGTTCGAAATAGGAAAATAAATGTTTTTTGGGAAAAAGACGCTAAAATATTATTCACGCTAAAAACATTTTTTTTTTCGTTTTTTGACTTTTCAAATTACGTCGTACCGTTTATTTGGGAAAGGGAGACGTAATCTCTAATAAAAAATTTATGAAAGAAAATTTCACGGTTTGGCTAACCGAACTAGTTAGGAAAACCTAACTAGAAAGAAAACTTGGTCTAATCGAGCCAAGTTGAGCCTAAGGTTTGAGTGGCTTGGCTAGGGTTGAGCCTAGGGTTTGAGTGGCTTGGCTAAGGTTGAGCCTAGGGTTAGAATGGTTTGACTAGGGTTGAAGCCAATGGTTAAGTTTAGGGTTAAAACCTAATTTTTTGGAGCCAAAGCTTGGAAGTCCAAGGCTTGGTCAAGATGTAGGCTAAATGAACATGAAATGTGGATGAAATGGAAGCTAAATGAGCAAAAAAAGGGGGGAATCCGGGCATATGGGGGGACACAAGGGGGACAAATACTTACCATTTATGGTAAGTATTTCTCTTGCAAAACATAGCATTTAATGCCCACCCATCTATGACACCCTTAAATTCAGGTACTAATACCTCGAATTTGGTGCTCACGATAAACTACATCCATACACCTCTAAACAACATATGACAACTAATGCAGAATAAATAAACATATATTGTTCATTACAAAAGGTTTACTACGGTCCCAAGGTCTATAACCTTAAATAAATACATCACAGAATACATTAATAATACAAAACGATTCCACAATTATATAATGGGATAGTACAAATAACTAGTCCTTAAGCTTTCATTTGCCTTTGTCCGCTTTGGAACTCTCTAGTTTAACTGCAATAGGTTCATGATATAGCAAGGGTGAGCAACGAATTTGCCCAGCAAGTTTAATAACAAGAAAGAAGATACATCATGAATGAATAAGACTAATAATCGCATAATTCAACAATTTAAGAACATTGAAGAAATATCTGACAATATAATCAAAGTTCAAATGAAGAAATGAATATTGATTATTTACTGTTAAGTGGTCCAATAGACCATAAACTTTTGGCCAAAGGATCAATCATTCAACTGACCCTTTTAAACGTCTGGCCTTGTCAGTGGTGCTCGAGGGGATTAGCCTCTTGATGAGTAGGTTTTATACCAACGAATCGGATGCCAATGAATGCGAATTATTGTTTATTTCCATGGTATATAGTTACTTTTCATGCATTTTTATGTGTTTTTGTAGGTTGCGCGTGTTGGGATTGAGTTTGGCGAGAATTGGTGGGATTGCGCTATTGCAGTTGCTGAGTTGCTGATATTGCAGAGTAGCAGGGCAGCGCGACCGCGCCCAAAATGAGCTAGGGTGCAGCGCGGCCGCGCCTGACTTCAGTCTTAGAAAAAATTTGCTGCCAGAGTAGCGCGGCCGCGCGCCTTTCAAGCTTAATCTAGGCGCGGCCGCGCCGGTTCGAGTGAGGGCAAATTTGACTTTTCAGATGTTTTAATTGGTTTTGATTTGAACTTGGATTTAAACTCTGTAATTAATTAGGGGTTTTATCAGATACTATAAATAGGTGTTTTCTAGTTCGTAATTGAGAGAGCTACTATTAGAAAACCCTAGTTTTGAGCAATTTGAGAAGACTTGAAGCAAGTTGATAGCAAGGAAAAAGCAAGGAGGAGCAGGACAGAGATTGAAGGATTGCTTACAGTGTTTCTTCTTTTTTCTTTCTACTCTAAACTTTTGATGTTATTAAACTTGTGGATGATGAATTCTAGTTTAGTTATGAACTAAATTTCTTTTAAGGATATAATGGATCTTAATGCGTAGTCTTGAATAGCATGCTTCTTTGCATATTATGATTAGTTATTTTTGGATTGTCTATTATGGTTTGTGCTGAATTGCTTAATTATCTGGCCAATAATTATTGGGATATTCTATATGAATTCGAGAGATGAAGTATAGAATTAGATCTGACCATAATAGCATGTGATTGTGTCTTCTGCTGTCGATGGAATTCATAATTTGTGTTTAGGATAGAAACATACCTATTCACCGCATGTAATCAAAATAGGGAACCTGGACTTTAAATCCTTTTTAATTGTAATTCACATAGAAATATAGTGAATTAGTTATCTAGGGTGATTAACTTGAGTCTATCAATTGTGGATTTGAGTTGAGTTATTTATAAAACATTGAGAGATAGTTATAAATAGTGATGAGTTCCTGGTTAACAATCCAAAACAACTAGCATAATTCAAGGGAAGTGTGTTGAGCAAGATAAAGCATTAAGTGAAGTTATAGTCTTAAGTCTTTAAAACATCTGTATTCAAACTAGAGGTAATAATTTAATTTAGAATTAATTAGTTAAATTCAAAATTTCAAAATTCATCAATTATTTGTTTACTAAAATTGTTTTGATTTAAATTGGGAATTTATCATTATAGAATAAATTCTTCTTTGTGGGACGATACTCTACTTTCACTTTATTACTTGTGGACTGCGTATACTTGTGTATTTTGCTAGTATAGATTTAGGTAAACAAGTTTTTGGCGCCATTGCCGGGGAACAATTGTGTCTATAATTTCATGTTTTAAATTTAATTAATTCAGTTTTAGTTAACATTGTTTTTCTTGTTACTTCCTGTTTCAGGTGATCTCGGTTGTTTATGCAAACATAATCAAAGCAGCCGGAACTTGTGCAGAGTGAGGACGATCTTAAAAACAAGTTACGTAAGTTAAGAAAGTTTTGCCATGAGACAATCGAGAAAAAGGCAATGACTAACGAAGAACAAAAATCTTTGAGGGACTATGCTATGCCTAAGATAGACGAGATCAAATCAAGCATCACAAGACCAGTTATCACTGCTACTTCCTTTGAGATTAAGCCGGGGACAATTCATATGCTTTAGAATGCGGTGTAGTTTGGGGGATTAGCCAATGATGATCCTAATGAACACTTGGTTAGCTTTCTGGAGATTTGTGATACCTTCAAATATTCCAATGTAACTGATGATGCGGCGAGACTATGTTTGTTTCCGTTTACACTCAGGGATAAAGAAAAGAGTTGGTTGCACTCGCTTCCACCAGGGTCCATCATAACTTGGGATGACTTGGCGCAGAAATTCCTAGTAAAATTCTTTCCATCGGCTAAGTCTGCTAAGCTGAGAAACGAGATTTCTACCTTTGAGCAAAGTCATGGAGAGTCACTGTACGAGGCTTGGGAAAGGTTCAAGGAGTTATTGAGAAGATGTCCACATCATGGGCTACCCAAGTGGCTGCAAGTCCAGACATTCTATAATGGGTTGAATAGTAACACTCGAACAAACATTGATGCAGCTGCAGGGGGAGCACTTATGGACAAAAATTTTGATGAAGCTTTCACCTTGTTGGAGACTATGGCTGGGAACAACTATCAATGGCCGACTTCCAGAATGAATCCGCAGAAGGTAGCTGGAGTTTTGGAAGTAGATACGGTCACTGCATTAACAGCTCAGATGGCGGCCATGTCTAAGAAAATTGAAGCTTTGGCGGAGTCGAAGGTCCAGCAAGCAGCTTATGTGTGTGAGCTATGTGCAGGTGCACATCCGACGGAATATTGTGCTATTAATCCGGAATCTATACAGTACTTGGGGAGTTACAACCGACAGCAATAACCATACCAGAATGCATATAATCCGGGGTAGAAGAATCATCCGGGTTTCTCATGGAGCAATAACACTCAAGTTCAAAATCCCGCTCCAAGATCACAGAACCCCCCGGGTTTTCAGAACCAAGCTCCACAACATGCAGAAAGAAAACCCAATTTAGAAGAGTCATTGGCAAGATTTATCACAGTATCGGAGAAAAGAATGAATGATCAAGACAAGCTGTTAAATCAGGTAGATTTGAATGTGAAGAGCCAAGCAGTTTCAATTAGGAATTTAGAAAATTAGCTGGGACAGTTGGCTCAAGTCTTAAACAATCGACCGCAAAGAGTACTTCCAAGTGATACAGAAGTCAACCCCAAGAGAGATGGTAAAGAACAATGTCAAGCTGTAACACTTCGAAGTGGGAAGTGACTCCAGCAGAGTAGCGCGGCCGCGCCTGAAATACAAAGGGAGGCAGCGCGGCCGCGCCCGTCTCCAGTCCCAGCTCCTGCAGAGAACTTGGTAGAAAAAAACAAGGAAACAGAGAATGAGGAGAAAGATAAGGAGCATAAAAAGCAAGCAGAAGTATACCCTCATGTTCCATATCCTCAGAGATTTCACAAGCAGAAAATAGACAAACAATTCTCTAGATTCCTTGAGGTCTTTAAAAAGCTGCAAATCAACATACCGTTTGCCGAGGCTTTAGAGCAGATGCCGAGCTACGCCAAGTTCATGAAAGGAATTTTGTCAAGGAAGAAAAAGCTGGAGGATTATGAAACAGTAGCATTGACTGAAGAGTGTAGTGCTATATTACAGAAGAAGTTGCCACCGAAGTTGAAGGATCCGGGTAGTTTCACTGTCCCTTGCACCATTGGCAGCTTATCAATCAGCAGATGTTTGTGTGATTTGGGTGCGAGCATCAACCTTATGTCGTTATTAATATATGTCCAGCTGGGTCTACCTGCACTGAAACCGACCAACATCTCTCTTCAGCTTGCTGACAGGTCGGTTACATACCCTAAAGGTATCGTGGAAGACATCTTGGTAAAAGTGGATAAATTCATATTCCCAGCCGATTTCATCATTTTGGACTATGAGGAGGACAAAGACATTCCTATTATATTGGGGAGACCTTTCTTGGCAACTGGACGAACACATATAGATGTACAAAAAGGAGAATTGACTATGAGGGTGCAAGACCAAGAAGTGACATTTAATGTGTTCAAAGCCATGAAATTTCCTACGGATGAGGAAAAGTGTTTCCGGTTAGATGTGGTGGAAAAAGTGATGGATGACGAGTTTTTAAGGAAATTGACTGAGGATCCATTAGAATCTGTTTTATTAGGGGAGGCTGACATGGATGACCTTGAGATGATGGAGTTTCTTCAAATTTTAGATACAGTGCTGAGAGTACACAAATTTCAGATTCTCTATGAACCTTTGGAACTTACTGACAAATCCTTAGAGCGCTTGCAGCCATCTCTTGAATTACCTCCTACTCTTGAACTCAAACCTTTACCGAGCCATCTGAGGTATGCTTATTTGGGTGAATCATCTACTTTGCCTATTATTATTGCATCTGTACTTAACGAATTGCAGGAAACTAAGTAGATTCGAGTTCTCCGGGAATACAAATCAGCCATTGGTTGGACCATCGCAGACATAAAAGGAATTAGCCCATCATTCTGTATGCACAAGATCCTTTTGGAAGACGATGCCAAACCAACGATAGAGTAACAAAGGAGGCTGAACCCGATCATGAAAGAGGTGGTGAAAAAGGAAATTTTGAAGTGGCTTGATGCAGGTATCATTTACCCCATCTCCGATAGCAGTTGGGTGAGTCCAGTCTAGTGCGTGCCTAAAAAGGGTGGTATGATGGTTGTAGAAAATGAGAATAATGAATTGATACCGACAAGGACAGTGACCGGATGGAGGGTTTGTATGGACTACAGGAAATTAAACAAGGCAACCCGCAAGGATCACTTTCCTCTACCCTTCATTGATCAGATGTTAGATAGACTGGCTGGGCACGAGTACTATTGCTTGTTGGATGGCTACTCAGGTTATAATCAGATAGTGATTGCCCCTGAAGATCAGGAAAAGACTACCTTCACGTGTCCCTATGGTACTTTTGCTTTTAGAAGGATATCTTTTGGCTTATGTAATACACCTGCGACGTTCCAAAGATGCATGATGGCTATTTTCTCAGATATGGTTGAACGCAACATGGAGGTATTCATGGACAATTTTTCATTGTTTGGTGACACATTTGATAGTTGCTTGGAAAATCTGGTCCTGGTTTTGAAAAGATGCGTGGAGACCATTTAGTGCTCAACTGGGAAAAATGCCACTTTATGGTGCAAGAGGGGATAATTCTTGGGCATAAGGTGTCGTCAAACGGGTTAGAGGTAGATCGAGCCAAGCTGGAGACAATAGAAAATCTACCTCTACCAACCACAGTCAAGGGAATACGAAGTTTCTTAGGACACGCTGGATTTTATAGGAGGTTCATAAAGGACTTTTCTAAAATCTCTAAGCCTTTATGTAGCCTATTGGAGAAAGATGTTCCCTTTAAGTTTGATGATGAGTGTCTTGCGGCTTTTGACTTGTTGAAAAGGAAATTGACCACAGCGCCAGTAATTGTAGCACCGGATTGGTCAAGGCCGTTTGAGTTGATGTGTGATGCTAGTGACTATGCTATTGGGGCTATTTTGGGCCAACAAAAGGAAAAGATTTTTCACGCCATTTATTATGCTAGAAAAACATTGTCCGATGCCCAACTCAACTACACGACTACCGAGAAGGAGTTGCTAGCAGTCGTGTATGCATTTGACAAATTCCGGTCGTACTTAATTGGAACTAAAGTGGTGGTGTTCACTGACCATTATGCCATAAGATATCTGATTTCGAAGAAGGATGCAAAGCCAAGGCTGATTCGATAGATACTTCTACTCCAGGTGTTCGACTTAGAAATCCAGGATAGGAAGGGGACGGAAAATCAAGTGGCAGATCATCTCTCGAGATTAGAAAACAATGACCACGTTAAGGGAGACAAAACGGTGATCAATGAATTCTTTCTAGATGAGCAGTTGTTTGTGATCCATTCAGAAGTCCCATGGTATGCCGATTTTGTCAATTATTTGGTTAGCAACGTACTTCCTCCTGATTTGACCAGCCAACAAAAGAAAAAGTTTTTGCATGATGTAAAAAGGTACATGTGGGATGAGCCATTCCTGTTCAAACATTGTGCCGATCAGATGATTAGACAGCGTGTGCCACAAAGTGAAATAGAGAGTATTTTACATCATTGCCATGATTCGCTATACGGAGGTCATTATGGAGGCGAAAAGACAGCGGCCAAGGTGTTACAGGCAGGATTTTTTTGGCCAACGTTGTTTAAGGATGCCCACCACTTCATGCAAAGATGTGACAGATGTCAAAGGGTGGGAAATATTTCCAAGCGTCATGAGATGCCTTTGAATGCCATTTTAGAAGTTAAAGTCTTTGACGTTTGGGGAATAGATTTTATGGGACCATTCCCATCGTCCTTTAACAACCTCTACATCCTTTTGGCGGTCGATTATGTCTCTAAATGGGTGGAAGCAAGTGCGTTGCCGACTAATGATGCCAAGGTGGTTCTTAAATTTCTGCAGAAAAACATCTTCACACGTTTCGGCACCCTAAGAGCAATTATCAGCGATAAAGGGAGTCATTTTTGTAATAGGTATTTCACGACTCTTTTAGCTAAGTATGGGGTAAACCACCGAATTGCTACAGCTTACCATCCCCAAACTAGTGGTCAAGCCGAAGTTTCAAACAGAGAAGTGGAGAATTCTGGAGAAAATCGTCAATCCGAGTAGAAAAGATTGGTCAGCAAAATTGGATGATGCACTTTGGGCTTATCGGACAGCTTATAAGAAGCCCATTGGCATGTCACCGTACCAATTAGTCTATGAAAAAGGCGTGTCACCTACCGGTTGAGCTTGAACACAAAGCATACTGGGCCATCAGAAAGTTAAACTTTGATCTCGCGGCTGCTGGGGAAAAAAGGCTACTTCAGCTTAACAAACTCGATGAATTCCGGTTACAAGCATATGAGAATTCAAAGCTTTACAAGGAAAAAGTCAAGAAGTGGCATGATCGGAAAATCATCGACAGGACGTTTGAGCCGGTACAAGCAGTGCTTCTATTCAATTCTAGACTGAAGTTATTTCCAGGGAAGCTCAAGTCTCGGTGGTCGGGTCCTTTCATCGTCAAACAAGCATTCCCTCATGGCGCCGTTGAAGTTTTTGCAAACAATCCGGAAGAGTCGTTTACAGTGGTCAAAGATTAAAGCATTATTGGGGTGGTGGTGTTGATCGCCAGAAAACCTCAATCACTCTTGCTGATTGAAATTGAAACAGGGAGTAGACAGGCTGAAAGACTTTAAATCAAGCGCTAGTTGGGAGGCAACCCAATTTTTAATTGCTTTTTAGTTAAAATTTTGTGATTTTTAGGACTCATTATTAGACTTAGTTTTGTTTTTATTTTGTAGTAATTAGATGCTTTGTTTCTTGGTTTTTATTGCTTACAGGTCATACATCAAGGTTTGCACATGCAGAAATCATCAAGAAAGGCTTAACAGTGCAATTCCAGGTTTTTAGGCCAGAGCGGCCGCGCCGCTTCTCAGATGTAGAAAAAAAAATTCTGGTACACCAGCGCGGCCGCGCCCAACTTAAGCCAAATTCCAGCGCGGCCGTGCCTCGATCGGATCCCAGGTTTCAAAACCCAGATTAAACCCAACCCATATCTGCCTTTTTAATTCCTTCTCCCGCTTTGACTCTTATTCTTCATAATCTCTCCTTTTCAAAACCGATTCCTCCCCTTTCTTCTCTTCCAAATCCGATTCAAAACTAAATCCAAATCATTACAAAATCATTCTCCAAATCAAATACTACACATTACAGACCCTAATTCTATTTCTCTTCATCTCCATTCTTTCTCTATACCAAAACCACACATAACCTATTCCTTCATACAAACCCCAAAACCCGACTCCTTCATTGTTCTCAGTGTTCTTCAAGGAGATTTTCAGTGCATCAAATTGGGAAAACAAGGAAGTGCAAGTGGTTCTACCGCAATAAGTGCATTGTGGCTTAGGGTTTGACATCGTATCAAGGTATTCGTTCTTCTTGTCAGATTTTAAACTTGTATTACCTTGTATTGGGACCGTTGGTTGTGATTATATTGTGCATGCAAGTATATTGGATTGGTATTGCTTGAGTAAATCCTAGTGTAGTATCTGTCAAGTTTGGGGGAGATTTTTCATTACTTTGTATTGGGACTGATTTGCTATGGCTTCTAAGAGACCACGAGGGGAATCTTCTAGTTCTCACGCACAGGCTGAGTCGGTGGACTTTGATAGGAGTCGGTTTGTATCTGCTGAGGCTGAGGATTTTTATCACAGGTTTTTATTGGGAAAGACTTTTGTGTTGGAACGTGGGCTACAGCCTGATCCAGATTTAGATGGTCAGATGATGCGCATGATTTGAGCAAAGGGGTGGTTGTTGTTTGTGGAACCACCATTGGCAGCCCCGATTTCTGTTGTTCAAGAGTATTATGCTAACGCAAAGATTACCAAGGACGGGACTGCTTTTGTGCGGGGTTGTTAGGTGCCATATGATAGCGAGAGTATCAACGCCCTCTATCACTTGCCTTCTGTTCATCACTCTGATCCTGAAAGTTTTCACTCTACAAATTGGGACACTAAATTGGAGCGAATCAAGAATATTTTGTGCAAGCTTGGTACCGTATGGACAACAAAGCAAGGGACGGATCAGAAGCTTCACTTCCCTCACACTGCCTTAAGTCGTTATGGCAAGGCCTGGTACAGCTTTATTTGTGCCAATCTCATGCCAACCAGGCACCAAAACGACGTGACTAAGGATCGGCGATTTTGCTATATGGTATTGTGCAAGGGAAATCAATTAATGTGGGGTATGTTATCCATCATTCTATTCGTCGATACCTTCAGGGTGGTACTTCCGGTGGTATCCCTCATGCGTCAGTAATTACACGTCTATGCTCGGCTGCGGGGGTGGAGTGGGCTGATAGTGAGCCTGTGCAAGTCCCGATGAACACGATTGACCATGCGACGATTGCTAAGTATAAGGTGTGGGAAGGAGCTCCTTCTCATGCTCGTGGAGCAGGATTTTTATTAGGAGACTACAGTGAGAGTGAGGAGGCCGCTGATCAGCCGGTGCCTGAACCTGAACAGCCAGCTCATATATCCCAGGCTCGTTTGGATCGCATGGAGAGGCATATGACTCGGAGGATGGATGCTATACACTCAAGTATGACCGAGCTTCGTTTTTTCTCCACTCAGCTTTCAGATAGTTTCTCGCAGGACTTTTCTCAATTGGGCGTTCAAGTTCAATTCCCGACGTTTGGTGCAGCCTCAACTTATCCGCCTCCAGTCACACCTTTAGATGGGGAGGATGCAGATGCTGCTAATTCGGATTAGGGGAGTTTTTCTTTTCTTTTCCTTTCTTTTTATTGTTTTATCCAATGAGGGCATTGTCTGTTTTAAGTTTGGGAGAGTTCTTTTAGGTTTTTGTTTAGCATGTTTGTTGGTTTTGTGCATCATATCTGTTAGTATGTTGGCATATCATTGTGATTATTGTGAATCTTGCATAGTTATGGTTATCTTTCATAGTCTAGTTTGGTTGTGTTAGGTGCATTTAGTTTGTTGCATGAATCCAATTGATTAGTTGGTATGATATAGGCTCGGCCAATGATGAGATGGGTATTATTGTGTTAGCTTGGACAGTTTGAAAGTCGTTAGGGATAAAATAATTTTGATCATGAGAGTAATTATGCTTGTCATAACTTGAGTTATTGGATAGCACGGACAAGTTGATTAATTTGACTGTTGGGGTTCAAAGGGTTGCATAACTGATTTTTACATGAGAATTTGATAAAACATTGTTAGGTAAGTCAACAAAGAAGGCTAAATAGGGTAAAAGCTGAGTTTGGGGGTTTCTTTTAAGGCGTAAAAAAAAGAAAAAAAAAAGAAAAAAAATACAATAAATGCGTTGATTAGTTGGGTTCTGTGGCCTTTATCACTCGGGTAATTAGATCCTTATGGGTGTCTTAACACCTAGTGCCCTAAAGTCGTCTGGTTTGGGAGTCACTGATTGAACGCTCGTTACATGGGTGATTCTGAAACGCCTAAGAGAACTTGACATTGCATAGTTAAGCATAAATACGAGATGGAGAGTAAAACGCACTCGTAGAAGAATAAACTTAGGAATAAGTCTTGTTAGAACCTTCATGCTCGGTATTTGCTTGATTTTGGCTGGATTTGTTGTATTTGCTTGAATTGAAGTAAAAATAGAGTATTCTTGTTATAGAGTTGGTTATGTGGCTTTATTTTGAACTTTGGTCAGCTAACTTGATTAATGAACACACACGCACAATTTGGGTGATGATAGGAGTATATTGTTTGATTGGTTGAGATTATTAGTTCCTTTTGACTGGATTTATTGTTTCAAGCTAGTTGTTGATATCTCTGAGGCACACAGTTAACATTCATACTGGTTATTGGTTAGATTCTTAGGCATGGTAGCTTTTAGTGCATTCATGGCATTGTGTTGCATTATGTTAGCTTTATTGCATTGCATTATGTTGCTTGGGGGCAAGCAATAGTTTAAGTTTGGGGGAATTTGATGAGTAAGCTTTATACCTACGAATCGGATGCCAATGAATGCGAATTATTGTTTATTTCCATGGTATATAGTTACTTTTCATGCATTTTTATGTGTTTTTGTAGGTTGCGCGTGTTGGGATTGAGTTTGGCGAGAATTGGTGGGATTGCGCTATTGCAGTTGCTGAGTTGCTGATATTGCAGAGTAGCAGGGCAGCGCGGCCGCACCCAAAATGAGCTAGGATGCAGCGCGGCCGCGCCTGACTTCAGTCTTAGAAAAAATTTGCTACCAGAGTAGCGCGACCGCTCGCCTTTCAAGCTTAATCTAGGCGCGGCCGTGCCGATTCGAGTGAGGGCAAATTTGACTTTTCAGATGTTTTAATTGGTTTTGATTTGAACTTGGATTTGAAACTCTGTGATTAATTAGGGGTTTTATCAGATACTATAAATAGGTGTTTTCTAGTTGGTAATTGAGAGAGCTACTATTAGAAAACCCTAGTTTTGAGCAATTTGAGAAGACTTGAAGCAAGTTGATAGCAAGGAGAAAGCAAGGAGGAGCAGGACAGAGATTGAAGGATTGCTTACAGTGTTTCTTCCTTTTTCTTTCTACTCAAAACTTTTGATGTTATTAAACTTGTGGATGATGAATTCTAGTTTAGTTATGAACTAAATTTCTTTTAAGGCTATAATGGATCTTAATGCGTAGTCTTGAATTGCATGCTTCTTTGCATATTATGATTAGTTATTTTTGGATTGTCTATTATGGTTTGTGCTGAATTGCTTAATTATCTGGCCAATAATTATTGGGATATTCTATATGAATTCGAGAGATGAAGTATAGAATTAGATCTGACCATAATAGCATGTGATTGTGTCTTCTGTTGTCGATGGAATTCATAATTTGTGTTTAGGATAGAAACATACCTATTCACTGCATGTAATCAAAATAGGAAACCTGTAACGAATGCAATTTTTGTGATTAAATAAAAATATTTATTGAGTTATATAAATATTTTTATTAATTTGTTTATTGAGTAAAATAAATAATTTATAAAGTTATGGTGAAAGAATTTATGTTAAATGTTATTCAATTGTGATTTGATGTGATTATTCTAATTTAATTTAATAATTAAATTAGATAATTAAATGGTTTATTTGAATAAATGATTTATTTGAATAAGATAATTTATTTGGTGTTATTGTTATTGGTTAAATAGAATTATTAATTAATTAGTAAGGTTTAATTGAATTTATTTAATAATAAGTTTAATTAAATTAAAACTGTGACAATTAAAACTATATAATATAATGATTTATTAAAACAAATGGGAAAGGTTTTATTTTTGTTAAACCAAACAAGGCCTTGTGACCTTTGGTTGGTAAAAATGGATTATTTGGTATTTGGGTTTGCCAAACAAGGCTTAACCCTTTGTTTTTCTTTAACTGTCAAATTGAAAGCTGAGTACGTTAAAAACTAAAAAGGTTATCAGCTATTATCTAAGTTTAGGAAGAAGAGAGAAAATATATACAGAGAAGAAGAGAGTGTTAGAAGAGAGAATTTGAGAAGAAGAATTTGGGAATTGGAAGTAAGAATTTAAGCAAGGAGATTAATCAAGTTTTTCTAAGCAATAGAGGGTATAATGTTCTTCATTGTATTTCTTTTTACTTTTACTTTACTGTATATGAAGTTAGTTGTTCAAAGCATGAATTACTTGGTTATAATTGTTAGTAAGCATGTGTTAGAGATTATGTGACGATTATAAACTAATTTGAATGAATTAATCCATGAAAGCATGCTTTAAAATTGAGTTTTTGTTTTTACAGAGTCTTATTTCATGTATGGTATATATGTATGAAAATTGATGTTCAATTTGGTTATTAACCGGTAAATTGACGTTTGATTATGATTATATAATGAAAAACGAAAAGAATGCAAATAGAATGGATTGAAATGATTGAAAGATGAGTTTACAGTGGTTGATTTTATTAAAATGGCTAAAACATGAGTATTTGGTTTAAACAGAGAATTTTTGGTTCAATTTGGTTGGTTATGAGTATTATAATGGTTAGAATGTGTAGAAACATGATGGGTAATTGTTTTATATCATATTTGATATCTGGGTATGTTTAAACTATGTGTTGGATGGTAGAATTCGGAAAATTTGGCCTAAGTTTTCACTGGTTCGCGAACTATAGGAGGTGACTGCCGAGTCTCTCGCCCCGACGAGAAAATTGTAAGGGAAATCTTCGCCCCGACGAGCTTTTTGTTAAGTAAATTCCCGCCCCGGCGAGAGTTTTGTTAAGTAAATTCTCGCCCCGGCGAGGGAACAGTAACTGAAATATTTTTATTTTTATTTTATTATGATGTCGTGTACATGTTTAAAACTTAGATTAAGGTATTTAATGATAAATAAGATACTACAATGAGTGATAAGCGAATATTTAATGAATATCAAATGACATTTGATATATTAAATGAAATAAGATAAGAACGAGACTTAAAATGTATATGAATCTGTAACTAATTATCGTTATCGTTTTGTAATCAAAATGTATAGGGTGATTAAGGAACGTGAATTATTTAAATCTGTAATCTACGCACGAGGCAAGTTTTTCACCTTTAATCTTGTTATTTTATTTAAAGCAAGTTTACTTTCATTGAGCAAGCTTACTAGCCTTAGCTTACTATTATTCAAGCAAGGTTGTTGTTCATGTCAAGTGCTTACATTTATTCCAGTCTCTTATTGTTCGATCAACTGTGACGGCCCTAAGCTCTGATATCAAATGTGACGGCCCTAAAATAGGTCCACACAACCCATTTTGAGTCGCCAAAATACAAACTACAAAATCAAAATATAAATACAAAATTTTCAATTTACAACTATTAAATTGTCGTGCAAAATACGACAACACAGATACTGTGAGTCTCAATACAAATATTGTACCGTATCTAGTACAACAATATGTACACCCAACTTAAGTTCTCAATACAATTATTGTCACACTATTTTATAATGTATTGAGATACTTCTACAGTCTCGGACCATCACTCCATTCCCCGGCTAGTCCCAGCTATACTCTTATTTCCTGAGGAGGACAATGGAATAAAAAGGAAAAGGGTGAGCACAAATAGCCCAATAAAGAATATCATGACTAAGATAATGAAGAATAAATTATTTTTAGCCTTCAACAGTGATAAATCATAGATTTAAAGATAATATAAGTTTTCAACGATAACTGCAGCGGAACAAACAATCCATTGGAAGAGTCAAGTAGACCATAATGTCTATTATCTTCTACAATTTAAAAGTTCGCCATCAATATTTTATCCCTGTAACACTAATCAACAGTTCTTATTTATGATCATCCAAATTAACAGTTTATCTTTGCATTACGGGCCAAATATTATTATTTGTAACACAAATGGTCATGATCATGCCAAACACCAGTCCATCTTTGCCTTGCGGGCTAAAGAGAACTTTCACCACAAGCCTTTGTCTGTAACTGTTTGCCTAAATCTATACTAGCAAAATACGCAGTTCACAAGTAACATAATGATAAGAGAGTAGTCGATCCCACGAGGAATTATTTAATAATAATTATCAAGTACTAACTCATAATCAAATTAATTTTATTTAAACAATTCACAAATTATGAGTAATGATTAGAAATAAATAAACTAAAACTAAGATTAAAAACTAACACAAAAGTTGAAATTCGGATATTTAAAAGCTTAAGACTACAATATCTCCAATTATATAATATGAATTAATTTATCCAAATCATCCAATTATTAAATTCAACAGAGTTGTTAACGGGAATTCACAATTATTTATAAGCCCTTTCCCAAGTGATCAAATAAAACTATCTAACTCAATTAATTCTGCGATATTCCTATGCAAAATAAAAGAATCAAATATATTAAGTACCAATTCCCAAAAGTTACATGCAGCGAAAAGAGATATCCCTATTCAATTCGCAACCCTAGTTATTCATCTCATGCAAATAACTAAGAATACATGCTACCATATTCAGATCTAACCCTAGATTTCATCTCCCGAATTCATTTAGAGCATCCTGCTAATTATTGGCCAGACAATTAATCGATAAACACAAAATATGATAGACAACTCAATATGAAATAATAATTGGAATCAAATAAATAATTAATCCATAAACATAAAAGGTTTAATTGTAGTCTTAATTAAAAATTTAGCTCATAACTGAAAAAGAAATCAAATTAATAAAATAATCCATCATGTTCAATAATACAAAAATAAAAGCAGAAAGGAAGAGATAAGAATCTGTGTTTATGCGCGATCTTCACTTTAGCCTTCAATCCTTGCAATCCTTCCTTTGAATTCTTCTTCAGATCTAAAAATAAACCTTCTAATCTATTCTACTCTAATCTACTAGTAATTATGTTCAATTTGCTAGTTATATGCCTCACATCATGTATTTATAGGTTACAAGTCCAATTCCTAAGCTTATGAGGAAAAACAATCCAATTTGGAGTCAAAAACATCCAAAAATGCGTCCCTGCTTGATTTGGCCCGACCTTGGGCTCCCCGGCGCTGCTCACGGTGTTGATTTTCTGACTCCTAGCTCCCCGGCGCTAGAAATGAACTAAGAATGGGCGCCTCGGCACTAGGCAATTTTCTGAAATTTTTTGCTTCAATGTCTGTTGGTAAAATGGCCATAACTCTCTTATCCGAACTCCGATTGGGACAATTCAAGATGTTCCGGAAAGATAAGAAGTAGATCTACAACTTTTATTCTTTGAGCTTTGAGAGATTTTGGCTAGATCAATGTTTTAATTTGGCTTCAAGTAGCTGCTATGTAAATGGCAACTCCAAACGTTGATCTCTGTTGATAAAAATGCCATAACTTTTGATCTGGGAGGAATTACGGGACGTACCACCTATTAAATCGAAGCTCTCGACGAGCTCTACAATAAAATTCAAATCTCAAGCCATGAACATGCATCTAAATTTGCATTGAAAACCATTTAATCATTCTTTCTTGTATTTGCTTGCAGATTTTACTCCAAAAGATGCCTGAATTGCATTTCCTTGCTTCTTCTTACCAAATAACATAAAAATACTACAAATATCAAATAATAACTTAAAATACTTAAGAACTCATAAATTATCAAGCCAAATATATTCAATTCGTAGGTATAAAACCCACTCATCATTAACACCAAAGGTCATGATTATACCAATACACAGTTCCTGGTCATAATCATGTCAATCACCAGTTCATCTTTGCACTACGGGCCAAAGAAAACTTTCACCACAATATAAATCTGAGGATTATGACAGTGATATAAAGGATGAATAGAAACAATAAGATCAAAAATAAATATTAAAGATTTATGAGTTAGTATATCCAGAGTCCAAGATTGTCCAAATTGCCAACACGATGACCAAAATGTAGAGTTAAATTCAAGAATGATATTTAAAATTCATAATTTAAAGATAAAGATTAAATTTTCAAGAGAAAGATTCAGGTAAAAATATTAGATGAAACACAAACTATTAAGGATATTCTACTAATTTCAGGAATTTTCACCACTTAATAATAAAGGTTATGGAAACAAATAGTAATTCCTTGCCATAAATGGAGAAATATGAAAGAAAACGATATCCTTTG
Source organism: Aralia elata (assembly GCA_034770075.1). NCBI lineage: Eukaryota > Viridiplantae > Streptophyta > Magnoliopsida > Apiales > Araliaceae > Aralia > Aralia elata. The sequence goes on from CM068382.1 coordinate 58,788,242, forward strand.
ATAAGTGCATAATATTCGATAATTTTGATTCCTTTATATTTAGTTTTATTACATATGAACTTATTAAGGTATTTATTGATTTCAGAAAGATTTGGAGCTGAAAAGAAGAAAAAAGAAAAAATATTGCTAATTAGGCTAAATGGGAGAAAAGGAGGAAAAACGAAAAAATGGACAGGTTTCGTGGGCCGCAACGCTCACAAGTTGGGCCGCGATGCTCAAAATGAAGGGTCACGACGCTCACAAGCTGAGCCGTGGCGCTGAGGCTGTGTGCATGGCGCGCGTGGCGTGTGGCGGATTTTTCCCAGCTTTGTTATTTTTGAGGGTTTCTAATGTAATTTGGATTATTATTTCTTAGAGCTTTAGGACTTTGACCTAGGAGTATAAAATAGATGGTATTAGTCAAGTTTTAAGGGGCCTTGGAGGCTTATAATTGTAAACCCTAGATTTGGATGCAAGGTTAAAGCATGTCAGGCTAAGTTTTCTTATTCAGTTCTAAGGGATGTTGAACCTTCTTTATAATTAATGGTTTAATTAAGTTTACTTTATTTATTCCTTCTACATGAGATTTATTCTGATAATCTGTTTTAACTGTTTATATGCTATTGGATTGACTAATTTAGTTTCTGTAAGATTAAATTAATTAACTAATATCATCTGCTAGATTAAGGAATAGTATTACGTGTAATTGATATTGTTCCTAATCACAAGTAGTAATTAGTAATACATGATTGTGGACAAACTTTTGAGTATTGCTAAGATTATCAGAAGACAGGTTAAATAATCCAAGCTTGTGTGATTATTGCTTGGAATAGTCTAACTTCCTAGTTCTTAATGCTACTATTATATTAAATCTAGAGAGCTTGTTCTAGGTTGTACGATAGTTAGAATCTTGTGAAGAGCTTATTTCATTGAGTGATAATCTAAGAGGAGTTTCGGGTAGCAGAGCTTATTGTTACCTACGGCTATTAATTTCATTGAACGACAAATAGTGTTATACTCGGTTAATCCGTTGTTGTGAAAAGATGAAACTGAACTGAAGAACTGAAGCTTTAATTCATTTGTTATTCGTATTATTTTAATTTCTGTTTTTATTAATTAGTTAATCAACATTCCAAACCCCCATTTTTACTTATTATTTAATTACATTTAGAAAACGATAGAATAAATTAGGACAATTTCACTCTCTATGGGATCGACCCTTACTTGTCACTATACTAATTTCTGTGTTAGTAGAGTAGAAGTAAGGATTTAATTTTGGGGTGTAAACGACAGCTCTCAAATTTTGGCGCCGTTGCCGGGGAGTGTTATTTGTTTTTATTTATTCTTTGTTTTCGTTTATTAATTTATTTTATTTTTAGTTTAGGACTCGATCCTCTCACTCTTTTGAATTGAAATTTGATCCAGAGTTAGATAAAATTGCACGAAGGGATGGCTACTAACAACAGGACTTTGAAAGAATTAGCTTCGCCTAATCTTGATCAACTATCATTGTGTATCGAATATCCTACTTTAGATGCTGTTTTTGAATTACAATCAGGATTAATCCGCCTTTTGCCTACTTTTCGTGGTCTTCCAGGTGAAGATCCATACAAGTATCTAAAGGAGTTTCATGTGGTGTGTTCCACCATGAAGCCACAAAGATTAACAGAGGAACAAATCAAGCTTAGAACTTTTCCATTTTCACTAGCGGATTTGGCAAAGGATTGGTTGTATTATCTTCCTTCAGGATCAATTCGATCATGGGACGAAATGCAAATGCTGTTCTTAGAGAAGTACTTTCCTACTTCAAGAGTTGCTACTATAAGGAAGAAGATATGTGGCATCCAGCAGTTCAATGGAGAGACTCTTTATAAGTATTGGGAAAGATTTAAGAAGTTGTGTTCCAGCTGTCCACCCCACCAAATCGATGATCAACACTTGATCCAATACTTTTATGAGGAATTGTTTCCAATGGATAGGAGTATGATTGATGCAACAAGTAGAGGTGCACTAGTTGATAAAATACCTGAGACTGCAAAGTACTTAATTGCAAACATGGCAGCTAACTCACAGCAGTATAGAACTAGGATGGATCACACACATACAAGGGCAAATGAGGTGAACACATATAATCTTGAGCGTCAAATTGTTGATTTAACTGTTATGGTTCGTCAGATGGCTGCAGGGAACATGCAAGTAGCGAAAGTGTGTGGAATTTATTCAATGTCAGGGCATACAACTAATGCATGTCCAATATTGTAAGAGGATGAAACTGTTCAACAAGTCAATGTTTTGGGGACATTCATAGGTCAACATCGACATCATTATGAGCCTTGCTTTGGCACTTACAATCCAAGATGGGGAGATTAATCCTACTTGAGCTATGGAGATACTAGGTCGCCAATACAAAATGTTTTTCCAAAAGGGCAAATAGATTTTCAGCAGATTCCACAGCAGTACTCTTCTAGATAAGTAGCGCCTGCCAGTCCTGGAACATCACTTGATGACATGTTCAACGCTTTCATGATCCAGACACAACAGTTCCAACATGAAACAAGGACTTCTATACATGATCTGGAGAATCAGGTGGGTCAGCTAGCTACTACAGTTGGTAAATTGGAGTCTAAAGGCTCATGACAGTTACTCTCCCAGACAGTTGTTAATCCAAGAGAGAAAGTATGTGTAATTACCTTGAAAATGGTGAAGATGTCAAAGAGGAGATAGATTCTTTCAAGCCGAAGAAGGAGGAGCACGAGACGGTGGTATTGGAAACAGCTCATCAAGTTGAGGAGATTTTGGAGAAAATAAACAAAGAGAATTTGCAGGCTACTTTGAATAAAGAAGAAGGAATTGAGCAAAGTTCAGATCTGAAGGAGGTTATATCTGCATTACATTCTTTATTTAAAATTTCACATACATCTGCATTCTATTCCATTCGATTACCTGTTTCTCACAATCAATTGTTATCTTTTGTTATGCAGGCTCCTAATCTGGAGTTAAGGCTATTTCCAGTTCACTTAAAGTATGAACGTCCGATTACGTAGATTGAGAGGCTTGTGTCGAGAAAACGACATAAAACAAATGCACTGCTTGGGAGGCAACCCAAGATTTCATTTTTGCTTTTCTTTCCCTTTCTACTTTTTAGTTGCATATTAATTAGTTGCTTCTTCGTTGCATAATTTTCTTACATTAGGGACAATGTAAGGTTTGAGTGTGGGGGAGAGGTTTAGGGTAAATTAGGTTAGCTTATGCTTCATATGTTGGTGGAAAAATTGAAAATTGCCTAAAAAAAATTTGTTTTTATTTGGCTAAGTTTTAAAGGTTTTTGGCTATAGAATGAAATTGATGTTGGTTGATAGAATTTGTTTGATGCTGAATTAGTTGATGAGTGATGATAATTGAGTCAGGACTCATAATTGATTGATTTAGATTGAATTTGTGTCGCATGAGTGCTTTAATATGGGATACATGCTTGCTTAACTAAGTTATTTGTGGGATCTGACTATGTGCACTGATTTCATGATTTAGAACTGTTTAACTATTTAATTTGTTTACAGAACCTTGTGAAAAAAATTGAAAAAAAAATTGAAAAAACAAATGTTCAAAATTCATGCGGTGGGTTGCGATGGAGCGTAAAACGCACTCTCCCATAAATACATGCAAATAAGTGAGATGGAGCGTAAAACGCACTCACTTGCAAAAGAAAAGAATGCGGAATGTGAAATGGAGCATAAAATACATTCTCCTTAAAAGAAAAAGAATGGAATTGTAGGTTTTGTCGGGTGGAAAAGGAATTTAAGAGCAGAAAAGTGTTTTCTTAGTTTTGAGTCAGTGTGCGCAGTTGTCGTTCCATATGAATTCAATTGAGTATTTATGTTGGTCATATGAGAGATATTTATGTGATTGCAAGTTTGATTTAGAGATGTTCAGTGGGGAATGATAAGGTTGTTATTGTGAATTGATTGATAAAGTATTGATCAAATTTCTGTTGATTAGTATTAATATTCATGGTTGGAATTGAATTTAAACCTTTGAAAGTTTAGTTGAATAAAATTCAGTGGAATTTCAATATTACCTTTGTTTTGGTTTAAACGAGGACGTGTAAAGGCTAAGTGTAGGGAAATTTGATAAGTGCATAATATTCGATAGTTTTGATTCCTTTATATTTAGTTTTATTACATGTTTTATGTGTATATGAACTTATTAAGGTATTTATTGATTTCAGGAAGATTTGGAGCTGAAAAGAAGAAAAAGGAAAATATATTGCTAATTGGGCTAAATGGGAGAAAAGGAGGAAAAACGGAAAAATGGACAGGGTTTGTGGGCCGCGACGCTTACAAGCTGGGCCGCAGCGCTCAAAATGAAGGGCTGCGGTGCTCACAAGCTGAGCCGCGGCGCTGAGGCTGTGCGCGGGCGCGTGGCGAGTGTGGCGTGCGGCGGATTTTTCCCAGCTTTGTTATTTTTAAGGGTTTCTAATATAATTTGGATTATTATTCCTTAGAGCTTTAGGACTGTAATATCCGAGAATTTTAGATAATATTAATATTGACCTTCCTATTAAACTGAATGTTTATTCGAATATGAGTATACGTGATATGTTCTTTTTGGTAGTGATGTGATAAATTTAATTATCAAGTAGTGATTTAATAAGAAAAGAATTTATTAATGCTATCTTAGTTAATTAATTATTGTGTGACTATTAATCTCTATTAAATTATTGAAGTGTTATATGCCATGCTACTTGAGGCGTAACCGCATGATGAGATGTATATTAATTATAATAAAGTTTCTGCATTCATTTAATAATATAAAAGAGATGTGTGACATTTAAATTATATGAACATCCTATGTGACATATTAATATGTGATGTAGACTATTAACTGCGCATCTTAATTACATGAGATAATAATTGAAGTGAACTAATAATTGTTAGATAATAATTATTTCAATACTTAAATATTTATTGAAATAATAGTATGTGTTATGGAATAATGAAATAATAATAAATATTGATTAACTGTGTATTAGTAGGTAGTTAGATTTCACTTTAATTAATGTACATGAATTATATGATATGTGTACATGTGACTCTATTTGATACAATGCGGTAGTATTTAATTATTTAATACACTATATGACCTAAGTGATGAGTAGGTTTTAACCTACGAGTTTGATACGTCTTTGGCTTAATTCTTTACAGTCTTTAAGTGTTTTTAGTATCTTTTTATTTGTTTTTGCATTGCTTTTGTAGGTTGAGGCTGGCTGCAGGTTAGAAGAAGATAAAGTAGCCGGGTGCAGGGCAACCTCGCCGGGGCGAGAAGTCATGGTCTAATTTTCTCGCCGGGGCGAGACCTCGCCGGGGCGAGGAGTTTTGTGAAGAGTTTCTCGCCGGGGCAAGAATACGGCTGAGTGAATTTAAAAGATTTGTCAGCATTCAGTTATTTAAAAAGGTTGAAGCTAACAAGGATTTTATCTACCATTCTGATGAGGAGGCTTATGAGGATATAAATAAGAGATAACACATTGGATAAAAGGAGAGATGCAGAGATTGAGTTTTCAGAGCTGAGCAAGGAGATTGAAGTTCAAGTCAAGCATCGTGAGGAATTCAGATTGGAGGACTAGAGATTACATTGAGTTTTCTTTTAATCTTTTATCCTTGATTTATAATTAATTATGATGACTTATTTTGGATTTCTAGTTTTTATTGTCAGTATGAACTAAACCCTTAATTAAGGCTACGATTGAACCAGTTACATTATGAATTAATTATCTATTTAGTTCCAGTTATTCAATCAATTTGAGTTGTCTATCTTATTATATGCTTATTGTTTAAATTGTTTGGCCGACAATTAGCGGAATATTCTAGGTGAATTCGGGAGATGCAATCTAGGGTTATAATTGGATGAGATAGCATGTATTCTTAATTATTTGCATGTATTGAATAATTAGGATTGTGAAGTGAATAGGGATATCTCTTTACTGCATATAACAACTGGAGATTGAAGCTTAATGAATTTAATACTTTAGTTTTGCATAGGAATATCGCAGAGTTAATTAGATTAGATAGATTTATTTGATCACTTGAAAAAGGGCTTATAAATACAATTGAATTTCTGTTAATAACTCCGTTGAAGTGAATAATTGGAATGTGTAGACAGATTGGTTTATGGTATATAACTGGGGATATTGTAGTCTTAATCTTTTAAAATCTGAATTTCAACCTTTGTGATAGTTACTAGTGTTAGTTTAATTTAATTAGTCTAAATCAATATTCAAATTGCAATTGTTTAATAGAGTAGCCATAATTTAAATTGACAGTTGGAGATAGTAAACATAATAATTCCTGTGGGTTCGACACTCGTTCTTATCACTTTATTACTTGTTGATCGTGTATACTTGTACGTAATTGTTGATTGTGAAATCGGGCAATAAGTTTTTGGCACCGTTGTCGGGGAGTTATTTGTGTTTATAATTTTCAATATCAGTTTAATTAAGTCTGTTCTAATTAAGCAAACTAATTTTTCTTTTGTTTTTGTTTCAGGTGTCTTTTGATTCGTTTATGCAAACGTGATCAAAACAACCGGAACTCGTGCAGTGTGAGGATCATCTTGAGAAAAAACTACGTCAGTTGAGAAAATTCTGTCGGGAAACAATTGAGAAAGAGAATATGGCTAACGAAGAACAGAAATCATTGAGGGATTATGATATGCCTAAGATAGACGAGATCAAATCAAGCATAACGAGACCAGTTATCACCGCTAATTCCTTCGAGATCAAGCCGGGAACAATTCATATGCTTCAGAATGTGGTACAGTTTGGGGGATTAGCTAACGACGATCCGAATGAACACTTGGTTAGCTTTTTAGAGATTTGTGATACATTCAAATATCCCAATGTGACAGATGATGCAGTGAGATTAGTCTGTTTCCGTTCACACTAAGAGATAAAGCAAAGAGTTGGTTGCATTCACTTCCGCCAGGATCTATCACAACTTGGGATGATCTAGCTCAGAAATTCCTAGCGAAATTCTTCCCGCCAGCTAAGTCGGCTAAGTTTAGAAACGAGATTTCTACATTTGGGCAATAACATGGAGAGTCACTATACGAGGCTTGGGAAAGGTTCAAGGAGTTATTGAGAAAATGTCCACATCATGGGCTACCCAAGTGGCTACAAGTTCAGACATTCTACAATGGGTTGAATAGTGACACTCGAACATGCATTGATGCAGCTGCGGGAGGAGCACTTATGGATAAAAATTTTGAGGAAGCTTTCACTTTGTTAGAGACTATGGCTGTAAATAACTATCAATGGCCGACTTCCAGAATGAATCAACAAAAGGTAGCTGGAGTATTGGAAGTAGTTGCGGTCACGGCACTAACAGCTCAGATGGCAGCCATGTCTAAGAAGATTGAAGCTTTGGCAGAATCGAAAGTCCAGCAAGTAGCTTATATGTGTGAGCTATGTGCAGGTGCACATCCGACGGAGTATTGTGCCATTAATCCGGAATCAGTATAATATTTGGGGAGTTATAACAGACCGCAACAGCCATATCAGAATGCTTATAATCCGGGGTGGAAGAATCATCTGGGTTTCTCTTGGAACAATAACACTCAGATTCAAAATCCAGCTCCAAGATCACAGAATCCACCAGGTCTCCAGAACCAAGCTTCACAACATGCAGAAAGAAAACCGAATTTAGAAGAATCATTGGCAAGATTCATCACAGCCTCTAAGAAAAGAATGAATGATCAAGATAAGCTGTTAACTCAGGTAGATTTGAATGTGAAAAGCCAGGCAGTGTCAATTAGGAACTTGGAAAATCAGCTGGGACAGTTGGCTCACGTCTTGAACAATCGACCACAAGGAGCACTTCCAAGCGATACAGAGGTTAACCCAAGAACGGATGGAAAAAACATTGCAAGGCTGTCACCTTAAGGAGTGGAAAAGAGCTTCCTGATACGGTTAAAGGAAATTCTACCCCAGAAACAGTTGTGGAGAATGAAGATGAGGTAACCCCGATGAAGAGTAAGGTGAACGAACCAGAAAAGATGAAGGATACAGGCTCGGAGGCAAAGTCAAAAGAATTTAAGCCAGATAGTGTAGTGCCTCCCATACCATTCCCTCAAAGATTGCAGAAAGCTAAGTTAGATAAGTAATTCTCTAGATTCTTAGATGTTTTTAAGAAACTGCACATTAACATACCATTTGCAGAAGCCCTGGAACAGATGCCCAGTTATGCAAAATTCATGAAAGAGGTGTTGTCAAAGAAGAGAAAACTGGGAGAATTCGAGACGGTGGCATTAACAGAGGAATGTAGTGCAATTTTGCAGAACAAATTGCCACCCAAACTAAAGGATCCAGGAAGCTTCAATATTCCATGTGTAATTGGTAACCAGTTCTCTGGAAGGGCATTGTGTGATTTAAGAGCTAGCATCAATTTAATGCCATTATCAGTTTACACTCAGCTTGGGCTAAAGGCACCAAAACTGACAAACATCAGCTTGCAGTTGGCAGACAGGTCAGTGACATATCCGAGGGGTATTGTGGAAGATATCTTGGTTAAGGCTGATAAATTCAGGATCAGGAAGTCACATTCAACGTGTTTAAATCAATGAAATTTCCTAAGGAAGGCGAGGAATGCTCACGGATAGACTTGCTAGATGAAATCGTGAATGAGCGAACTAGTGTAAGTTATTGTGAAGATCCATTAGAAGCTGCTCTGGTTGGGATAGACACTCTTGATGATTTTGATGAATGGGATTATGTCAAGGTTTTAGGCGCGTTACCTATTTCTCGAAAATTCAGCAGGCAATTTGATACACTTGACCGGCCAAAAGAAGGAGAAAAGAGGTCCAAACCTTCAGTGGAAGAACCACCTATGCTTGAACTCAACCCACTTCCATCTCATCTAAGGTATGCTTACTTGGGAGACTCTGACACGCTACCAATAATAGTTTCTGCTCATTTGAATGAATCTCAAGAAGAAAAACTATTAAGGGTTTTGTGTGAGTATAAAACAGCAATTGGGTGGACAATAGCAGACATCAAGGGAATCAGTCCGTCATTTTGCATGCACAAAATTCTGCTTGAAGAAGGAGCAAAACCGGTTATTGAGCAACAAAGAAGATTGAATCCAATCATGAAGGACGTAGTAAAGAAGGAAATCATCAAGTGGTTAGATGCCGATATTATCTATCCGATTTCAGACAGTTCTTGGGTAAGTCCTGTACAGTGTGTGCCTAAAAAGGGGGGAATGACAGTGGTTGAGAACGAAAATAATGAACTCATTCCTACAAGAACAGTTACAGGTTGGCGAGTATGTATGGATTACCTCAAGTTGAACAAAGCGACGCGCAAGGATCAATTTCCACTGCCATTTATTGATCAGATGTTGGATAGGTTGTCCGGTCATCAGTTCTACTGCCTTCTTGATGGATACTCAGGATATAACCAGATAGTAATAGCTCTGGAGGACCAAGAAAAAATGACTTTTACATGCCCTTATGGAACGTTTGCATTCCGGAGAATGTCTTTCGGGTTATGTAATGCACCGGCTACATTTCAGCGATGCATGATGGCTATCTTCTCGGATATGGTTGAGCAGAATTTGGAGGTATTCATGGATGATTTTTCTGTATTCGGTGATAGTTTTGATTTGTGTCTTAGCAATCTCATCTTAGTGTTGAAGCGCTGTGTGGAGACAAATCTGGTGCTTAACTGGGAAAAATGCCACTTTATGGTGCAAGAAGGGATTATTCTGGGGCACAAGGTGTCCGAAGCAGACTTAGAGGTGGATAGAGCAAAGATCGAAACCATTTTAAAAAGCTACCTCCCCCGACATCTGTAAGAGGCATTAGAAGTTTTCTCGGACATGCAGGATTCTACCGTCGATTCACCAAGGACTTCTCAAAAATTTCAAAACCATTGTGTTCACTCCTTGAGAAAGATGTTCCCTTCAAGATGGATCAATCTTGCATCGAAGCCTTTGAAGTGCTGAAAAAGAAGTTAGTCACAGCCTCGATCATAGTTGCTCCCAATTGGACTTTACCTTTTGAGTTGATGTGTGACGCAAGTGATTATGTAGTGGGAGCTGTGTTGGGACAGCGAAGGGATAAGATTTTTCACACCATTTATTACTCAAGTAAGACACTCACTGATGCACAATTGAATTACACCACTACAAAAAAAAGAGTTACTTGCAGTAGTATTTGCCTTTGATAAATTTTGAGCATATTTGATTGGAACCAAGGTGATAGTCTACACTGATCATTCAACCATCAAATACTTGATTGCAAAGAAGGATGCCAAACCAAGGTTGATTCGATGGGTCCTCATGTTACAAGAATTTGACTTAGAAATTCGAGATAGGAAAGGTACGGAGAATCAGGTGGCTGATCATCTTTCGAGGTTAGAAAATGCTGACATTTAGAAAAAGGATGAAGTGATAATTAATGAGTCATTTCTGGATGAGCAGCTGTTTCGTATCACCACTGAAGTGCCTTGGTATGCTGATTACGTGAACTATCTAGTCAGTAACGTACTTCCGCAAGACTTCAATTCTCAACAAAGAAAGAAATTTCTCCATGATATCAAGTAGTACTTCTGGGATGAACCATTTCTTTTCAAAACTTGTGCGGATCAAATGATACGACGTTGTGTGCCACAGGAAGAAATGGAGAGCATATTGGCTCGTTACCATTCGTCAGAGTATGGAGGACATTATGGGGGAGAAAGAACTGCAGCAAAAGTGCTATAATCAGGGTTTTTCTGGCCTTCGTTGTTCATAGATGCCCACCTTTTTATCCTAAAGTGTGATAGATGTCAAAGGGTTCGCAACATTTCGAAACGGCATGAAATGCCTCTCAACACTATCCTTAAAGTTGAACTCTTCGACGTATGGGGTATTGACTTTATGGGGCCATTGCCGTCGTCATTCAAAAATCAATACATACTTTTGGCTGTGGATTATGTATCAAAATGGGTTGAAGCATCTGCATTACCCACAAATGATGCCAAAGTGGTTCTACGGTCCTTGCAGAAAAATATTTTTACTCGATTCGGTACACCAATAGCCATAATCAGTGACGAAGGTACCCATTTTTGCAATAAGCAGTTCACCAAGTTGTTAGCTAAATATGGAGTTAAACATAGGATTGCTACGGCTTATCATCCCCAAACGAATGGTCAAACGGAGGTGTCGAATCGTGAAGTTAAGCAAATTCTAGAGAAAGTGGTGAACCCATCTCGTAAGGATTGGGCGATGAAATTAGACGATGCTTTATGGGCGTATCGTACGGCCTATAAGAATCCCATTGGAATGTCACCATATCGCATGGTTTACGAAAAAGCGTGTCATTTACCGGTCAAACTTGAACACAATGCATATTGGGTAATTCAGAAATTGAACTTTGATCTCTAAGTATCGGGCGAGAAAAGGTTGCTTCAATTGAGTGAGATGGAGGAGTTTCGTCACCAAGCCTATGAAAACGCTAAGTTGTATAAAGAAAAAGTCAAGAGGTGGCATGACAAACGGATAGTTGATCAGAAATTCGAACCGGGACAGGCAGTATTGTTGTTCAACTCCAGATTGCGGTTATTTCCTGGAAAGTTGAAGTCTAGATGGTCAGGTCCTTTCATTGTCATTGCTGTAGCCCCCCACGGAACAATCGATGTCGAAGAACCAAACTCAAAGCGCACTTTCAAGGTCAGTAGTCAGCGACTCAAATATTATTAGGGAGGTGATGTGGATCGACAAGCATCAGTGATTTATCTCTCCTCCCTCGATCAAACTGATGCTTAATACCGCAAAGAAAGTCGGGCTGACGACTATAAACCAAGCGCTCGATTGGAGGCAACCCAATCATGTTACTTTATTGCTTTAATAGATTTAGTGTAGTTAGTAGAAGTAGTAGTTCAAATTGTTCATGTTTTGAAATAACTCTCAAATCTCTCGTGGTTAGACTCATTTATGTTGTTATTCTGTGGAATAGGGGCAAAGACTTGGGGAATGCATTAGAAGAAGAGACATGTTATTGGGATGGTACCAATTGAAGAAAGGGCGAACAAAGCAAAAATCTCAGAAAAGAGGTTTCTCGCCCCGGCGAGAAAAATACACTAGGGTTTCTCGCCGGCGAGAACCTCTCTGCCAGAACCCGCTCCAGCGTGGAAATTTCTCACCCCAGCCCATTCTCCTCTGTCCATTCTCGCCCTGGCGAGATTTTCAGGTATAAACTTCTCGCCTCGGCGAGGATCGCGGAAATCTCATTTTAAAACCCGATCCCAATTCAGTTTCTTTGAATCCTAAACCCATGCAACTTCTTCCAACTCCTATTTCTACCTCTCCTAAACCGATCAAACCTTCTCCTCTCTAATCTCTCTTCTAATTTCATCCCTCATCCTACTCACAGTTGGATTCCTTCTTAAACACATCAAACTCCTATCCAAAATCAAAATCCTAACACGGCTTTAAGTCCATCTCTCGTTCAAAAGAGGAGTACTCTGCTTTCCATACACAATCAACATAAGCTATCTCTTTGCATGAACGAGTCCTAGGGTTTGTACTTAATTGGAGAAGCAAGTCAACCAATTCAACCGCTCAAACTCCACAAAATCTGTCAGTGTCTTCACTTGTGCCAATTCTAGTTGGAAATTAGTAGAGTTTGAGTTTGGGGGAAGTTTTGTCATAATTTTGCATAGCAGAGTTGTGGGGTGTTTGTCTTGTTATTTCAGAATCTACAATTGGGTTTAATTGTTAAGTGGTTAGTTATGGCTCCTAAAAGGCATCGAGGTGAGGGTTCATCTTCAACACCATCCAGGCAATTTGATAGAAGGAAATTCGTCAGTGCTGAGGCCGCTGACAGATATGATTCGTATACATCGGGTAAAGCTCTAACTCCCGAGCGCGATCTCACACCTGACGAAGTGGTAGATGGTGAGATGATGCTACAGATAATTGAAAGGGGATAGGAGACATTCATCGTACATCCAGAACCTGCATGTATAGCCATTGTCAAAGAATTCTATGCCAATGCAGAAGACGCGGCTTCATGCGAGGTTACAATCCGGGGTAAGAAAGTTTCATTCCGAGCCCAGACGATCAATGAATATTATAACTTGAGGCCGGATGTACGCTGCAAATACACTCAATTTCTTGCGGAGGGATCGAATTTGGAGAAGGTAGTGACTGATTTGTGTAAACCGGGGACGACTTAGATTTCCAGAGGGCCACGTGCAGCAATTTCGTTCCACAGCAAGGATTTGAGTCGTTATGGTAAGGTTTAGTACGCCTTCCTCTCCGCTAAGCTGATGCCATCACAGCATGTGAGTGATGTACCCAAGGAAAAAGCTTTGTTATTATATGTTGTAGACACCCAAATTTTGCACTTTGTATACTAACCCTGACTGGAGGGCAGATCCGTCAAATGAGCCGGCCTGTGAGAGCAAAAGATGGACAAGTACGAACACTCGACGCCACCGCGACGATTTACGACCGAAACCGACGTGACAACAAGGCTGTCCGATTTGAGCATTCCCGAATGATGTGGTACGTCTCCCAGTAATTCCCGGACTGCAAAATACGAACATGTCGGCAAAAATCGACGTCACGACACGAGAATTGAGGCGTAACACGAAAATCAAGAAAGTCAAGCCAGCCAGCCGCGGATTGATCTGCGGCTAATGAGTGCGCCTTTTGAAAACACGGAACTCGAAACACGGAACTCGAAACCAGGCTGAGTGGCTGGTGGGCAAGCCAGCCGCAGATCAATTTGCGGCCAAGCCGCAGATCAATCTGCGGCTGCCCTAGGCCAGCCTATTTCAGCTCAGTTTCTTCATTTCATCCAGGGAGAGACAACAGCAGTTTTGGGAAGAAAAGGAAGAGAAAAACAGCAACAGGGATAGCTCGGGAAAGGAGAGAAAAGAGAGAAAAAAGAGAGAAATTATACTCTTTTGATTAGATTGTAGCATATATATTTTCTACTTCATTCAATATACGAGTTTGTACGAATTCTGGTAAAATTTGCAAGGTGAAAAGCCCTCTTTTATAGCATTTTTCGTTATATCATTTTGTTATGCTTTTGGTCATTTGGGTTATATTACATGTAGTTTTCTTTGTATATTATTGGGGATACAAGGATTGAGGATTATTAGTGAGGGTTCCCAATGGAACAAAATTCTTCCTAATGACCCGATGATATCCATTTGGTGATTTTAGCTTGTTTAATTCTTGTAATATCCATTTTGTGAGTGTGTAGAAATTGTGGATGTGAGCCTAGGAACGTGACCCCGTGGTCCAAATCCGATGATGGACAATTTTGGTGGATGTAATAGGATCGATTATCCTTTATTGTAAGATGTAATTGTCGGGCCTTAAAACGACGCCAAGGCGAGAATCGGGTTTAAGGTCCCGTAATAGTGAAATATGTGATTGTTTGGCGTTCGGGGTATTTTGATGGCTTACATGCCCGTGAATATCCCCCTACGCGTTTTGATGTTTAACTTGATTTGTAACACCAAACAAAAGATTTCAGAGCCAAAACAATAAAGATTTTTCTAAAATCAATCAAAGTAGGATATTAGCATCATGAGGATAAGAGTTCGAAATGCTAATGAATGTCGATTCCTATTAAACGAGAAGGCCAAAGAAAATCACTTTCAAACATCACCAAAAAATGGCTTTTATGAATGAACGAAATGTTTTATTAAACCTTTGTGCATAGGGTTAAAGATATCCTAGAAATTGCCCATCATTTTATGAAAGCAACGTATAGATCTTGATTCCTATTTTGACGAAGGTTTAGAAAACTCTTGTTTTTTGCCAAAACGACACCTAATGAAAATCTCATAGTTTTTGACAATTAAAATCAAACCTTTCTCATAAAACTTTCTCGTGTATGCCGAAGAGACATCCCGAAGCGTTCTCAAACTAAAGCACGACTTTCCCTAAAAAATCCAAATGATTCTTTCATACAAACTCGCCACAACATTCATTAGGCACACACACACACACGCACATATACACATTTCATGAACTAAAGGATAGGAAAACATCAAGATGGCGGTAACCGTGTTTCACAGAAGTCGGGGGGTGCCTAACACCTTCCCCTCGCTTAAGCAACCCCCGAACTTTATGAATCTCGGTTCGCAGACCAATTAATTCGGAGTCACATATGAGCCAGCGATTTACGAAAACGAAACTCGGATGAGTTGGTACATCCATTCCAAATATACCAACTGGCGACTCTGGTCAATTGGCTCATCATAAAAACGATCTTTCAAAAACCCCGTCGACATTAATGCCGACCTTTTCCAAAAATCATTCAATCAAAAGGCTAAAATCGGAAAAGACCAAAAGACGAGAAAACCCGGCGTCGACAGCTGGCGACTCTGCTGGGGATATTAGAGGGCTTAAGCCGCGTTCAAATCTTGATGCTATCCTATCCTTCAAAAATTCGTGAATATGTGTGTGCATGCGATATTTTGATCATTTTTACTTTTGTTGTGTGAATGTGTGTTTTGTCCAATAAGTGAATGATTGAATGGGATTGCTTTAATTTAAAGTAAAATCATTTGCATACGGTGAGGACGATGAATGTGAATGTATGTTGAGAGTGTACCTCCTCCTGAGGCGAACCTGTCGGTTGCTTATTACTGGACTCGAAGGGGCTGCTCCCCGGAGATGGCTCAGGAAACGCACCACCCAAATCCGCTTCAATCGAAAGGTTTCAAACGAGTAGATTGCGAAGATTTGGGGACCTTCATGCCGAAAAGCCCGTGAGAGTAACCCTAGGATAGGTCAGCCTTAGATTAACCCAATGCAGGAAAAGTCTCTTCATGCCTTTTTACATTCACGCGTAAATGTCATGATTCCATTCATATATGCCTCCCTTTCTGTCAGGAGAAATTACTAACCTCTATGTTTTACAGGGAACGGCTGGGGAAGCATAATAAAGTCATGTTTAGCATTTGTTATTGCATTAAGGGACTACTGACTTTTTGTTTTACAGGGAAAGATTAAAAAACCCAAAACTCAAAGTTACAGCTTTAGCATGCATCCATATCCTTTCATTTCCTCGGACTAAACTTCGAACCATTGTCTCTGTAGGATTGCTCCTCAAACACGTTCGCAATCTAAAAGAGCCTAGAACTCTACATCTGAAATGGCTGATATTCCATCCACTAATTCTGGTTCCATATCTAGGGAGGAATTTGACGACTTTAAGAAGCAGATGTTAGAAATGGCCATAATGCTAAAGGAGCAATTGATGCCCAGACAGGATCCCCCTAAGGAGGATCCACCTCAACTTAAGGGCAAACCAGTCGTCCCAAAAGCCATGCTCGCACCAAACAAGACAGTGATTACTATCCCGGAAGAGGGAGATACGGATAACCTGCGAAAGAAAATGAGACAAATGGAGGAAACCATCCAATCTATGAAGGGCATAGGGTCCCTAGGCAGGGTTAACTATTCAGATTTGTGTATCTTCCCCGGAGCCAGATACCCGGAGAAATTTAAAATCCCTGAATTTGAAAAATACAGTGGAAAGGGGGATCCTTACACACATCTGAAAATCTACATCGGGGAGCTTGGATCTTACGCCGAGGATGAGGGTCTAAGGATGTAACTTTTCCAAAAAAGTTTGACGGGAGAAGCAAGAATCTGGTATGCCCGTCTTGACAATGCCCGGATTCATAATTGGGAAGAGTTGGCCCATACCTTCTTAACACAGTATAGCTTCCAGGCACAAATGGCCCCGGATAAACACCAAATGACAAAAGTTAAGAAGCAACCCAGGGAATCCTTCAAGGATTATGCACAACGATGGAGGGGTATGGCCGCACAGGTGAATCCCCCGATGAGCGAATCGGAGATGGTGATAACCTTTGTAGACATTCAGGAGGCACCGTATTATGAACGGGTCATATCAGGGATTGGAAGACCCTTTGCTGAGATGATTAAACATGGAGAGATGGTGGACATGGGGTTGAAATCTGGCAAAATCCGGGATCTCACGGCTTTGGAAGCGGCTGCGAAGCTAATCCGAAGCGGAAACTATGGCAGCACTTCCCGTAGGGTCCAAAGCAAAAAGGAAGAAGATGTTTCCCTTATCCTGCAGGGATCATCTAGAAAGGCAAAAAACAATCCTCCAGTACAGGTGCAGAGAGTGGGGCCATCCCGACAACCTAACTTCATTGATCAGAGGGTGGATGGGCGAAGAAGAGTCGAGACCTCGAAAAATTGAGTATTCACCCCACTCAGGGATCCTCTTGAGCAGGTGTTGGCCGTATTGATAGCTCAGAGGAAAATAGTCGATGTGGCACCCCCAAGTGACCCGAATGGAAGAAGATTTGACCCAAGCAAGCGATGCGCCTATCACTCAGATCCCCCTGGTCATGATACGCAGGAATGTTGGACGCTGAAGCACAAAATTCAGGACTTGATTGATAGTGGGGAAATCGTGGTGGAGCAGCCAGGGTCACCAAATGTTAAATCCTCTACCTAAGCATGATGGGGAAGAGGGGTAAATCCAGAAGTATGGCAGTGAATCCCAGCCAGTGGAAGATCATTGGGTTTTAAAATTCTGAGTTTTATTTCAAGTCCCTGCACGCTCATGTCATTTTGTCATGTTATCCAAAAGGAAGATCATGTGCTGAAATGTGTTATATATATGACAAGCATTTTTTTTGTTTTAATGGCAGCACCCCCAAACGATCACGAAGAACCCGGAGTAGGGGCAAAAAAAACAACTTAACACTGGATTAAAAATCCCCCAAACCTTTCAACAGGTCAAAGGACCGGGTCTTTTGTCAGCCCAGCGAGATACCGATGCAACCAGTACGAGGGAAATCACAAGAAAAACAACTTAACACTGGGGCATTTGTCAACTACCCGGGAAATGATGACGTGCAAATTGGCACCCATGCAACAAATTCCATCAACATGCACCATCATCATCAAATGCTACCTCATGTCAATTCAATAGTCCATGATACATTTGGCATTTGTCAAGCATAGTTTTCCCTGGGTACGATGACCCGCGTGAAAGGGGATTTTTATTTAACTTGATAGGAATCGGATCAATTCTGACAAGCAACCGTGGAGCACGATCGTGAGTATGATTAGACGAAGAAGGTTATTCAACCTTTTGATCGGGTACAAAGCCTTAATTCAAAGCAACGTTTGCGACAGAATCGACCTCATGTGACAGCCTTCACTTTGCATTTGCACAAACTTTCAGTTGTGGGGTATAAAACTATGACGACGTTGATGGCAATTAAACACGTAGTCAGACAGTCGATAATTATCAAGCTAATATCAAGAAGTCAGACGATAAATGATTATCAAGCTAATGTCTCGAATCGTGGCCTGGGTTATTCGAGTAATTAAGCCCAAGGTGTGTCTCTACACCTGGTGCCCTAAAGCCATCTGGTTTGGGAATCGCTGGCCCAACACTCGTTACATGGGTAACTTAGAGCCTAAGAAAACGAGCATTACAGTAGAGGAGGCCCGAGCAGATTCGAATCGTGGCATGGGCTACTCGAGTAATTAAGCCTAAGGGGTGTCTCTGCATCTGGTGCCCTAAAGCCGTCTGGTTTGGGAGTCACCGGCCTAACACTCGCTACATGGGTAACTCAAGCCTAAGAAAACGAATCTTGCGCAAGGTCAAGCAAAGAACGAATGGGGCAGACCACCAGCTTGTCTCGAACCGTGGCCTTTGTTACTCGAGTAAATAAGCCTGAAGGGGTGTCTGTACACCTAATGCCCCAAAACCGTCTGGTTCGGGAGTCATTGGTCCAAAACTCGTTAAATGGGTCACTTTGAAAAGCCTAAGAAAATGAGACAAGTGAAGTGGACTAATAAAGAGAAAAGATAATGCGAAAAAATTCTCGGCCTTAAACAAAAAGTCATGAAAGAGAAACCCCTACTGAATGCTGCATCGCACAGTGAATTTTTCATATGACGTCAATCCTGCTAAGAACGTTGTCGCGAATGGAGACAGAATACCTTTGAGGAGGGAAGGTAGTTCTTTCGAACTCGACCTTACTCACATACAATGACCATGAATGCTTGAAGGTGTTCTTACGATTTCATAACTCGTCAAAAGGAAAATCATCAACTCACGAGGGATTGAAAATGACTTCCAATCTAGTACATTCACGGTTCACAACTTGCTAGTTTGTGCGATCAACAGATATTCAATTTCATGTGCTTTAACTGCATTTACTCTTTTGGCAAGATTATAATATCTTTGTGTTGAACTAACACTAACAGCCCGAGCCTTCAAGTTTTGGCATTTGTTAGTCATCTGATATGCAGGATCTTGTAGAGATGTGGATAACTCAGCACGGTCAACATCGCGAGTTTTCAATAGAAATTCTTGGTAGCAACACGCGCCAAGGCAGGGGCAGTTAAAAATCGTGAAATGGAAGGAAGCTGAGGCCGCGTAGAGCTCCTCGTCATTGGGCCTTTCCCCAATCCTGACTATCACTGCCTCGACATCCAAATGATCCACGTGCATGAGCATATAAAGGGATGATATAATGCGGGACAACAACATTTCGGCCAGCAGAAATGATCAAAAGGCCGAGGAGCCCAACATAGTTGTCGATCATCACAAAGACCGAAACAGACTGCCTCAACTCGATGAAATGAAGACGACCAAGGACAGGCAGAGTACCACACCAATGTTGAAGTCTAGAAACAACACTTCACGACAAGGCGTGATCCAATCAAATGTTGGCAAACAACGACGACTGTCGAATCGTATCATTTGATTGAACAGGGGTCATTTCTATCCAAACATATGTTGGGCACATGCATCTGTCCATAACATATCTGTCGGGTCATGCATAACATCTTTTGCATGCATACATGTACGATCAAAATGAAAATCTTCAGGGGAAAGTACAAGCACGTCACTTTCAACCTCACAAATGATCAGATCGTGATGGCTTTTACGGCATGGTACGTGGACGATGTTGGTGGGAGATCCAGGACAGAAGCCGATCACACATCCCACTTCAAGAAATCACAAAAAAAAATCAACAATCCCTGGGAAGGGTTGGTATCCAAAAATCAACAATCCCTGGGAAGGGCTGCTATCCAAAAAAATCAACAATCCCTAGGAAGGGCTGGTATCCAAAAAAATCAACAATCCCTGGGAAGGGCTGGTATCCAAAAATCAACAATCCCTGGGAAGGGCTGGTATCCAAAAATCAACAATCCCTGGGAAGGGCTGGTATCCAAAAAAATCAACAATCCCTGGGAAGGGCTGGTATCCAAAAAATCAACAATCCTTGGGAAGGGCTGGTATCCAAACAATCAACGACCCCTGGGAAGGGCTGGTATCCAAATAATCAACGACCCCTGGGAAGGGCTGGTATCCAAAAAACAAAAACAACTAACACCTTGGGAAGGGCTGGTATCCAACCAATCAACTAACACCCTGCGAAGGGCTGGTATCCAATCAATCAACTAACACCCTGGGAAGGGCTGAGATCCAAACAACTAACACCCTGGGAAGGGCTGAGATCCAAACAACTAACACCCTGGGAAGGGCTGAGATCCAAACAACTAACACCCTGGGAAGGGCTGAGATCCAAACAACTAACACCCTGGGAAGGGCTGAGATCCAAACAACTAACATCCCTGGGAAGGGCTGGTATCCAAAAATCAACAATCCCTGGGAAGGGCTGGTATCCAAAAATCAACGATCCCTGGGAAGGGCTGGTATCCAAAAAATCAACAATCCTTGGGAAGGGCTGGTATCCAAAAATCAACGATCCCTGGGAAGGGCTGGTATCCAAAAAATCAACAATCCCTGGGAAGGGTTGGTATCCAAACAATCAACGACCCCTGGGAAGGGCTGGTATCCAAACAATCAACGACCCCTGGGAAGGGCTGGTATCCAAACAATCAACAACCCCTGGGAAGGGCTGGTATCCAAAAAAAAAAAAAACAACTAACACCCTGGGAAGGGCTGGTATCCAACCAATCAACTAACACCCTGGGAAGGGCTGGTATCCAATCAATCAACTAACACCCTGGGAAGGGGCTGAGATCCAAACAACTAACACCCTAGGAAGGGCTGAGATCCAAACAACTAACACCCTGGGAAGGGCTGAGATCCAAACAACTAACATCCCTGGGAAGGGCTGGTATCCAAACAATCAACGACCCCTGGGAAGGGCTGGTATCCACACAATCAACGATCCCTGGGAAGGGCTGGTATCCAAAAAATCAATGACCCCTGGGAAGGGCTGGTATCCAAACAATCAACGATCCCTGGGAAGGGCTGATATCCAAACAATCAACGACCCCTGGGAAGGGCTGAGATCCAAACAAGGTGGTGAGTGAACCTGGGAAGGCATCCAAGCAAACCACAACAAGGTGGTGAACAACCCCTGGGAAGGGCCAATATCCAAAAAGTGAGCGATCCCGGGGAAGGGCTGAGATCCAAGCAAACCCCGACAAATGATGACATCTGTAGAACAGTATCAAGAGACTGTACAGGGGTCATTTTTCATCAAATTTGCATTTTAAATGTTGTTTCACATGCATTGAATAGATGATAACTCTGTACGTGATCCATGCAGGTTAGGTGTCAAGGTCCTAGCCTATCTGAGTCAAAAGTAATGGCTGCCAAGAACGATGTACGAGGACGAATTCCAAGGATGCCTTTCAAGCTAGTCAGGAGAATAACTTCCTCTGATGACAATGCGATGGAATAAAATGATTACGAGATGGATGACCGGATACGAGACCCGGCCCCGACCAGACGAGCGACCGGATACGAGACCCGGCACTCACAAGACGATCAACCGGATACGAGACCCGGTGATCACGAGACAACCGATTTGAAGATGAAACCCGTCGACTAACAAGGCGGGCGGGGATTGATGCATTGACACCTTTACGAATGTTTTTCATGCCTTACATCTCGTGTTGCATCATAAGTTGCATGTGCTGCATCATGTATGTACTGTCATTCTTGTGAATTGTCATTCATGCGTCGGGTGTCTATTTCTTTATCATGTTCATTTCATTTAACATTTCATAAACATGATAAAGAGGGGCAGCTGTAGACACCCAAATTTTGCACTTCGTATACTAACCCTGACGGGAGGGCAGATCCGTCAAATGAGCCGGCCTGCGAGAGCAAAAGATGGACAAGTACGAACACTCGACGCCACCGCGACAATTTACGACCGAAACCGACGTGACAATAAGGCTGTCCGATTTGAGCATTCCTGAATGATGTGGCACGTCTCCCAGTAATTCCCGGACTGCAAAATACGAACATGTCGGTAAAAATCAATGTCACGACACGAGAATTGAGGCGTAATATGAAAATCGAGAAAGTCAAGCCAGTCAGCCGCGGATTGATCTGCGGCCAATGAGTGCGCCTTTTGAAAACACGGAACTCGAAACCAGGCTGAGTGGCTGGTGGGCCAGCCAGCCGCAGATCAATCTGCGGCTGCCCTAGGCCAGCCTATTTCAACTCAGTTTCTTCATTTCATCCAGGGAGAGACAGCAGCAGTTTTGGGAAGAAAAGGAAGAGAAAAACAGCAACAAGGATAGCTCGGGAAAGGAGAGAAAAAAGAGAAAAAAGAGAGAAATTATACTCTTTTGATTAGATTGTAGCATATATATTTTCTACTTCATTCAATATACGAGTTTGTACGAATTGTGGTAAAATTTGCAAGGTGAAAAGCCCTCTTTTATAGCATTTTTCGTTATATCATTTTGTTAAGCTTTTGGTCATTTGGGTTATATTACATGTAGTTTTCTTTGTATATTATTGGGGATACAAGGATTGAGGATTATTAGTGAGGGTTCCCAATGGAACAAAATTCTTCCTAATGACCCGATGATATCCATTTGGTGATTTTAGCTTGTTTAATTCTTGTAATATCCATTTTGTGAGTGTGTAGAAATTGTGGATGTGAGCCTAAGAACGTGACCCCGTGGTCCAAATCCGATGATGGACAATTTTGGTGGATATAATAGGATCGATTATCCTTTATTGTAAGATGTAATTGTCGGGCCTTAAAACGACGCCAAGGCGAGAATCGGGTTTAAGGTCCCGTAATAGTGAAATATGTGATTGTTTGGCGTTCGGGGTATTTTGATGGCTTACATGCCCGTGAATATCCCCCTACGCGTTTTGATGTTTAACTTGATTTGTAACACCAAACAAAAGATTTCAGAGCCAAAACAATAAAGATTTTTCTAAAATCAATCAAAGTAGGATATTAGCATCATGAGGATAAGAGTTGGAAATGCTAATGAATGTCGATTCCTATTAAACGAGAAGGCCAAAGAAAATCACTTTCAAACATCACCAAAAAATGGCTTTTATGAATGAACGAAATGTTTTATTAAACCTTTGTGCATAGGGTTAAAGATATCCTAGAAATTGCCCATCATTTTATGAAAGCAACGTATAGATCTTGATTCCTATTTTGACGAAGGTTTAGAAAACTCTTGTTTTTTGCCAAAACGACACCTAATGAAAATCTCATAGTTTTTGACAATTAAAATCAAACATTTCTCATAAAACTTTCTCGTGTATGCCGAAGAGACATCCCGAAGCGTTCTCAAACTAAAGCACGACTTTCCCTAAAAAATCCAAATGATTCTTTCATACAAACGCGCCACAACATTCATTAGGCACACACACACACACGCGCACATATACACATTTCATGAACTAAAGGATAGGAAAACATCAAGATGGCGGTAACCGTGTTTCACGGAAGTCGGGGGGTGCCTAACACCTTCCCCTCGCTTAAGCAAGCCCCCGAACTCTATGAATCTCGGTTCGCAGACCAATTAATTTGGAGTCACATATGAGCCAACGATTTACGAAAACGAAACTCGGATGAGTTGGTACATCCATTCCAAATATACCAACTAGCGACTCTGGTCAATTGGCTCATCATAAAAACGATCTTTCAAAAACCCCGTTGACATTAATGCCGACCTTTTCCAAAAATCATTCAATCAAAAGGCTAAAATCGGAAAAGACCAAAAGACGAGAAAACCCGGCGTCGACATATGTCATTATGACGGGTATTGAGATTAATGTGGGAGAGGTGATTGAGGCGTCGATTCGCCGAACATTACGGAGCTTACATAGCCAAGGTGGTTTGCCACACCCTTCTCTGATTTGTGGATTATGTCTTCGAGCGGGTGTTCGTTGGGGAGCTGAGGAAGCTTTCCAACAACCGTTACTACTGTTGGATCAGCGTCTAATTGTGCGATATAAGGAATGGGAAGGAGGTGAGTCGCATCCCCGTGGTTTGGGGTATATCATTCATTCTCCTTCTGAAGATGAGGAGCAGGCAGCTAATGCAGAGGTAGCGGGTCCTTCGGCGTCCACCTCTACAGGCAAATCTTAGTTCAGCCTTCAATTTCGTGAATTGCAACGCCTTATCGATTCTCAGCATAAAACCATATTGAGGCAGAATCAACGGTTGGCAAATCGACAGGAACATATGTTCGCTTATCAGCAGAGTTGTACACAAGCGATAGCAAATATGTATTCTAATATGCAACCATTGATGGATTATGTTCATTTTCCTGAAGCGCAGCCATTGCCAGTTTTTCCACCACCAACCCCAAATGATGATGACGAGTTCGGGCCGACTGTTTGACCTGTCAGGGAAGTCCTCGGTTCTTTATTTTTTTTATTTTTTGCACAATGAGGACATTGTATCGTTTGAGTTTGGTGGGGTTTATTTTTATAATTTGCTCATATAGTTGCATTTTAGTTTTATTAGTTTCATTTTAGATTGCATTAGTTATCTTTATGAAAAAAAAAATTAAAAAAACCAAAAACCTAAAAATTTAGTAGCGTAGGATCATATAGTATTGCATTTAGTAGGGGTATTCAAGTAATGTATTTATGGAAGTCATTTAGGGATGGTCGATGATGAAACTTGATCAGCTTTAATTCAATTTAATGGGATGGATAGTAATTGCTAAATCTGAAGTTTGACTATTTTTAGTTGTGTTTACTTGAGACCCTTGGTTTTTAATTGCTCACGAATGTGTATTGAAGTAATTAAGAGTTGGTTCTTCTTTGGTGTATTACGTGCTCATATGAAGATATAGACTGTTATCATTTGTTGGATCGAAAAAAAAATTGTTGAATAAATACTGCTTCGATGTCTGTCTAAGTGCAAGAAAAAGAATAATTAACAAATAGAGACAGATAAGAGCAGGTCTTGACTAGTTTGTCTTTGTGGCCGGTGTCATTTGAATGAGTATGCCCTTAGGAGATGTCTTTACACTCAGCGCCCTAAAATCGTCTGGTTTGGGAGTCGTTGGTTAAAAGTTCGTTACACGGGTGACATTGAATAGCCTAATAAAAATGAACATTGCACTAGTCAGGATGTATGACGAGATGGAGCATAAAGCGCACTCGGGTAAAAAAAAGAAAAAAAATAGGACAGAAAAAATGTGAAGATAAGTGAATAACAGTTGAGCTTGAAAGTAAAATCTGTGAACTTATCTTTTTCTGAGCATTGTGATACCAATAGTTGAATTTATATTCTAATTGGTTGATTTATTTTGCACACACTTATGGATGGGTTGAGAGTAAGTCATAACTGATGATAGTTGGCTTGTTGATGGTGTAAGGTTGAAGTTCTGTTGAATTGGTAGTTACTGATTTCTGAGGCCGAATTTTAATGATGTTTGTTAATTATTTGCTTGTGTATGGTTAGTCATGCATATGCATTAATGTAGGTAGTTAGTTTAGATGTATTTATGGTTTGTTTTGTGTTTTTGCTTGAGGACAAACAAAGTTTCGAGTTGGGGGGTATTTGATGAGTAGGTTTTAACCTACGAGTTTGATACGTCTTTGGCTTAATTCTTTACAGTCTTTAAGTGTTTTTAGTATCTTTTTATTTGTTTTTGCATTGCTTTTGTAGGTTGAGACTGGCTGCAGGTTAGAAGAAGATAAAGTAGCCGGGTGCAGGGCAACCTCACCGGGGCGAGAAGTCATGGTCTAATTTTCTCGCCGGGGCGAGACCTTGCCAAGGCGAGGAGTTTTGTGAAGAGTTTCTCGCCGAGGCGAGAAAGCAGCTGAGTGAATTTAAAAGATTTGTTAGTATTCAGTTATTTAAAAAGGTTGAAGCTAACAAGGATTCTATCTACTATTCTGATGAGGAGGCTTATGAGGATATAAATAGGAGATAACACATTGGATAAAAGGAGAGACGCAGAGATTGAGTCTTCAAAGCTGAGCAAGGAGATTGAAGTTCAAGTCAAGCATCGTGAGGAATTCAGATTGGAGGACTAGAGATTACATTGAGTTTTCTTTTAATCTTTTATCCTTGATTTGTAATTAATTATGATGACTTATTTTGGATTTCTAGTTTTTATTGTCAGTATGAACTAAACCCTTAATTAAGGATACGATTTCGCCAAATAGGAATCGAGATTTTTAGCTACTTTCAATTTTAAGCTAAAAACGTCTTACTAACCCGTCGCGATTTGATTTTAAAAGATCTTTGTCATTTTGTTATTGGGTGAGAAATAGAAAACCAAGCATTAAAATAGGGTCGGGCCAATCCGTGGAAATAAAAGTCATCTCAATAGCCCCGAACACCTGCAATCGTAATTTTCACTATTACGGGGCCTTAAATCCGGTTTCCATGGGATAGAACCCTCAATACCGTTTTAAGGCCCAAATTTGTATTTACAATGATTAAATAGTAATTTTACAATTGAAATCATGTCCATCATGGGAATTAGGTCAAGATCTAATTCGAGGATCCCGACTTCAATATTTCCTAGGCTCACATCATAATATATTGAAACGTAAGCAAAAAAAAGATCTAAAAGCGGGCTCCCGTAATCCTATCTTTTAGATTGCAATATCGAAGTCAACATTTCGATGGACTATGTGTACTAACGAAATCTATGGAAAAGGACTTAGAATCTAAGATATAAATTCGTAGATCTAAGATGCCTTAGATCCGTAGAATGCCACAATCGGGATTAAAACGAAAGCATATAAAAATGTATCCTAAAACCGCTATCAGGTGATTCAATTGTTAGAATCCTAGCACAATTAGTTAGGACCTCCTCCCCACTAGATATGGATCTAAGGTTTTGAGAGTGTCCAAAATCGATTGAAAACATTGAAAATTACTAGATCTATTCTAGATCCGAGCCAATTTAGCATAACGGTTCAAGCTTTGAAACTTTAGAACCGGTTAAGGGCTAGATCTGACTAGATTTAGGGTAGATCTAGTGAAAAGATTTAATCTTTAACTATATACAGACAAAATAATCGGTAAAATGGATAGATCTACAAATAAACAACCAATACATGTATAAAGATTGAAACTTTAAATAGATCTAAGCACAATAATATATGTAATAGGCAAAATCTATACTAGATCTAATAGATCTATATTAAATCTATATAAAAATCGAATCTTTCGCCAAAATAAACGAGATATATACTAGATATATATTAGATCTATATTGAATCTACATAAAAATCGGATCTTTCGCCACAAAACACAAATCTATGCTAGATCTATGCTAGATTCCACTAGATTTACATCAAATATACATAAAGATTGAGTCTTTCACCTTGGAAATGGTGAAATCCTCCTTCTTGAGCTTGGATCTAGATGGCTCGTATCTAATTTGGTAGGATTTGATGAAAATAGCTAGATCTAAATGGGTATTAGAGAGGTTTTTGGGTGTTTCTCTCACTAAGCTACACACTTTCTCTCTCTAACTAATATATTCTCGTCAAAAATGAGCTGATTTCGGCTATTTATGTCTCCCTAGGCAGCCGCAGGTGGCCTAAGATGGGCCCCACTTGCTCTATTTTCGTGTCGCAAAGTCTGTTTTTCATACTGTGCACTGGAACATCCGTAACTTTCAATCCGGGAAGAGTTAAGAGACGTGCCATACCATTCCGGAAAGATCTTTCCAATAGTTTCACAATGATTTATTATTCGCTCCATTCTGAGTTCGGTAAGGTAAGGAAAAAGGGGAAAACCATCCCTTCGTAGATGTCGACTAGTCATTCGCCTTGCTTTGCGCTGAAACGTTCATAACTTTCAATCCGTGAATAGTTGGGATGTGTGTCATACCATTCCAGAAGCTATTTCCGAGAGCTACACAATGACATAAAGCTTGGCCTAATATGAGTCCGAAAAATAGGACAAAGTGTAGAAATTATTCTTATCGTAAATGCTAAACAGTCAACCGTCATGCTTTACGTAGTTTCCTCGCTTGGTATTCATTGTGGTAGCTTCATGTACTTTGATCTGAGCCCTGAAATCCTCTGTTCGGATTTCTCGTCCTCCGGCTAAAATGACTCTTTTTGTCTTCCTGCCAAGGTTAGAAAATATGTGCAAAATTTCGGATGTCTACATTTCTTACTTCATATGCCTACTTTAAATTTTCATTTTCTCTCAAGGACTTGAGCCTCTTTTTTTATATAAAAAAATAAATTAAATAATCATACAATACTTATACCAAAATAATCATAAAGAAATTTATGTTAATTTTAAATTTAAAAATATATTAAATTAACTTTAAAAAATCAATAATAACCATATAAATTGGACAAGGGGTATTAATTTTCCAATAATGGCAGCTATTTTGTTTTTCACTTCTTTCTTTCTCTATGGGAGAATATCTGTATATTATAGGAGAACAAAGAAAGTGACTTCACTACACCATTTGAGTCAACGATTTCAGATATTTTTCACTATAAAGTCAATTAAACAGACAATTCCACTGAGACTCTTTATCTCTATTTCTCCGAATTTCTTCATTTTCTCTGTAATGGCACCACATCATTAGTCCCCAATTGATGGCCTACTTGTTCACCATAGTAAACCTCACTATCAGAAATTATCAGGTGATGTCGCAGTTCTCCCATCATTGAATGATATGTAGTTTTCCATTCTTATTGTGAAATTGAAGAGATAATTAGATTGAGATACAAATCAAGATAACTCAGGGCATTCACATGGAAGATCAAGAGAAGATCATCAGATAAGATGGGACGGTGAAGGATATGACGTGAGATTGAAAGATGAAAGTCTAATTTATGCGGGTAGTTGAGTAAAAAGGTCATTCAGAGTTTGCTCTTAGCGATTCAGATAGAGAAATCTAACTTATTCGCTCAGCTCCTTAAGACCAATTCATATGATAATTTTTTCAAGCCAAACAAGTTGAATGACTTACCGATTCAGATTTTATGTCATTTAGCTCCATTCAGTGCTAATCAAACAGTCCCTTATACATGTTTCCTTTCACTCAATTCTTAAGTTCTTATCATGATTATCATTCATTGACCAATTGGAGTTATATTAGGTTAAGTCACTATACTGTAGTTAGGCCTGACAAAATATAGATTTAGTTGGTTATGATTTTCACAATTTGGGTTATGGGTCCATTAGGAACTAAAATCACATTATCTATTTTAAATATAGATAATATGGTTTGGGCCCATATGATTATGGTTCTATTCTAGATCAACCCATATTTTTTTCCTTCTTAGCTAAGCACTACTTCATAATTCATATAGCCAGCCATGAGCCAAATATTTACGAAATTAGAAATAGATAATGTTTGGTATCACATCAAACATTTATGGGTTTTGAGAAATTAGAAAGCAAACTGGACATGCAATATTAATATACAATAAAAGCAAAGAAGAATCTCATTTACGAAAATTAAAAACTTTATAGATACATTTTTCTTCTATGTTTAGACTTAAAAAAATTATAACTGAGCAGTATAAATGTATAATTAATAGTAGTGAAATTGTATCCTTATATTTAAAAATATTATATTATTTTATGTCATAATTAATAACTGTAAAATTAGTTAAAAAATTATAGTGAATTTATTACTAACTAATTGTCATAACTAAACTAAAATTTATTAGAGTTTGAGTTTCGCATTTCTATTTGGATTAGAATTTCAATTACATTTTGTCAATATAAACATTAATATAGAATTCTATTAAACTTAAATAAAATTAAAATAATTAGTTTTAACAAAAAAACATAACTAAATAAAAATGTACTATATTCAACTGTTTATGCTAATAATTGATCGAAGTAACCTATAAAATATAATTCAGTATTTATTATTTAAATAAATATTTAATAATCTAATAATTACAATTATCTTCTCAAAATCCTAATTAATATTTATCTATTTAATAATATAATAAAGCAGTATCTTCAGTCATTTTATATTTCTTTCAAATTTTAAAAAGAAAAAGAAAACAGTACTAGTAGCTAGTCGTTGAGTTGGTTTTTAATTTCTTTATTTAATATGATTAAATAAAAAATTAAGAAAAAAGGCTAATTAATATTCACTGTGTAGTCTATGTTATGTTTATATAAAATTTTTTAAAAAAAAACATGTCTGTGTTATGGTGTGGATTTGTGGGTGTCTCAGTCCATGTCCTTTCCGGGAGGCATAATGCCCCCCCCCCCCCACCACCCCCCCCCCCCCCATATGGTAAAGAAGCAAAAAGATGAACAAAAAAAATTAAAAATAAGAAACAGAGACCTCATTTCTCATAAACATAATGAAGGATAATTGAGAAGGCTTGATTAATATGGGTCAAAACTAGTTAAACTAGTTTTAGCATATATTTTTAATTCATAATATGAGTTCAAAACCAAACTAACCCGTAACATAAAAACTAGTTAACTAACCCAAGTAATTTTGGTTAACTAGATAATTTTCAACCTAAATTGTCAAGTGTAACTGTAGTGAAGACTAATTTACAATTTGATTATTGAATTTAAAATATTTACAATCGGGTTACCAAATTAAAAAATAACTTTTAATTGGGTGACTTTAGTCATTTTTGTCCAATTAATTTAACATACATACTTACATGACTAACGTTGGTACACATGGAACCTGGCCTCACGTTTAAGGGGAAAAACAATTGTAAAAATGCTTCCATAGATATCACTCCATAAAAGTTTTTGTAATATAAAAATAAAGAACTTTCTCTCTCCTCTTGGGGCCGGTTTGGCCATGACTTATAAGTTGTTAATCAATTTATAAGTTATTTTTTACTATTTGAATGTTCGCCCATAACTTAATTTTTAATTAATAAATTCACGTATAAATTGTTTTGAAAAGTAATAATTTTTTATTTCTTAAAAAATAACTTATAAGTCATTTTAAATAAGTTTGACCAACTATAATAACTATTCTACCCTTTATTTGTTTTTTCAAAATTATATCTAATATCCCTCTTTATATCTCCTCTCTCTCCTCTCTCCCGCCTTCTCTCTTCTACCTCTCTCTCCCACCATCTATTTTTTATTTTAGTTTTTTAATTGATTTAAATTTTAAAAATAATAGTTAATTTTACATTCATCGGATAATTCTTTTCTCAATATTTCTTTAAGTTTTGTTTTCTTCTAATTATTTTGAGTTTTGCAAGTCTCAAAATGTAGAAATAATAATAATAATAATAATAATAATAATAATAATAATAATAATAATAATAATAACTCGTGGATATTATGTCAAAAAAAGAAAAAAGAAAAACTCATGGATATTGAAGTTATGGTTATTTTTAATATTTTATTAATATTATAATGATGATTTTTATGATAAAATGTTGAATGAACATATTTTTTATTAATGCAATTTTTAGTAATTTTTTCAATTTATTTTCAACTTATAAGTCATTATTAGTCAAACACCTTCACACTTGTTTTAACTTATAAGTCAAGTTGATATTTATATTATATGATCAAATTTTGATGAATTCATTCACAATAACCTGAAATGGAGTTGGACCAAAAGTTTTGTGCTGATCGCATATTTTTTTTTTTTTGTTACACATCAAAAGTTCATTTGAGTATGTACATGTATGTATACATAATGTGTGCGTTGTGTATCTTGAGAGGTTATAGTTTAAGTGAAATCGTTGCATGATACGTTGGTTGCTCCACCTTTAAGAATTTTTTTATGGAACAGAGAGAATATAAAAATGAGAATCTATGAGTTAAAATGATGTCTAGAGAGACATATTTTTGTGCCTAATTATGATTGTTTGGTCAAAGTTATTTTTTTTTCAATCCAAGTACTGTTGATTTGTCTAATGTAGAAAACAGATTGAAAGATTAGAATTAGTTAAAATAGCTTTTTTTTCTCTTTTAAATCAAAACCACGTAGTTTTGAGTAAATGACCTAAAAAAATTGAGTATGTCTAAGTGAATTGAGAGTCCTTAATTGATCTTTGGATAAGTGTTGAAGGGGTGTTACATAGAAGCTCTGGTGTATGTTTTGTTGACGTGTTAGTGTAGTTTTGGGGTATTTTTCATTAAGGTGTGGGTATCCTAACGTGCTAGAGGGAGATGTCATAGTAGTATTTGTGTGAGCTGTGTGTATATTTTGTATTATGCTTAATTTGGCTATTTGGTGCAGAATGGAGACTGTGAGATTTATTGGTGCTTTTCGTGGTGGTTTTGTAGTGGTGAATGGGAGTTCTTAGGTAGAGAGTGTAAGTTTGCAAAATCACAATCTAATTGTAATACGCAACGGAAAATAGAAATTAAAATTTTTGCAACTTATCCATGAATCACCTTATGCATAGCTATCAATTGAAGAAGAATAACAAGAGAAAATACCTTTGATGACTCAACTCTTGAACCGCTACAAGATCTACTCCTCTCTTGATTTCTTCAAGCTTCTCCAATCTACAATTGTTTGTTGATTTCTTCAAGCTCCTCCAATCTTTGTTCGTTGAATTAAACACTAGCTACAAAGTGTATGTAGCACTCTAGAGGTAATCCACCAAGAATGATTATACAAGAAACAATATTTGATTTCCTAGAAATCTTGGATGGCTAATCCAATTAAATCTTTTATTCCTAACTCTTAAGAATAATAAGAACTCTTCATCAAGAACTCTTTCATTAGATGGAGGCTAGCACTTCTCTAAGTGCAATAAATGCTAGGTTAGATGAATTAGGAAAACCCTAATTCAATTAGTATACTACCAAGAATAATACTTACATAATATGTAAGTAACATTATTCTCCTAACCCCACATGTTTTGCATTTAAGCAACTAACACATGTTATTAGCTTAGCCCACCTTTTGCATTTAATTTAAATGATATTTACATTTCATTTAAATTAATTCTTAATTTAATTAAGAATTAAATGATAATAATAATAATAAGATTTCTCTTATTAATTTATAATTCAATATTTCTCCAAATATATCATTATAAATATTAAGCATTTCAATTTATTCAACTAATAAATTAAATACTTAATTTATTATCATTAAGCCAATTTTTTCTAATATAATATTATTCTTTTTGCGGTGTGACCCTTTAGGTTCAATATTATGCCGGTAGTAGAATAAATAAATTAGAACAATTCTAATATTATTTATAATGAATTAAACTCCTTTAATTCAAACATAAATAAATAATATTTATTCTACATCATGAGGGACACCTTACGATAATGTATCATGACTATCCGAATAATATGAAATCAATGTTTAATCACATAGAACCTATTCAGTAGTAGTTATCGTACAATTCAATCCTTCTACCATACAAGGTCTCAATTAAATATAAGACATGGATTTACTGACAAGTTTTATTTTATTTAATCATATGCATTTCGATTTAAGAATGCACAACTCCGATTAATGTAAATTAGAAACTCCTTTCTAATTTTCATTCAACCCTGGCCAGGGATTTTTGAGCTGTCATTTATCAAATCGCATAGGACATTCTCTCCCTTTATCAGAAGTGGTAGATCCTTTGTCGATCATTCACCTACCTCCGTGTATACTTTATTATACCCGTACATACCCTATGACATACCCTAAGGTATTAAGGAATATGACAAAGTATAACTTAACATACACAAGGTACTATGATGATCTCAAGTCCAAGGATCACTTGCACAACTATCACTTAAGAACTTCCCTATTGACAGGTGAATAAAACTCCATTAGGGTTCTTTAAGCGAGTCACGTTCAGTGAACTTATTCTCTAATAAGCACCTACATACTTGCTTTAGTGTCTTCACACAAATGATTATGAGATCAATCATCATCTTCTAAAGATCAAGCATAGTATGTACTAATCTATCCGGATCAGTAATCCCAATATTGGTGATCCAACGATTAGGAACATTTTAGTTTTTGAGCTTTCTTGAATTTAGATCTCACTAGCATGATCTCATCATGATTCTAAAAGCATTGCTCGAAAACTATGGGTTCATCACATTTATTAATTCAACCAATTAACATGGATAAAATATGCCTTTTATTCTATTATTAATATTTGAATAAGATTACAAAGTAAATGCTTATTACATCAAATATAATTGGCTTGAGGGCATATTACTTTCAGAGAGTACTTTTGGGTGATTGTTTTATTGTGAGTTTAGTTTTGTATGATTTTTGTTGCATAATTATTAAGATTGAGATGCTCTTTTTTAAAGAATTATTTGAAATTGGAATCATATATTGGGGTTCTTATTTTGGGTGTGAGTATTTGTAGTGCCCGTGAATTTTAAACGTCATTATTAATTAAATATATAAATTAAATTTTTAATGAGTTAGTTTGTGTGCTTATTTGAACCTTTTGTGTGCATTGGTAGCCTACATGACTAGGTGATGAATTGTTTTAAGTTGAGTAAAGGGGGTCACTAATAGTATAGTTAAATTAGTGAACAAGCCTTAAGGTTTAATATCAATTAAATTGATAAAGTAGTTACTAATTAATCATGCAAGTAAATTGAATATACTTAGTATATTGAATTGAGTAAATTAATTAATAAAAGTATTAATTAATGAGAATATTGTCACATTGAATAATAAAATTTAATAATTCAATTAGTAATCAATTTCTAATTGATTAGCTTATTTAATTAAGGAACTAAGACCAATTATTTATTTGATCATGGGTGTAGTAATTAATAGTGTGGCAAATTAATTAATCAATCATTGGGTTAAATTAAATGATCCAATATTGCATTAAATAGATTTGGATTTTATTAGCCTAATTAGGTTACAAGTTAAAGAGATATGTGTAAGTAATTAAATTCCATAAGATTGGAAATAGAAACCCTAAATAAACAATTAGGGTAATACATATTAAAATTGTTAAACTATGTTTATTACCTATTAAGCCTTTTAAGGCATGAAATTATGTCAATCAACTTGCTTTATTTGGTAACTCTTACACAAAGGACAAGGTTGTCAAGCTCCCATTGGTGGAAAATCTAATTAGCACACTTAAAGATAAGATTAAGGCTAAATGGAAGGGATAAGGTGAACTCTTATATCCAATGGGTAAGAAAGATGTGGGGGATAATAGCATGAATTCTAATTTAGCATTATACTTGCAAGTATTCTATCCTTTCATTTCATTTCAAGTTCATTTCTTCTTTTCATCTCCTTCTTTCATTTCTCCCAAGCAAGAACACAAAGTGAGAGCTTAGAGAGAAAAAAGAGAGTGAGATTAGCATAGTTCATGCATCCCAAGTTCATCACATACTTTGGTAGATCAAGGAGAGTAGCTACAAGATCAAGGTGAAACCCTAAATCATTTTCTTCTTTCTTACTTTGTTTTATTTTTATAGTTTTTGAGAGATTTTGTTCTAAGACTCAAGAATCATTAGATATTCATGCTTTATGTATAGATCTAATCCTCTTGAGTGTTAGAATGGAGATTCAAAGGAAGAAAAGGAACTTATGTTCTTAAAGGGTAAAAACCTTAGCTTTTCTTCACTTGGATCACCCATAACTTGAGATCTACAACTTGGATTTGTGATCCGTCGAAGGAGGGTGCTAGATACATGAGTTAGCTAGTAAACCTAAGTGGTAGAACATAAATCCAATAATTTTTGAAGCCTTGGGGGCTATTTTCCCAAAACAGTCCACCTATAAAACTTAAAACTTTAAAACCCTAAAAGCTTGCTGTCCTCGTTTTTCCAAAGGTTGTTTCGACCAGTTATAAATCTTTTAAAAATCTGGAAAAAATCACAGAGGTACCTTAAGAAGTATCTACAAGTAGGAAAAAGAACGAATACGTTTCGATGTGTAGTTTTTGTGTAATGGCTTTTACCGTGAAGGACTCCTAAATATTTATACCCGGATTTCTCACTGTGTATACCTTGAAAACATATGAAATTGTTACAGTATGTTTATGTATAGTATGAGAGTGTACCCTGAAAATTTCAGAATTTTCTGAGCAAAACTCGATATATGAAAAATGTAACAAGATTCAAAGGTTTTGGGTACTTTAAATATAGTAAATCACTTTCTAAAATTCCAGGAAAATTGGTGGATCATTGTTGGATCATATACTATCCAGATCCAGAGGATAATAATTTTCAGAGCCTATTTGCTATTTTTCATAATAATGTTATAGTTATGGTTAAAAGAAAATAAATGGTTAAATGATGTCATAAATAAGGAAAATGTGATTTTTAAGCTTGGGTACTCCTAATATTATATATTCTAACTATTGAGGGGGATTTTGGTAATATTTAATGAGAAATAATATTTATGACCTTTTATGGGTAGTAAAGGAGTTGTTTAATAAAGGGTAAAACAATTAGAATAAATTGTTTATTCTCCTAATAACTTATTAAAATATTACTATGATATTTGTAATATAAGAATTCGATATTTTTTAGTAAACAAAGAAATATTAAGGTTAAAACTTCATGGAAATATTATTGAATGAGTAATAATATTTGTTTTAAGAATTAATAAATGATTAAGATGTTATTAAAATGGCTAATAATATTAGATTAAAATATTATTAATGATATGAGAATTAAAATATTATTAAGAGATTAATAATATTAGATTAAAGTATTATTGGATGATTAAAATATTATTAAGATGTTAATAACATTAGTAAACGAATAAAAGTGTTATTAGTGGACTAATAATACCAAGAGGTGAATTAAATATTATCAGGATTGATAATATTAAGTGTCTTATAGGATTTACGATAGTTTATTAACTTATGTGTGCTATGTGATTTGCTTAATTGTTAAATAAATAGCATAAGTAAGCGTATCGATATACAACTACGCAGTACTAATTGGTAGATCGACGTTATCAATGTTAGGTTCTTCAAGGCCAATTAGTTAAAGCTAGAATTACTTGTAGCTGAGCAGACAGGCAAGTTCCCTAACTTCATTCTTTCAGTATATTGAATGCAAGTTCTATCTTACTTAACTTTTATATTGAGCAAATTTCTAAACCTTATGCATTATTTTTAATTCGTGCAAAAAGGTATATATTGTTGCAAGTTATTCTTTAAGCTTGAATCTTATCTCCAAGCATACTTTAAGTGGTTTAATTACTTTTAAAATCATTCCACGTCTTTGTATTTATTGACATTCGCACTCGTGCATTTGAATTCGTATATTTATTTAAGTTCAGAAATTTGTGAACTATTCATGGTTAAGTCTGAATCCTTGTTCGGTCAGGCAAGTACGTGAAAATTTATAAAAGCTATCCGAACCAATCGATGGTAAGGATTCTTAGACTAAATGGACACCCCTTTTATTATAGGGGAGTACCCCAGGTACCGGATATAAGGTACAAACAACAGAGTTAAATGTTATGCATACACATAGCGTACGCGAGGCTGATCCCCTCAAGTACTTATTCTGTAGCCAGTAACCAGAGGGTCAACTAGCTATTGACTCCTTTGGAAGTTATTGTTCAGAGTCTACTTGACTATCAATTGTTCTAAAAGCAATAATCGTTCTTGCTTCTGATATTTATATTGTTGAATTCTTTTTTTTTTCTATATTCCATTCATCATGATATATCCTTTATTGTCATAGTTTAAACTTGCTGAGCAAACTCGTTGCTCATCCTTGCTATATCATGACTTTCATTGCAGTTAAACCCGAGACTTCAAGGAAGGGCAAGGGTAAAGAAAAGATGAAGTGATAGGCTTCACGTAGCTGGCTTTATTTTATGCTTAGTTTAATTTGCTATTAATGTAATTTGAACCCTGATTACCATTTAGGGTATGTTTTGTGTTATGTATTAAGGTTATCGTATCTTGGGACTAGTAACACCTTTTGAATGAACAACATATGTTCGTTATATTCCGCATTTAGTTATTGTATGTTGTTGGAGGTGAATGTTTGTATTGGATCGTGATGACCGAATCCGGGTATTTTGAGACCCGAATTTGGGGGTGTCACAGTATTTCTGGCTTGTTTGAGAGAGTTTTGTGGTTGTATGTTGTTTCTGTAAGTGTGTTCTCTTTTCCTTCTTCTATAATTTTCCTGGGCTAGATCTTGGTGAGTGGGAGTTCTTAGTGTGGAGGGAGTTTTTTTCGAGGTCGTGTGATTGGGATGTGCTCTGTATGATTTTGTTATTTATATACTTAGATAGTGGGATTTTTTTTGGAAGAGTTATGTGAAGATTGATATCATGTATTTTGGTGTTGGTGTTTTCTGCTTATTTGAGGGAGATTTATGTTCTTTCGTTAAGTGTGTGATTTGATTTTCTCTCAAACTATTTCTTTGGGTACATCTTGGTGAGTGGGAGTTTCAAGGTTGGATGGAGTCTTTTGGTGGTTTTCTATTTTATGTTTAGTGGTGTTGCTCCTTTTATGCATATCTTGCAAAATGGTGTAGTTGTGTTGGAGGAGTTCTTCTGTAGCTGGGATCTTTCGTGTGTGGTTTTTCTGTTGGTATGGTTGTTTTTTGGTTGATCAAGGGAGCTGTGTTGTGTTATGTTTGTTAATAATGGTTTGTTGGGGTTTCTGGTGATGTATTTGCTCATAAATAATATGACTGTGGAGATGTTCTGTTGGAGATTATCTTCTTATATGAGGTAATCTGAACGACATTCGATGGTTTGTGTGGATATTTTATCTAAGCAGGATCATAGCATGTTGGTGACAATTCTGATTTCAGGATGGAAGTTTAATCATTAAATTTATTACAATGTATGGTCAGCTCTCTGGGAAGTCGGATGTTTTCAGTATTAGCGCAATGGTTCTTGAGATCAGTAGTAGGAAAGAAACATGAATTTATTCCAAGCAGATCATGCAGTGGATCTTATCAGTTATGCTTGGAAATAATGAAGGAATTATTGGATTCTTATTTAATAATTCTTACTCAAGACTAGGCTTATTGCAGTTTCAATGCTTATGTTGCTTAACAAGTATTCTGTTAACTTGTTATGTGCCTATTCATTCCCGATCTTTGTTCCAGGCCGAGAGGTGGGCAGATAGTGCTGAACAAATTAGGGCTACAATAAGTTGGTGGCTGTTGTTTCCCAGAGGCACTTAGAGATCTAGAGGGAGGGGATTGAATAGATCTCTATAAATCAAAACTTAAATGTTATTGCCAAATAATTTATTGAACAAAATTAAATTAAGCACAACGGAATGTGCTTTTGGAAAATCCCCTTGTAGATTGGTAGGATCTCAGTTCTAGATTTAGATTTGATTTTAAGCCACACAATAAAAATAAGTACTAGGCCGGAATGTAATTAAAACAGGAAAGTAAATGACACGGAGATTTTTAAGTGGCTAAGAGACTAAACAACTCCTACACCACTCTTCTATTTCAATAAGTAGGAGATCCACTAAGAATTCGATCACTTTGATCAGGATAGTTTACCCTTTTCAAGCCCAACAGACTTAGAACAACTTACTACACTAAGTACTTTTCAAGCCCATCAGACTTGGAATCTCTGTGGTCACTAAGACCAGAACGAACAATTGTAAGAATGTTGTTGAGAGGTGCTACTAAGTTGACGTTAAGCTTCTCTTATCATGTACTTAACAGCTTGAATTAGATATTCAAATTGTAGAGTATATTCTTTTTGCTTCTACAGAGTTTAGACTTTTTTTAATTGTTGTTTGTTACTTGAGTTTTGGATCCCTGTTGCCTTTTATAATCTGCCTGAGTTTCTTCCCGTTTCTAAGTTCTCGTTGGTGCATTTAATGCTTCAAATATCCTGAGATTTGATGTTAACTTTTATGTCCATGTGTCAGCTTCTTTTTTGCTTGCCTGTCATATCACTCTGCTTTTTCACCTAACCTCATTGAGTTGTCGCTATCAGCAAACTAGCTGGTAGACACATCCTCTGATTTTCTTCGATTCAGACTAAGGATATTTCGTGAATACATCGGGACCTTCAATCAGTAACGCTCCCATGTCAGTCTTCTTGTCAGACTTAATTGTTCTACGAATATGGGAGTTCATAATGTTTGCTTTACGTTCTGAAGATAGCATTACGATAAGGCTTGATCTCTACGAATGAACTCTACTCCTAGCTCTACAAAGATCTGCTTTACGATTCTAGAGCTGGCTCTACGATTCTTTCTTCTTTTACTTTACGATTTTCTAAAGCACTCTACGTTCAGTCTTAGCTTGGTGAACTTTTTTTGGCTTTACGATCCTGTTCACTTTACGAATTTATCTTTGCGAATTGGGGTGTGGAACTTTACGATAGATGCAAAGGCTCTGCGATCTATCCGATGCTTTACGAACAAGGAGTTAAGTCTGCGATTTGTCATCTTTACTTTACAATTTTGGTAGACTAACTTTATAACTTAAGCCTATTAACCATACATCAGATCAACTTAATGAGATCAACCTAACAAGTTTGGTCTTTTCTATTCTAAGTCTTTGTATAATTAGATCAACAAATCATTATTAAGGACTGCACATAATCTATTGGTATACTTATACGTTAATCACATTCATCATCAAATTTAAATCATCACAATAATCATGCAGACTCTAACAGTGACCAATTCAATTTTATCTTTAGAAGATTGAAGGTTTTGATGATATTGTTGTGAGGTGTTTGGTATTTTGTTTCTTTTTATGTTGTTGGGTGTTTGGTATTTTGTTCTTTTTTTTTGTTGTTGGGTTGGGGTTTGCTGAGTGTATGATTCAGTTGAGTAATCTTTGGTTTGGTTATCGATTTTTCAGTTATTGTTATATGGTTTATGCTTGGAAACAATGAAGAAATTATTAGATTCTGATTTAACAAATTCTTACTCAAGGCTAGGCATATTGTAGTTTCAATGCTTATGTTGCTTAACAAGTATTCTGTTAACTTGTTATGTGCCTATTCATTCCCGATCTTCATTCCAAACCGAGAGGTGGGCTGATAGCGCTGAACAAATTGGGGGCTGCAACAAGTTGGTGGCCAATTCAATTTTTTCTTTGGAAGATTGAAGGTTTTTAATGATATTGTTGTTGGGTGTTTTTTGTTCCTTTTCATGTTGTTGGGTGTTTGGTATTTTGTTTTTCTTTTTATTGTTTGTGTTGGGGTTGCTGAGTGTATCATTCAATTGGGTAATCTTTGGTTTGGTTATCGATTTTTCAGTTATTGTTCTATTGTTTTGGTTATTGTATTAATTGTAATCCAAATCTTTCGGATTATATATTATTTTAATAAAATTTCTTCTTCCTATAAATTAAAAAGTGACCTAAGATAAGTTTTTGTCTTATCTAAGGTCAACCCTAAAATGTTTTCTTTACGAATGTCGATATAGACTTTTTTAAGGATTTTAATGGCTTGAAAAACCTCTGAACTAACCATTTTTAAACTCAATTTTTTTTTTCCGCAGAAAAATCTTTCAACTATTATAATTGGATAAAAAGTACCCCTGAAACTAACTAATAGTGAACTATGATTAACCAACAATTAGATGACATCCTATATGAAATATGATATTTAACCAATGTTGATGTGACATATTGCATGGCATTTTAAGTAAGAAAAAATAAATAATTATTTTCTTTTATTTTTTAATACTTAAGTCAACTACAAAAAATTAAAAAATAAGCAATTTAAGTTCATGACCAATTCAAACCCCACCCCCACCCCACCCCACCCCACCCCACATCATATTGACCTTGTTCATCACCACCATTACCCATTCTTTCACACTAACCATTACTAATTATTCTAGCATCTCAGAAAAATAAAAACCCCCAAAAAACTTAAAAATTTAATTCTAAATAAATCAACAATAAAATGCATTAGCTAGATGTAAAATGGGTACCTAAATCAGATCAATTAAAAAGGGAAAGTTCAAGAGAGTGAGAAAATAAAGATATCTCCATGTACTAGAAACAACTAAAGAAAAGCAAAGAAAAAAGAAGGGGATTTTAAATTATTTATTTTCCGAACGTTGTACATTTAGTCAGTGGTATGGTTAGAGTTATATAAAAAATAATAAAAAAAGGAAAAATAACTTGTTATTAATGTTGTTAGTGGATTCGAATTCCTAGATTGATCTTTCATTATTAGTTTATATTTTTAATTAGTTTAATGTATATTTGTATCTAGTAGCTTTTGTGCAATCTTTAAAATAAAATTGATGTAAAAAGACTTAGTTTAGAGATCAAACTTGTTAGGTTGGTCTATTTCATAGAGTGAATGCTTTGTATAGAACTTAAGCTAAAGTTGATCGCAAAGCAATATAAGGGTGAGTAACTGAAGATCGTACATCTTGCTGATTATTTTGCCTGAAGATCGTAGAGCTACAAACTACGAGTACTCTAAGTTTGAAGAACTGCCAAGGTAAACTCTCAGAGTTCGTTGAGTACAATCAATGATCGAAAGAATCAGAGCTAAGTTGAAGATTATCAAGCTAAGAAAAGATGAAGACTTAGTCTTTTCAAGACTAAGAAGAAGCATCGTAGAGTACACTGAAATCAAGTGTAAAACGTAGAGTCTGCCAAGACAGGATACTCTACGAACTACAACTCTACGATTAGGAGAAATCTTAGAGTTCCTCATATCTGACAAGGGCTGACAAGTCGAACTTCGTAGAGTGAAGATCCTAAAATGTTTCATCAAAACACTTAAGGTTAAGAAAAAGGGCATTTGAAAATGTGCCCAACAACTATATTTGCCAAAGGACAGAACCCATGTGATTGCTTCTGTACCTGACAGGACATTGAAAGCGATGTAACAAGGCCTAAAGTTGACACATCTTATCAGAAGTCAACAATCAGAGATCTACAAGTGTCCAACTCTAAATGGAGCAACGGTAACTTTGCAACGGGAAGATATCAAGGAAGGTCTATAAAAGGCAAGCAAATTCAAACCAATAGTACACAATAAAAAGATCTAAAGTCGAATTATTGCCATTGTCAAAAAGCTCCTACACTACGATTCTGAACATATTGTTCTGTTATTAAGCCATTCAGTGTTAATCTTAAAGCAACTTAGAATCACCTCAAACACTTAATTATATTTTGTGAATAAGCTGATCTTAGTGACCTTTTTGTAATCAAGTCTTAGTGACCTTGAAGGAATCTTTGTGATTCAATTATTATAACTGTTCTTAGTGAACAGATCTTAGTGATCACCCCATCCTTAGTGGATTATACCTACTCAAGGAGTATAAGAGTGGACTAGGAGATATATGTGCTCCGAATTATTTAAAATCTCTTGTGTCCATTTACTTTCAGCACTTACTTTCTGCTGCATTATGTTATTTCCTAGAGGCACAATGGAGATCTAGAAGGGGGGATTGAATAGATCTAAAAGACTTTAAATACGAATTATTAAAGAATATTACCAAGAAATTTGCTTAGTCAATATCAATTTTGCACAGCGGAATATTAGTTTGAAAACTCCCCTTTAAATATTTATTTAGATCTCAGTTCTGAATTTAGTTCATGTTGAAGTTAGCCATTCATCACAAACATTAATCACATTAATTATAAATGACAGAATGTAAATGACAAAAAGTAAATGACACAAGAGAGTTTTTAAGTGGTTCGGAGACTGAACAACTCCTACTTCACTTTTCTACTTCAATAAGTAGAAAATCTACTAAGAATTAGGTTGCCTAAACTAGGACACTTCTTACCCTCATTCAAGCCCAGCAGACTTAGATATTTAGTCACTAAGACAAGGACACTCACTACTAGAAATACTGGGCAACTGAAAACCAATTTTTAGAGACGGACTAAATTCCGTCTCTAATTCTAATAATTTGAGACGGACTTAGAAACCGAAATTTTGCTATGTCTCGACATGTATTTGGAAGTAAAAAACTGAGATAGATTCTGAAACCACAAGCATCATTTTCAAATTTTAGAGATAGATTAGAGACGGATTTAACCGTCTCAAAAAGTAGGTATTTTTAAAAAAAAAATTAAACTCGTTTTTGAAACAGATTTGAAACCAACTGTGCTCGTCTTAGATTAATAATTAAAAAAAGAAATAAATAAATTTATATTTGAAACGGATTTAGAGACCCGAAATTTTCCGTCTCAGACTTTTATTTTCCCTCCAAATATTAGTCTCCAATTCCCTCCTTATTTTTAGAGATGGATTAGAGACGGATATAGTCCCGTCTCAGTATTTTTAGTTTCCCACCAAAAATTCCCTCCAACTATATCAACAAAAAAAAGAAGAAAAGAAATAAGACTAAATTGAGGTTAAAACAAATAAAATCCCCAAAATCGTTCCATCCCCAACATACGGATTGTGTTCGTTCTTTCTATCAGATAAGACGGATTGTGTTCGTTCTTTCTATCAG
This sequence comes from Aralia elata, assembly GCA_034770075.1. Lineage (NCBI taxonomy): Eukaryota > Viridiplantae > Streptophyta > Magnoliopsida > Apiales > Araliaceae > Aralia > Aralia elata. The sequence goes on from CM068382.1 coordinate 58,832,798, forward strand.
ATTGAAAATCCCCAAAATCCATCTTCTCAATTGCAACCATAGCTCCCGATTTTTCTTCTCAATTTCCATCCCAAAGTCCATCTCTTCTCAAATGCAACCATGAATTCCCGATTTTGCTTCTCAATCAACTGTGCGTGTCGTGGATCTTAGTTTTAGGCTAAAGAAAAAACTCGGACTACTGGCCGAAGACGAAAAACAATGGCGCACCTCCTTAGCAGCGTGGTCATCCCTCCTGACGATAATCTTTCTTTTCTTGTTCTTCTTCATTTTTCAGACCTAATATCCTTAAACCTCTAATCTCGTCTTTTGCTTTAAAACAAGAATTAAGAGTATTTTCTGTGAAGTTAATTATATTGAATTGACGAACACAAAGCTTCAATTGGTTGGTCTTGTAATATATTCTACAGTTAAGTTGATTAGATCTAACATGGGGCCGATAAGAATTCATTTTGATCTAGTCATAAAAAGGGAAGAGCCTGTTCCATTTTCTCATGATTTTGGCATAAGATCTGCTTTGTTCAACCCCTTTGGGTTCTATGTGTGCATATCATTCATTAGTTTATCTCAAACATTGGCTGATGATAATAAGACAAGGCATATGTACAAAGTAAAATTAAGATAAGACCTGTTCCATTAGGTTATCAATGACCTGTATCTTTGTTGAATATTCTAATTTCCTGGCTTATCTTGTGAAAAAGTTGGATTGCAGAGTGTTTTTTTATTAAGCTTAATCTTACCTGTTAGTTAATCGGTTCATCTTGTGGAAAGATAGAATTGCTAGATTGTCGTCTGTCATACCCCCTTTGATTTTGAATTTACCTTAGGGATGTGTAACTTTTTGTAACGGACTTTTAGAATTCCTAAATACCGAAGATAGAATATTTTTTATTTAAAAAAAGATTGTTTGGCTTGCAAGTTTGGTTTGCGCCTTTGGAATTGAATTAGACTGTTCAGACCTAATTTGTTTTCAACCGATTTTGTGCTTCCTCATTTTACACAAAAGTTGTCAAATATAGGTTTGGGATCAGCCCATCTTGTTTCCTCATCCCAAGTTTTCATAAAATTGGATGGGCAGGCTGCAAGAGAGAACTAGAAGCACAAGGAAGCGGTATTATTAGTGCCCTCAAAAGGTTCCAGAAACAGGGTGTTATCATATGACAATTTCATTATCATAAAATTAATTTATAGGCTCATTAATTTAAATTAATAGTTAGAGAGCATGTGTCCAAAATGCGTAGAGATACAATCAAACCGGTGAAGACGACAAACGTTGTACTTGCTTTCGGACTGGGTCATATTAACATGACTTCACATGTATTAAGTTTGAGTTGTTTTATAATGAGTGAAGCCACATGACACTTGATGCACCTAAAAGCCTAGTATTTTCAATTTTCCAATATAATGATTTCTTTAACTACCATTCTTTCGTAATTTGGCACAATAAACTGAAGAGAATGTATTCGTAGGTAATTTTAAATTAAACTGGGCCTCGAGTGCTATTGAATGGGCTATAAAGAATAAAACTAACACATGTATATCCAAGTTGGGGTTGATTTTAAATAACAAACCCCATAGATATATCCATATATAAGCAATCAAAAGCATTACTTGCACCCAATCCTGTTCACAAAATATAAGAAACTTAAATGATCAAGACTCAAGAGTAAAGATAACATTTGTAGAAGGTTTATTTAAGGGTATTATTAGTACTAGATTGGAAAGCTAAAGTATTGATTTCTTCAAAGCTCTATGGTAAAACTATAGGAATGAGGTTTACACAACTAATTTATAGGCAAAGTAGGACTTTTCTAAGGATCTAAGGTTAATAGAAAATAATAATAATAATAATAATAATAATAATAATTTGACAAATTTTAATGATGTTTCTGTTCAGATAAATGATCCCTTTGTATTGGCAGTACAAGCTCAACAAGTTTACAATTCAACCACCCCGTCTCGAAAGAGAGAAAGAAGCGATTGGTGGAATGTCATCAAGACAAAGTATTAGGAGATTTGTTGACCAACAACCAAGTGTGACGGAAGATTTTTTACCAAGAAGAAGAAGAGGAATATGAGCCAATTTTATTAACTATCGATTTGGAACTTGACCAAGAATGGTCTACTTGCAGCCGCAGGATTAGGGGAAGAATGAAGAAGAACTTTATAGATGATGAGGATGATGAACATTGAAGATGATGAATTAGAATTCGAATCTTCATCTAGTGGAAAGGAAATGGAATTTGATTTTTAAGTTTCCACATGCTTGTAAGTTTGTAAATGATATGTTTTTGTTCAACTGTATGTAATCTTTTATTGCTTTATGTTTTAACTTTTAATTTTATAGCATGCACTATATAATGTGTCTTAAATTTTAATTTTACACCTTACACTATTTGAGGTTATATATAGTTCTTGGTTTTTTGAAAACTTGATTCTCTCTTTGTTATAAAATACTTCCATTTTATTTGGTCTTAACCAGGTTTATTTATGATTATCGTAATCTTGCAGATATGACAAGGCCAAAAGCGTGTGTAGGTAAACGTATGTGGCTAGATGGTCTTAGCAAGAGAAGAGACAAAGTTATAAGTAATCATGAAGTTGACTCTACTCCACAACAATCACAGACACCAAGATACAAATGGCTCAACAACAGCAACAGTTGTTACAAAGGACAAATTGCCAACGCCACCACCCACAGTTTGAAACAAACACTCAAACCAACAACACCACCAGTTATCACTAAACACTCAACCAACAATACCACCAGTTGACACCCAATACACTCAACTAACAACAACCTACCAATTGCATAAACCAAACACTCAACCAACATATGAATGAACAAGCCAACATTGAATCTACTACATGTCAAGTAATTATATGTTATTGTTTGATGACATTACTTAGAGGATCTATAACTCGTTCTTATAAGCCTTATTTATCTTTATAAGAAACTGTGCAGGTTCTCTCATGTGTTTTGTCCAGGGAAATTAGTGCATAGGAGGGGAGCTAATTCTAGTAAAAGAAGCGCCTGAGAATCCAGAGCGAATAGGGAGCGTGATTCACATAGTTGCGTGCTAGGTACTTTCATATTTTTTCCCTTCCCTTCCATTGCATGTTACATCAGTACCTTGGCCATGAATACAAACTGAAAGTTTAATGTCATAAGTACACCAATAGTGAAAAAACTCTCTTGTCAACTGGAATATGGCAAAACCAATATTTCAGGGAACTGGCCTAAAAAAAGGTAGAAGTCATTGAAATCTAAAGGACTAAACCAATGTTTGAGATTTTCCCTTCCTGCCCCCAGAGAGTGACACATTGAATAAATAAAGGAAAGGACTTCTACCAAATGTATGCCAGGAAAATTTATATCGCATACCAAGAATTCAAGGCTCCCTAGATTAGGAGAATCATATAATATGAATAGTGTTACTAAGTGTAAGTTTCTATATAAAATATGATTCTCCTATCTAGGAGAGCAGGTGAATTCTATGTATTATGTTATATAAATTTCTGCATGAAAATTGGAGAAGTACTTTGCTTTATATATTCAGTGTCGCTCTCTGGGGGCATGAAGGGGAAAATCACAACATTGGGTTTCTTTTAGATTTTAATGACTTCTACTTTTTATGGCCAGTTCCCTGAACAATATTGGTTCTGCCATAATTCATTTATCATTTTTTTCTTCTGATCATTTTTTCCCTACTGATTACAGAGTATAAGTGCCCAAAAATGTTGTTTTCACAAATCCTGTCCCGTATATCTTACACACTCCTAAAAACCTAAGCAGCTTGTTTGTTGGGGGGGAACAGGAGACTAAATATGATGTGTGAAAGTTTAAAATTTTTAAGGGGAATGGTTCAGTTATCAGAATTAACAAATGGTTACAATTACTTATACAACATTGAATTAAGTGATAATTTTAAATTTTCCCAAATAAATGTATATATGTATGCACATGGCATTTTTATCAGCAAGATGGGGATATTTTTAAAGCTGAAAAAAGACTAGATGAGGAGGAATGCACATATGGTGATTCTTAGTAAAATCGTGGACACAAAAATATACATGCATTCCAGACATTATATTTATACATATGATTAATTGGTGTATATTGCTTTGATGATTGTGCCATATGTGTACTTTTGGCATGCAACATGAGTGATTCATGTTAGTAGTTGTACTATAACATGTTTGATGTTTGTAAGGCAATAAACATATATTGCCATAAGTTATGTCTTTTGTTTTAAGATGTATTGCTTCATAAAATAGTAGTTGTTGTAATAGATGAAAAGCAGATTATTTTGAACTGTAATTTCTAAGAAAAGTGAACCTTCTCAGTTTTGAGTCACAATTATATCTTCTTCCTCTCATTTCTTTTTCCAACCACGGTTCTATCTTCTTCTTCTACCGTTGATTCTAAGTTTCTAATCCTATTTTACCATGGCTTTGCTCTCATTATATTGTCTTCTTCTCTTGTCTCACAATCTATTCTCCTTCCTCCTTAGAACTTCTTTTTTCTTAATTTTATCTCTTATGCACCTTCTAATACTTCACAAAATTTAGCAACACACAATCAAACACTATGAAGTAAGTAGCAACAAAGAATCCATGGAACAAGCAAACTCTGATGCAATGATGTTTTCTGGAGCACCTTGCCAATTAGAAGGAACTTAGCTCACAACTGAGTTTATTATGGTATGGTAATTTTCTATAATTTAGTGCAATCAAACATCAACTTCTATAACATCATTCCTTTATTACAATCATAATTCTCAAACACATACACCTGTCATAGTCATCATCATTCAGCTCTCATTAAATACATTGTTCCTGCTATATAACAATTGATTTAAACTAGTTTAATTCAATTGTTACAACCTTGTTTGTACAATTGATTTTTGATCAGTTTGAGTCTAAACTTTCATTTCACTACTGATTTACACTCCTTAAAGTATCTCTAAGCTGTCAAGCTGGGCAGACTTAACAAATTGTATTGTACTCGGATCCTTTATATTAATCATAAGAGATCCAATTTTCCTACTGTCGCTAACCATATTGTGCCTCACAGTCAAGCTCATTTAATCTATAAATCTGAGTAGTGTTGCCATTTACTCGAAAATAATCTTCAAACTCAGTAATTTTGACGTTTGTTGCTCTAAACTAACTATATCATTCATATTTCTTTCACATCTGAGTTATGGTGGGACCAACTCACAGAGGTCAGGAAACATGTGTTGTTGCAACAAGACTTCTTTAGTTTTAGGGACTATACTTAATGAGAATGTTTTAGCAAAATGAGGAGAGAAAAGATGGAATAACATTGATTGAGATGATGAGGCAGAGAGATTCTTACTTGTTATACATAGTTATTTATCCATAGTTTAAATATAGCACACAAATAACTGTATTACAACATACGAAATTAAGTGATAGTTTTAATAAATTTATCCAAGTAAATGATAATGTATATATGCCACATGCATTTTATATAGCAAGTGAGATTTTTAGCTGAAAAAAAAAAGACTATGAGGGGATGCACATTGATGGTAGATTCTTATAGTGAAATGTGGTCACAAGAATATACTTTCACCATCAGGACATGATATTTTATACATGTATAATGTATGTACTTTTGGCGTGCAAATGATTGTTGTCAATTTTGTAATTATGATTCTAGTTTGATATTAGTTTGGCATATAGATGTAAAGGACCTGTGTTTTTGTTCTCAAAGAGAAAGGAACCATTTAATTTATAATTTAGGCTCTTCATTCCAGCACAATAGCAGCAGGATAATCCCATTTGTTTGGTTAAACAAAAACCTCCAATTTTATTTTGCACCTCTTCCCCACTAATTACAGTATGCTCCATAGCCATTTGCTAGTAAATTGCACTATTGGTCTTTCTAAATGTTGAACCTTTATTTTTTGATTAGAGCTGTTTTTTTTAAATTTCTTGAACTCGCCTGAACGTTCTATAAGATCGATGTGGTTGCTATAGGAACAGTCTGGTGCATATTGTGCATTTGCAACGTTAATGTTGAAACTATATACCCTTTCTACAAGATGAACGTTTGATTTTTAACTTAAAGACTAAAGTGTTGCTTGGCTTATGATAGTGTTTTTTTTTATATACTACAGCTCTGTAATTACCGACATTCGTTATTTGTCATATTTTCGATGCTGCTAAATAAAGAATTGTAACTTGATTTGAAGGAAATTTCTTCTTGTTCTAGTGAAAACTGGATACCCATAACACTGTTACTAGTATTAGCAGTTTGGTGTCCTTGCCTCTATTTTTTATCCTGCTTATATCAAGGAATATGCATGTGTCATTGTTGTGTATTTGCACCTCTTGCTGAGTGGCAAAGCTATCATGTAAGCCCATTAAGAATTGCATTAATTTTCCTATATCCATCAACAACCGAGAAACCTTCTCAACAAATCAATTCACTGTCCAAACAGAAAAAGCATTTTGTCAAACAAACCTTCATGCTATCAGTGGATTGACATCTTATTCTTAGCAAATAGGGCAAATTATTAATTGACCTCTTACCCACAACAAAATGTAGTTTAAAATAAATCATTATAATCCGGGCTAGTTCAGTTGTGTTTGAGGCTCTTAATTAACCCATATTTCTGACTTATATTTTATGTAATGCAACTTATTATAAATAATAATTATCTATTTTGATGTTTGTAGATTTTCATCCCAATTCCTGTGGTACGACAAAATTGTTTAGTATCTATAAAAACATCAAAATAGGGGCCATATCTGACTTAGTTACCAGTGGCAAAAAGACCTCAAGAAATGAGTTATGGGTCTGAATATTAGTGAAGAATATGTAATCAATTTAGTAATGAAAGTCAGAGAATAAAGAGGGCAAAGAAAGGTTTGGGAGCCAGGTTTTGTGCTATAATCGACTATAAAGATTTAATGAAAAAGGCAACGAGACGAGGCGAAAGAAAAAAAATAAGGCTCTACAAACTTATAATTTTGAAAAAAAAAAATGGCCGAGTACCCATCCCTCGTTCATGAAGAAAGAATATTGGGTCTTTTTTGCGAAGGATGAAATAAGTGAAATGTTTGTGCAAAAAATTTAAAATTCTTGTTCTACAAACTGAAATGAATGGTGTGAACACTATACCATGTTGGAGGGTCAATACCTTTTATTATATAAAGTCATGCAAAAAATCCTTGTAAGTAATTTTTGTAAATTGTTGCATTAAATATAATTAAAAATGTTTGAAATTCTAGTGCATTTGCATCCGTGATGGTAGGAAAAAGTAGAAGAAAACTAAACCGACTCATAATCGCAGCGAGGTAGTACACCACGTCGGGAAGTATGGTTCTCGTATCTATTGTGGGAAGGAATAGGCATCATGTGTCCCTTTGTGGGTGTTGAAGACAAAAGGACAGTTAAATGGACTCTGACCCGAATGCCTGATCGATACGAACCCCGTTAAAAGCTTCGCTCAAATATAATAAGAGAGTGATGCTGAGCAGGTAGTTAAGTGTGTGGCAAAAAGATCAAACCCGGAAAGAAATTTGGGTCGAGTTTTGTCAATAAGACCGTATCGGCCTATTATAAACCCAATCCTCAAAATAAAAATGCTGAAATATATAAGACAATTTACTATTAAATATTAAATATTTACAAACCCTCAATATATAAAAATCTATACAAAAGGCTATAAGTATGTACATAGTTGTGTAATACACAGTCGCCTAAGGCGACGGTAATTTTTGGGCTATATCGCTGTTCAATCGTCGCCATAGATATTCTGGACTATGGCGACGGGCTATATCCCAAAAAAAAACCATCGTCATAGGCGACTGTGTACTCCACAGCTGAGTAATATACAATTTTTTTTCCATAAAAATAAATACTCAATAACTAAAAATAAGTGTCAAGATTATACTATAAAAGTTATTCAAATATTATTTTGACAATTAAACAAATACAAAAAAATAAAAGAGTAGAATAATATTACCATGAATATTTGTAAGTGTATAAGTTCAAATTACTTATTTTTTTATAATTATTATAAATATAACAAAAAGAAAACGCAAAGATAAGTTACAAAATGAGCTAATATCACTTAAATAATGAGATAACCTATATATTTATTTATTTATTAGTAAGCCATATTCAGTAATAAATTTTTTATTTGGGCTTGTCCAAAAATAGGCCAGAAACTCGTGATCTCATATGGGTTGAGCTTGAACAATATATTATTAGTCCGAATGGGTTGAGTCCGAGCCCGAGCTCATCAATATTTAAATAGGCTGAACTTGGATAACCTTAAGTCCGACTCACTTAGCCCAACTTACAATCCTAGTTGTGCGGGTCATTGTATATATGTGTGGTTGATGCGTTGGGTGTTAAAGTTTGAGAAGAGCCATCTTCAGTAGTGATGTTAGTGATATAGGCTATTTTTCACTTGCTTTTGGCTCTGCTAGGGTTGATTTGGATCTAGGTATGTTGTTTTCTAATGCCATTTTGAATGACTATATTAGCCATAGAAAATGGTGGAGAGTGGGAGAGTGCGAGAAAGAGAGGGACGATATTATGTAGATGCTGGTGTTTGGATATGAATGACTATGTTATCTGTCAAAATATGTGTGTGTCACTCACACGTGTGGGAATTCCGTTAAAGAATTGAGGATTTTGTTTAAATTAGATCAATTTTACTAATATTTCAAAAATTAAAAAGTTGGTTAACCACGTGTGGGAAAAACACAAGTTTAAGGACTGCAATTGTGAAATATGTTAATACATGAGATTGAATAGAATTATATGAGTGACTCATCTATTACATATCTATTCAAAAGAGTTGCCAATAATATTTAACCATGTAACTGTCAATCAAAAAATCGACACAAATATTCACAATATATATATATATATATATATATATATATCTTTTTTATTTTTATATTGTTGTACTTCTTTTATTCAATTAAAATAGGGTATGAAATTGTTAATTGAAATTTTTATACTATAAAAATTATTAGTGTAAAAATTAACACGGATAATTCACGGGTACTCATCACCCATAGTTGTAGGTGCATGTAATGATCTTTTTGTATTCAAATAACAAAAACAAAAAAAAAAACTATATTTGCGAACAAAATTACCTCATATGTTATATCTAAAACATATATGACGATAAATTTAAATTGATAATAAATATCGATGTGTGTAGATACATAAGATATAAGAGAATTAAAAAAGACTCACACTCATTAATTCTAATTTATCGTTTAAAATTTCACGTTAAATGTAACAAATTTCATCACCACATTTGTCGACCAATAAATCATTTCCCTCTAACTCATAATACCAATATGTGATTTACCCGAGAGTACCCATTTATCAGGTCTCGTGGAGCTAACCCGAGATCCATTACCAATATCCGATCCCGTTTCCAGACTTAAACTCAGCTCATCCTAACAAAAATTCCCAGCAAAAAGGAGAAAAGGGCAAAACTGCAACTCTCTCTCTCTCAATCGATCGAATTGGTGAAGGGTCAGTTGCTGTTTACAATTGTCTGTAAGCTTCCACTCTCTATCTCTTTCACACGCATACATTCATGACAATCTCACAAACCAGAACAGGTTATATCGATCTGTAAAGTTGTAATAGTTTTTGGTTAATTCCATATACGTAATAATTTGATACACCCAATAAAAGGAACGAAATAACAATCATTTGATGCAGATGCAATTATGCAATTAATTTATGGATCATTCTGAAGTTCGTTGAATGGTTTTTCAAATCATACTTAAGTTTCCAAAAATTTCTTAAACTCGGTAATGGGGTTCTTCCTATAAAAAATATTTGGCTTATTTGTTTGTAAGTTATCTGTTATACAACTAGAAATCAGGGTTTTTTTATATTTATTTTTTATTTTATTTTTATTTTATTTTTGTTTTTTTTTACTTCAGTTTATGTGTAAAACACCTATATATATATATATATATATATATATATATATATATATATAAAATTATAGTATTGGAGAATATGCCCTTGGTGATTTATTGTTTGTGATTTAATGTACTTTGTCTACAAGGTATTTATGACTATGATCATTTCAGCCCAATCATTGATGCTTTCCTTGGTTTTGTTTGAAATACGTAGGAAATCTTTTCTAGTATCATGTCAGCACCAAATGAGGATAATATGTCTTCTAATTCTCAGGTATTTCTGCATTTCAATCATGGAAATAGCTCCCGAAATTTCCATTTCTTCAACTACTACATATGTTTGTTGTAGAACCATTCTAGTGTAAATCAATTCTAGTTTTTCTTTTAGGAATTAAAAAGGTGATTCTTCTGTTATGTGTTATGGCTTGTAAAAAGTCTCATTGACATTTATGAGCTTGACATCCAAAATATACCAGATTTTTAGTCATGTTTTCTCTCGTCAGTTATGTCTAACATTTCTTCAGCAAAGGCATCATATTGTGGTGGTAATGCACTAAACACCAACGGGATGTTGGCTTGAGTTTTCTTCAACCATTTTTAC